>CM053574.1:85992787-86019247 GCA_028646485.1 Cryptoprocta ferox | reverse complement strand
ACTTCTTCTACACCAAAATTATTTCAAATGTATTCATTCCTCTCCATCTTATCATTTCACTAACCCAAACTGCACTGATTTAATCCTGAACCACTAATATCACTTTATGACTGTTCCTTTTTCCTTTTCTTTCTCTTTACGCAGCAGCTGAGGGATATTAAAAAAAGAAAAAGATTATGTGATATTCACATTTAAACACATTCTCACTGAACTTCAAAAAAACATCAAAATTATTTACAAAAGTTTGCAAGATTTTCCTTGATCTGGTCTATGTACTCTTATTTAACTTAATCTTGTGCTCCCCTTACTGTTCTTGGTTCAGATGCACTGTTTTCCCAGCAGTTCTTAGAAGAGAAACTTTTTTTTGGGCGGGGAGGTGGGGAGACTTCAGTGAACTTGAACTTGTTTTTTCATATGTATGTAACCTCCTGACCTTCACTCTTTACCCAGACTCTTCTTCACTCTAAAAATCTCTGAGTAAATATATCCTCCCTGAGAATCTTTCTCTGACAAGCCTGTTCAAAAATAGGCTTTGCACTGTTCTTTCTAGGCAACGGCATATTTACTTCTTAGCACATCAAAAACTGTACATTTTTAGTTGATTCCTTGTATTATCTGCAGCTAAATATAACGTCAGCTCCATTTTAGTCAGACTATGCCTTTCCCATTAAGAGTGGGACCCCAGCGCCTAACTTTATACCTGGTATTAAGTCAGGGATCACTAACTAGTTGTTAAATGAAATAATGAAAGTATTTCTTATAATAATGTCTTACAATGATGATAATTTAGAAACCATTTAATAGTCTCTGCCCAGGTAATTTATATTCATGAAATATTTAACAATTCTAGGAGTAGACCTGTTTAGCCATATTTTTACATAATAGAACTAAGGCTAAGAGAGATTCAGTTAATGGCATTCAGGAAGAAAACGGTCCAGGCATGGTATGAATTCAAAGGTTTGTGGTGTGGTGTGTGATTACAAGCTTAACTTTCAAACCTCTACCTCTACAGCAGTCAATAATATTGAAAGAATTTTTGCCCTTCATTCCACCTCACATCTTTATTCTTTCTTTTTAACAGTCACAGTTAAAGCAAACACTTTTATGCCTTGATATTCATTGATATGTGAGAATTGTTATAAATATTTAAAAATGTTAAATTAGGACTTTGAAAAACATTCCATGGCAAAACCTTACATACTGCTTATATCAAAGTACTGCTATAACTTGATTATCCAGCATGTTGGATGAAACTGAAATGGTAGTTAATCAAATGTTCTGGTTAAATTAAAGTTTATTCATGTTGCTGTAAATGGTTCTGTTGCCCACTGTTCCAAAGCCTTTAGTATAAAAGAATCTACTTGGAAAAATGCAAATCAATTTTTTGTACATTACTAAGGCTTTTGCAACATACATTTCTCCTACTTCTCAGGATATATGAATACACAACAAAAGGTCCTTAAAGTTTAGATATCCATAGCTCTCTCTAAAAATATGTTTTCTCTTTTCTGATAGGCTTCACAAACAATGCCAGATTTTTGTAGTAAAGATGTGTTTTATGGTACATTATAGAAAAGTTTCTATAAATTTAGAGACATCATGAAATGGAAGAATCTCAGGATTTTTGAGATGCTATATCTAGTGAAGGTTCTACCTCTGAAATAAACCTTACATATAACTATTCAATTTCTACTAGAAAATCTTCAATGCACAGATATTTTACAATTGAAATACTGCAAAATGGTAGCTGTAAGTTAGCACTATGTTTTGGTAGATAGCATACCAGATAAGTTACCATATATGTTGTATCGATATATTTTCGTAGCATTCCAACAAGATGAATATGGTGAACTATATTTTGCTATGTTAAGAAGCTTATTTCCCATTATCTTCCCTTATGTTCTTAGCTGGAACTCATGTACTATTTTGAAAAATATAGATAAGTAAATCAAAACAGTAAAGTCCTTACAATAAAAGTTTCTTGGATATAAAATAATGGGGTTGTGATCAAGCATGTTATCAGTGAATATAGATTTCTGATTGATATTGATATGTTATCTGATTTTACTAATATAAATCTAGAGAAGAAATTAGGAGATACCAGTGTTGTCCTATAAGATGAAAAGACTGAACATTTATACTTTTCTCATTCTTTTAATGGTCCATAGCAAAAGAATACAAGGACTGAAGAAAGTGGGAAATAGTGACACCAGTAGATAACAGATTTCAACAACTGTAGTAGCTAGTGACTAATGAAGCAGGAAAGGAAAGATGCCGCCTAATCTATAGGTCACAGGGATGGGGACCAACATAGAAGCATGTTAGCCTATAGAGTACCAGATCAGCTCATATCTTAGGAACTAAACTGTAGGTATGTGAAATGGGAAGAATAAAAGAAGAGTCACTGACACTCCCCCCATACACACATTTCCACATGAAATATACTTCTTCCAATCATTTATCACCCCCAAAGAAGTGAGTTGATAAGGCAAAGTTAGATTTGAAAAGTTACAAAAACAAAAAAAAATAGCTTGAAAAACTTGAGCAGCTAGTGTCCTACAACAAAGACCCTTGTATTTAGACATTTAGGATTTCTAAAGTTTAACTGCTGATTTTCTGCTTTTTCACCTTAACGGGCAAAGCTTCCCATTTGAAAACCTAATCACATGACTTAGGCTCCTAATGGACTTTCTAAGTACTTCATATAAATAAAAAGCTATGCTCCCCTTATATTTGATTAAGAGCATTTAAATACAGATAAACAAAAACATGAGAGGGAGAGAGAAAGAGAGAAAAAGAGAGAAAGAAAGAAACAAAAAAAGAAAGAAAAAACATGAGATTCCCAAAACAACAAAATTCATGGAATAGAGCCAATTTAATAATAAATAAGAAATGCTCTAACTGAATGCTGCACAATATAAAAATAAAACATTGCATAAAAATATTCAAGGAATAGCGATAAGACTTTGAAAATATAAAAGAAATCAATGGAATGTTTGAAAGAAAAGTAAATTAAAATATCTCAACATGAGGAAATAATATAAAGAGGACAAAATATGGAGGAAAAATGTAAACATAGAGGACAAATTCATGCATGGTAAGAAATTATAAGATAATTTACAAAATAAGCCTAAAAGGATTCAACACCAGTTTAAAGGTTTCATTTATCATGTGCATTAGGAAAAAAGATCCACATCAAGCTATATCATTTTGAAATTAAAAGAAAGCAAGGATAAACAAATGTACCCCCAAGTCCAGAAAGAATATATCATCACCTATATAACAATAACAAGAACAACAATAAAGATTTTCTGATAAAAGGATTAAACTGAGGCCAGTATCATTTTTCTAATGAGCTTCGCTGTTTGCTGGAGACCCTGACTAGAGCAATATTATTCTCAGCAAGTTCCTTTGGACTTGTTCTCATAAAATAAGAAAATAAACCTGACAAAGGAAGGACAAAGGGACTAGAAAATGTCAATCAAAGAGAGTAAGAATCTGTTCACTAGTCTCAAAAATAATCAGTAAAGGATGGTAGCAACAAGCATTGTCTGAATTAAAACTTTAAGAATACAAGAACAATTCTAGAGATCTGGAGATCTGGTTAAGTCTTTGGGTAAAGGCTGGGATATAAACAAAAAACAAAATGGAGTAAGAAAATGGAAAAAACTATAGTGCATTAATTGACTTTCAAATGAAAATATACACCTGATAGATAGTAATAGTGAAGGAAACTAGAATATGTACCTCCAGATATGCCTCTTTGGCATAAAAATTTTTTTTCATATAAAGGCAGTTAAATAGCAAGTACAAGAGGAATATTCTGACTCTCCCCATTTTACCTTAAAGCCAACATAAAATTCCATTTGGAAGATGTCCTTATATTAGAAGAAAAGTAAGATTCTTATCATCCAAGACCGGAAAATTGAAACACCTTTGTTACAATTAGTCTTACCTTTCTTTAGTCTCTCACATAGTTATTTACTTTTCCACAATTGTCTCTTTGTTCAATTTAGTATAAAACATTTAGTCTGCACTACTTCAAGCCTTCATGTCCTTATGAGGGCTCTTATGGTATATAAAATTTGAATTAAATAAATTTGTATGCCTCTCTCTTGTTGATCTGTCTTATGACAATTTAATTTTCAGGCTCGGCCAAACCTCTAAGAGGGCAGAGGTGATATCATGCCTCCTTTACAAAACTATGCAGCATTTTTTATTTTCAATTTTTGATATCAACTGAGCCAACCAGGTACCCCTACATGTTTTATTTCTAAAAGCATTTATATACAGAGAGACTACAGTTTGTGTCGCCATGGTAAAAATACCACTCATGTACAGAAATAGATGCAAAGTACCAAACTGAATGCCCTGATAGAGCATTAAAATTACAATTATAAAAATAAGGTATAGACTACTGTAAGACAATTCAATAGTATATTAAATGAAAACTTCTTAATAGATGGTGAGTATATAAAACAATGTCTATTGAGTATAGCAAAAACTACTTGTCCTAAATACAATCACCAATTTGTTAACATATATTCAACCACAAATTCTTTAACCTCTGTCTTTGGAAAATATGGATAAAAAGTTCCTACTGAAATTCTGTGGAAAAGATAGAAATAAATTGAGGTATTTCCTATTACAGCTGATAACTACACAGATGTAAAAAATACTAAAATAGTTATAACATTTACCTATGAACAATTTTTATGGACATTACGTTCAAATACTCAATATCCTTATAGCATATACATACTTGGAAAAGTCCTTAAATCCTTATGAAGACGGATCAAATAATCGTCAATACAGATCAAGAGGAAGAAAAAAATAGCCCAGAGGCCAAATCTGGCTAAATCTATTTTGTAAATAAAGTTTTATTTGAACACAGCCACACTCTTTTATCTATTGTTTATGGCTATTTTCCCATTACAATAGTATAATTCAGTAAGTCTATCAGAGAACATATAGCCCATAAAACTTAAAACATTTAGTAACTGGCCCTTTACAGAAAATGTTTGCTATGATTCAGAACTTTACAAACAACTTTCTGAGATAATGGAAATATTCTATATCTGTGCTCTCCGGTAGGGTTGCTACTAAACACACGCGGCTATTGAACATTTTGAAATGTGGCTAGTGTTGCCTGAGGAATTAAACTGTTCATTTAACTTATATTAATTTAAATTTAAATAGCTACTTGTGGTTTGTGGCTCTACTACCAGCAGCTCTGGTATTCCAGCTGTGGAATATAATATAATTTTAGTTACAAAACTTAAATACAGTGTGGCCGCATTTTTTTTTCAAGAATTCAGGTTTAAATACATTAATCCCGCCATGTACAAGTAATTCTTTCGTGCTAGAATGTTAAAATTTGAATGAAGTCCTTGAATTTAATAAATAATTTAGTGTTACAGAGCTTTAAAATGTTACAAAAATTTTAATGCTTTTGTAGGTATGTTATATGCACAACATAGTTGATTCTCACAAAGAAGATGGTGATTTAAAATGATGTTGAAGTCATTTTTTGGACTATTGAAAGAAATAAAGTTGTCTTTGTCATCTAGTGAAAATGCATGTTTTGATTTATAGAAAAGGTGGGGTTCAAAATTAGCTTTTTGTTTGTTCTTTGACAAAATCTATCTAAACAGTTTGAACATTTCCTGGTAATTACTTGCGAGCATATATACAAAAGTCTATAATTCAATTTTCTCCTTCTTAGAAAATGGTTTCTTTGGGGATTTCATTTGGTAAGGAATAATCTGACCCAATTTCCTAAGTAGATATAAATTTTCAGAAATGAAAGTATTACTATGAACTACATTCTTATAAACTGTGGAATTAAAGATTGAATTTTAGAAAATGTTCTCTGATTTGCTACTTTATGAAAATGAACGAACATTGTTCAATTCACCTCTTTCAATGAATATTGATAGTGTGAATGAAGAGCTTCAAGTGGAAGTTATTGAACTACAATAAAACGTGGTACTGAAAATTAAATATGATAATGCTGGTATATTAGAACACTACAAATACCTAGGGAAATGTTACCATAAATATAAAAACCATTGTGAGAAGATTATATCCATCTTTGGAAGCACTTACAATGGTGAACAGCTGTATTCTACTAAAACTGAAGAGAACTAAATATTTTTCCATGTTAAATGATTCGAAGCTAACTTCTTGTTGCATAATACAACCCAAAGTATAACAATTAAATTGATATTTCTTGGTATAGAAAAAAGGATGCTAGGTAGCCAGAACCAAATAAAAAGAGTAATAGATTTGAAAAATAGTATATACTATCTTTAACTTTCTATGTGTCTACTTTTAATATGAAATGTAAAATGTAACACTCAAATCACATATACCATAAGTGTATTATTTTTACATTATGTAAGCAAAATAATATATCTTTTATATAATAGTATATATCAATAATAACCTAATAATAATAATTAAAAAGTTGAGTTTTCTCATAATTTTTAATTTCTGTCCTGCTTCAGTTATTTATACTTACTACATTGCCTTTGTAGGCACTTGAGTTTCTGACTATCACAATAGATAAAACAAAGCGACTTCACTATGTTTACAAAAAGAAAATAAATTATTAAACATGAATATATAAAAGTAAAAATAATAGTAGTAGGAGATTATAAGATATAGAGCTATGCTGAGAAGTGTAGGCATGCAAATACAGCTGATCCTTGAACGACAGTGGCTTTGAATCACGTGGGTCCACTTATACATGGAATTTTTTACAGTATGTTACTATAAACATACTTTCTGTTCCTCATTATTTTCTTATTACTATTCTTTTCTCCAGCTCATTTTATTATAAGAATACAATATATAATACATATAATATGCAAAATATGTGTTAATTGACTGTTTTGTTATCAGTTGACCTCTGATCAACAGTAGGCTACAGGTAAAGTTTTGAGGAAGTCATAAGTTATACAAGGACTTTCAACTGTGAGGGGGCTCAATACCTCAGCTCTCAGGTCGTTCAACTGGAGACTATAATTTCATCTTACAATTACAATGGGCAGGAGGTAATGTCTTGGATTGTTAGAATATGATAAATACAAGTGCAGCAATATTATTTACATTTTAACAGTAATAAATGGAGGAACCAAATATAGTATCATTAAACTAGAAGGGGTGAGTTTAACTGGAACATGAAGTATGATAAATTCTTATAATCAAAGTAGGAAATTAATTGAGAGATCACGAAAAAGTAGAATAAATATATTATTTTAAATATGAAGAAAAACTAACAAACTTTACAACAAAAGTGAAATCATTTTCATGAGAGGCTGACTCGGGCTGATGAGGAGCAGGTCAGGAATTACTGCTGTTCATTCAGCAGAATATAATTGCTTAATACAGCTCAGCATTGTTTTGATAAAAACTATTTAGAATGTATTTAAAATTTTGAAAAACTGGGGTGTCTGAGTGGCTCAATTGGTAAAGCGTCCACCTTTGGCTCAGGTCAAGCCTGGAGCCTGCTTTGGAATCTGTGTCTGCCACTCTCCCTGCCTTCTCCTTCTCACGCTCGGTCTCTCTCTCTCTCTCCCTCTTGAAAATAAATATTTTTTAAAAATAAGTAAGTAAATAAATAAATAAAATTTTTGAAAAATAAACCATATCAAAGAACAAAACACATATCTTGTAATCTGATAAATTTGATAATGTATCCTCTTCCTGAGAAGAATAAAAAATGGGGGAGCAAGAAGTGAATGTAGACTTCTTCACCCCTATACTGGCCTCTTGCCTTTATTTTTAGTAACTATACATATATTTTGAAATATATTTTGATATTTTCCCCTTTTATATTAATATGTATTCAGGGAGAAGTTAGTCATATCTTACACATTTTCCATTCCTAGTCATACTTTCAACTTATTTATTAATCTATTGATATCTGTAAAGAACTCATGGTTTTCTATTTTATTCAATGTATTGAATCTTTTCTTATCATTATTTATTTTGATGTTAAAATCATTCCTGGTTTGGTCAGCAGGAGAAGCTCTTGCAAGTTGCCTCCTATGTTCTTTTGACATTGCCTGATAATTCCTTGGCCAGTTTATTTTCATGGACAATAAGATGTTCTAGATTCATTTTTTACTTTTTGTGAGCCAAAATTAGAATTAACCATTTCTACAAGAAGGCTTGGTTTCTTTTAGAGGGAAATAATAGGGGCATATTTTAGATATATTGCAGGTTTGGCTCAAACCCACCACAATAAAGTAAGTCAATTGAATTTTTTGGTTTCCCAAACTTTTGCACATAAAAGTTATGTTTACACTAGATTGATATTATAGTCTATTGAGTGTGCAACAGCATTGTGTCAAAAAAACAGCACACATAAGTTAAAATATTGCTAACAAATGCTAACTATATTTGAGCTTTCAGTGAGGCCTAATATTTTTGCTGGTGGAAGGTCCTGCTTCTGTATTGATGGCTGCTGAGAGACCAGGGTTGTGACAGCTGAAGATTGGAGTGGCTGTGGCACTTTCTTAAAACAAAAATGAAATTTGCAGTGCTGATTAACTCTTCCTTTCACAAGCTATTTCTCTGTTGCATGTGATACTGTTTGACAGCATTTTACCCACACTAGAACTTTTTTCAAAATTGGAGTCAATCCAGGGAACCTGGGTGGCTCAGTCAGTTAAGCATCCAGCTCTTGGTTCCGGTGCAGGTCATGATAACAGTTTGTGGGTTCGAGCCCTGAATCAGGCTTTGCACTGAATCCCAACTGAAATGATCTCTTCCTCTCTCTATGGCTGTCTCTCTCTCACTCTCTCTCTCTCAAAAAAATACATAAACTTAAAAAAAAACTGGACTCAATCATCTCAAATTCTGCCCCTTCTTTATCAACTAAAGTAATGGATTATTCTACATACTTGGTTATCATTTCAACAATTTTCATAGCATCTTCACCAATAGGTAGATTCCATCTCAAAAAACCCCTTCTTTTGCTCATCCATAAGAAGCAACTCATCATTTGTTAAAAGTAGTATTATGACATTCCTGCAATTCAAATATAATAATAATGAAATATTGTGAGTTATCAAAATGTGACACAGAGACACAAAGTGAGAACTTTCTATTGGGAAAAAGGCACCAATAGACTTGCTCAATGCAACATTGCCACAAAATGTCAATTTATAAAAAATCCAATATCTGTGAAGTACAATAAAAAAAGTGTCGCGGGGCACCAGGTGGCTCAGTCAGGTAGGCATCCGACTTTGGCTCAGGTCACGATCTCACGGTTTGTGAGTTCGAGCTGACAGCTCAGAGCCTGGCACCTGCTTCAGATTCTATGTCTCCTTCACTCTGCCCATCTCCCGCTCATGGTCTCTCTATTTCTCAAAAATGAATAAATTTAAAAAAATTTTAAAAAGTGTAGCAAAACAAGGTATGCCTATATTGAGAAGTCAAGAATCGTGTTCTAATTATGCTCATGGTAAATGAGATGTCAATGATAACAGGCTTTCTCAGTGAATAGATCTAGAGAATACGCATAGGAACATACATACTGTCATATACACACAAAATTGTGTCTCTATCTATCTATCTATTTAGGTGTCTGTCTAATCTGTTCAACTATGTATTGGAAATCATGCCTTCACCCTGATGTATCCAACTTAACATCATGGGATTCATTCTCATTTTCCCAATTTTTGTGTTTTTTAACTTCTTTCTCTACTCCTAAGAAAACTGTTTTCATTATTGTTAATGTATTTATTTATTTATTTATTTAATTTCATTTTTAAGTAATTTCTACACCCAACTTGGGGCTCCAACTTAAAACCCCACGATCAAGAATTGCATATTCTACTGACTGAGTCAGCCAGGCGTCCCTGTATTTATTTGATTAATTGCCTGTATCTAACCAATCTTCCATTTCTACTGTCACACTCCCCCTGCACAAATCACCTCTACTCTCTACTTAAATTCTGGGTAGCACCTTCAATCCTCCTTACCATATTTGATAATTTGATTTTAGGGTTTTTTCAATATATAAATCTCATCTTTGTGCATCTCTGATTTTCACACAGACTTCGATTTTTTCAAAGCTATTTGAATTTCTATTTCAGCTAACATTAACATGCATAAAGATATTTTGTTGAATGTATATCATGCATGATATGTACATTATAGACATGATTGTCCATTTGTCACACTATAGTGACACTATTTCAGGATTATATCCCATACAGCAGACAGACTTTACAATATATTTTTCATGCTATGATAGCCTTTTCACATTGAAGAGAGTACTGAGATACTGTGCTGTAATATCCAAAAGATACTTACTTACGTATGTACATGTATTTTTAAAATTAGCATGAGATTTCATGTTTAATCAGGGCACACATATTATTTAAATGTTAAAATAGAGCCTTAATTGTCCTCATGTATATGAACAAATACGTGATACTATTTTAGTGTGTGTGTACAATTAAAGTTAGAGCACGTAAGAGAATTACTAAGAATGATTTTTTGTAAGGACTAGGTTTTGTGAGACTGTAACTGCTTGTAGAACTCCATTGAACAGAAAAGGAGCATAACATGATGGGAAAGAGCATAGATTTTTTTTTATCAAGGCATCCTGATTTAAATTTCCAGTTCTCCTCTTACTGTTTATACATGGGGGAAAAATTACTTGACCAATTTGTTTCACTCCCCCTTGTCCAAAAACATGATTAGAGTATCTACCTCACTGAGTTATGGTAAAGACTAAATGTGTTACTAGACATAAAATAGCCTGGCATATAGTGTACACTGTGTGTTAGCTATTATTAATGCAATATTAAAATATTCTTTCCTCAAGATGATATTAATACCCTGTGTTCTCAGAGAATCTAAAGGGTAAAGCTTTATTAAATTTCCTCTTTCACTGGATGTCTCTGTTTATGTCTAAGAATATGTGGAAACCAAACTGGTCAATCCCAACAAATTTACTTCTATGTGCTAGAACATGGGAATATTATCTAATTTGATTTCTCTGTCTTATGTCGCCTGACTCTTTTTAATGAATCTCCCTCCAGCCAAATTGAATAAGGAAATTGTTAAGTGGCAAATACTTTAGTGAGTTTAGTAAAAGAAACACATAACTGTGGATATCTGGGGAGAACAGCTTGTATTTGCCAGCAAACTAGCCAGAAGGCACATTTAACAATTTTTTCAATCCTTTCACATTTGACAAGTAAAGAATACCCACTGTTTCATGTTTTTCCAAAAGAAGGGTTGTCCACTTTTATTCACTCTTTCCCATAGCTATCTAAACACCTGGGCAATAACTATTTTCTCGTCTTTCTGCCCTGCTTGAGCTACTCATCAATATCTATTTTTTGTTCTTTCCTGTTTTGGAGGACAGATGTCCTTGATTTGAGTAGACTAGTGCTGATTCCTCGTATCAAAGCCTCTTTCACTATCTATGGTCTTCAAAGACAATTCAAAGTAACCTTTCATCCCTCTTCCTTGTGGACCATCATTAATGAAACTTGCATTTTTAATGTTACAGTCCTGCTGACCACCACATCTGAAACTGCAAGAATGACAGTGCATGCAAAACTCTATCCTACTGTGCTTTTGCTCACTGCCTTATGAAACTGAGATCTAGTGCAAAAAGTCATGGAGTTTTGATGCTTCACTTTGAATGGAAGCTTTGTTGTATTGGCACCAGCAATGAAAAACCTAGGGAGAATTTGTTAGTTTGCAAAGTTGGATAATACCAAAATGTTAAAAAAAAAAAAGAAAGTAAACGTAAAGTGGAAAATATATGTCATGAAATGCTGCAAACCAGGAATCATGGAGTTGCCCATTGCCGTGAATACATGATGGGATGCTTTCAGGACTTCATTTGGTTAACCTCAGAAATTTATATGTGTTGGGCTCAACTTACATTATTCAGGGTATTCTTTATAAGACCATTTTAATAATCAATTAAATAGACATGTTGTACATGGTCTATCTAGAAGAAATCTTTGGATTTAGTTAGGTTTATGCTCTCATAAAGACCTTTCTAAAGCCCCCAACCAAAAAGATTATCTGATTTAGTTAAGTGCATGTTATCACTGGTTATATAAACCAACAAATAAGAATTCATCTGTGAATTCATCTATGTTTTGAAAATTGAGAGAACTAATTTTGGAAATAAGATGACTTTTCAACATCAGATACTTAGTAAATGTAGACAATAGTATAGAAAGCCACTTAAAAAGATACTGTAATTGCTTTCTCTAAAAGAGGATGACAGACAAAATCATTCAAAGGATGGATGAAAAGAGACATACAATTTTCTACATATGGGGAGATTTTCAGGCCAAACCAATCCCTGAAATATACTTCCCAATAAACATAAACAAATCCATACTTGGGTTAATGTGGTCTTTTATGGTAATGAGAAGGCGTATATCATACAAGTTAAGAGCAAAATTAAAGTAAAACAAAACAAAATAGCATTCAATAGCAATAGTGCCATGTTTTGTGTTAATTCGATCAATAAATTCTATTATGAATTCACCATGTTCAGACACTACACTAGGCATTTATGATGCAACAGTGTCTTTTTTTAAAAATATCTGCACCTAAAGAATGCACATTCCAGTGTGACACTGGGTAAATTACCTAAACACTGAAAGTCATCTAGTATAGAAGATAGAAGTAATAAGAGTACCCCATCTGGTGGTTGAAAATAAAATAGATTATTCCCTTGCCCATAGTCAATGATCAATGTTCTCTATTACCATTGTTATTGCTAAAATCATCATCATAATTGGAATTCTAGATAAATAAAATTATATTTGTCCTCTATTATCATAAACAGCAGAAATCTTAAGGATTACACTTGTACAAAAGATTGAAGGGATTTACATCTTTTACAAAATGGTTCTAAAGGGCAAATGTTATTAACTTTTTCTATCATAGCACATATGAGACCATTTCTAAACATGATTTCTGGATGACCTTATACTTTTATTAACGTCCTTTTGGAGTAGACTATACCAATAAAGTTAAAAAGATAAATAAATATTTGCAATCACAAATTTTTTGATTGGTCTATAATTTGATAATGCATTTTGTTCCTTATTTTTCCTAATGTAAGTGTGTTCTTTTAGAATGGAAATCCATCTGCAATTCTCTGTCACCCCAATTGTGTAGTTAATTCTTTCAAGATATTTTAGTTTTTATACATTCTGCACTTAGTAGAAGGATGCCAAAGTCATTTAGGCATAGTTTTATCCTTGAAATAGAAATAGTACAGTTTGTGAATATATTTTATTGATTCAATTATATGACAGAAATTATGAATTAAAAAGTGTCTATTCGGCCATCCTATCTATAGTTCCTTGCATGTCATCCACTGTAAGAGCCAGATAAATCATCCAACACAGCTTCCTGAATTTCAAGTCTAGGCGGAGGCTAGTTTATTTTCCCATATCTGCTTAGAGTACTCTTCCTCAATGGCTTGCTTTATGTCTAGTCTTATATGGCTTAACATCATAACTCCTTCTCTTTGTTAAGTGTGATTCATTGAATTATTTTAGATTCTAAGACCTGGGTCTGGTTTTGTACATTTTTACATAACTCTGTAAGTGACTGGCTTTTTACCATACATTAGCCCTGGATATTTGAGCATATGCAAGGAGGTGGAGAATAAACAACAAAAATATAAAACTCTAGGGAATTACAGGAGATAGTTGATTCACATCTTGAATAAAAGTTAGGTTTTTGGTCAGCACCTGAAACAAGAGTTATATTTAAAATGAAGCCAAAGGGAGACAGGCATTACATCACAATGAGTTAAATACAACAGATGTTTCTTCTAGCACTGGAACATATGTAAGAGTAGATGAGTGAATTTGCTAGTAGTAATATTTATTGTGTTAAAAAATAACACCATCAATATCTCTGTTCCACACATTTTTAAGCACATATTAATCCATATAATTTTCCAGTAATCATAAGAAATAGTTACTTCTCCAATTTTATAAATGAGGAAATTTAGGCACGAGTGGTTACATGGAAGGGTGATAGTATGCATGCTGCACATTATGTATATGGAGGCTTTAAATAAAAGCAAAGGAATTGCTGCTTATAAAATGTTATCATATTTATCTAAATCTCCCATAACTGGGAGAGAGTTAACTCTTATAACTGTTAGTTAAGTTCAAACTCTCTGGAATAGCTTTCCTGGGTACCGATTTTTATTCTTTCACTTGCTCTGTTGGATCTTAAGGTATTTGACCTCTCGTATCTGGTTTTCTCATCTAAAAGTAGTGTTTTGAAAAATCAATTCATATAAAGCAGTTAAAATTGTGCTTGGTAGTTAATAAGCATTCAGTAAATGATATCTGCTCTTATTAATTAATATTTATTCTTATGTAATATTAATTATTTCCTTTCCCATTTTCAAATGGTATGCTCTTCTACTCTTTTTATATCCCAACCTAAAATATTTCCACTATTCCCTACTCAAAAGAATGAAGATTCATCTCAGTTACAGGCACATCTCTTGCCTGTCTCTATCTTCCTAATTTATTAATTATTTAGATACTATCAGTTACCTTAAAGTTGAAAGTAAAACACTCACTTGTTTCCATGGAACACGCAATTAATTAGCCCTTTTGGCCCTTCTTTGAGCTCTCTCACAGCTTTCAGCCCTGAACTTGAAGGTATGCGGATTTATGCTTGTCAGATTGGCTCTCATTTTTAATTGGACATTCTGGTATTTTCTTCCACAGAAGCATCCATTAAGGAGATGTCCACAGCCTTTTGACGTACTAGGAAATGGTTGAATTCTCTTATTTCCTTGCATTCCTTCTCCTGTATATTTGCTTATATACAAAGTTAAGTTAAATTTTAATTTTATTTATTTTCTGAATTTTTAAAATTTTTTATTTTTGAGAGAGAGAGACAGAGTATGAGCAGGGAAGGGACAGAGAGAGAAGGAGACACAGAATCTGAAGCAGACTCCAGGCTCTGAGCTGTCAGCACAGAGCCCGATGCAGGGCTCAAACTCACAAACCGTGAGATCATGACCTGAGCCAAAGTCGGACGCTTAATCAGTTGAGCCACCTAGGCGCCCCATGGTTACATTTTAATTTTAATCTTCAATTGTTTTGCTCTAATTTAAATTGGTTCTGAGGAGCATACAGAAAGATGTTTGTGCTCACTTAGCATTCTTATAGTTCATCTTTGTCTTTCTACAATTGTTTGTGATACAATAAAGTTATCTATCAAGTAGGGTAACATCAAAGTTTTCAGAGGTAAATTATGGGTTTTAAAGTTTTTAAACTTAATTTATTGAAAGGTTTTAAAAAATGTTTTCTATTTTACATAAATAACGTGAATGGGAAATTTATAGGATCCTATCTGAGGGAAGTCTTTTTGGTTGTCAGGAATATATAGAAATGTTTTAATGTAAGCAATGGATAATATTACCAGAGAGATGTACTTCAGGTGTTTTACTTCTTTAAAAATGGCTTATACTCTCCTCTATGTGTATGGATGTGTGTGTATTTATGAATATGTATGTATACATGTGATGCATATATGCATGTATATCTCTCAGTATATTTTTTGATTCTACAATAGAAAGCAAATATTCTAACATTGGAAAAAATAACTCTAGAATTTCTTATGTCAAATGTATGTCTTTTTCTGTATTTTGTAGATAACATCTTTATCTCAAATGCTTTGGACTACAAATGTCAGCTTATAATAAAGCAACTATAAACAACCAAAGAAATCTGTATCTGTTTGTACCCATGTATAGGTGGTTTTCATCAGAGAATATATGCCCAATAGGAGATGAAGCTGGAAATAAACCAGGTGGTAGAGAGGCAGATTAGGTAAGTATGATCTAATTCTGTAGATATTTTGCAATTAGAATTACTAATGATTTTTAACATTAAGATTATAAGCCTCATTTAAAATATAGTAATTTTAATATAACATTCCCTTGAAAATACTATGCTTAAAGTTTATGCATGGGAAAAAATAGCAGATAGGGCACCTTTGTGTGAAAAGTATGTTTTTCTTATTTTTATTGTAGGAAATGGAAGAGAAGTGTTTCAATCAGCCAACTAACTAAAAAGTGAGGCCGAGGTCATCAGTTGAAATAAAACAGCTTTGTCTCCAAAAGCAAAATATATCCCTTAATAAACTGCTTCTCAAAATGAACATGGCTTATTTAGCGCTAGAGAATAGGAGTATTAAACACAAATGCTCCCATCTGTGTATGTTTCCAAGTATATCACAAAAGAGATGTGTTTTTTTGTGTCTGTTCTTCAGTTTCCATTCTTTTGAGCAGTTTGCCTCATATCCTTAAGCAGTGCAAAGTTAGCTGTTAAATTCTAGAGAGCAGGCGGTGTTTGAGAGAGGCGGCGTTAGAATTCTGAACTTCACTCTTAGTATGGCTGAAAACATTCTCTGACTGATCTCTCTCCCTTGCATATCTCATTATGTTCCCATGCTAATTTGGGATTGGATATAAACAAGTGTAAAAGAGATGAATAGTTATTGAACCAATGGTTGTTTGCTGCAACGCAGGCCATTTGTTTTTAGCCATCATCTCTCTTTTCCTATTCACACTACAACATATCCCTGAACTTTTAAAAATCAAAAGTTCTTACTTATCCTTGATAAACAGTAAATAGTTGAGTTCAGGCATCAGCTTCTATTTCCTTTTATGACAGTTAAGTTTGTGGAGTTTAAGGGAAGAGCATCTCAAACGTGTGCTTATATCTAAATAGTTTAAAAGAAAGCAGAGTATAAAGTATTCATTCTAATGTCTTTGTACTAGTCCATACCCATAAATGACATGCTATTGGCATTTTGTAAAGGCTCAGGGCAAATGTCTAGAACAAAATATAAACAAAATGAACCATTATATGAATGCGCTTTATAATTCATCACTTGTTTTCCTTCCTTTATGATTTAATATATATATTATTTAAAGTGGAGTTGTTGGAGTATACAGTAACTCAGAATATAAACAACCTAAACCAAACTGGGTTTTTAGGAGTTCTCCTGACCATGAATCCTATTACTTCAGTAGCCCAGAAGTTCCTGAGGTCTATGTGGTGAATAGAACAGTGTTGAACACTGAATAGAACAGTATAACAGTGTTATACACAGTGTTCCAGTGTATAACAAAATTATCACAGGGGTTAATTTCCATCTCAGCTATTAATAATTTTTATTCATACAACCCAACTGCTAACTAAATCTAGGCAATGTGCCAAGCTTAGGGATTCGGATATAAAAGATATAGGTCCTTTCCCCAATACATGGAATTTGTTAACATGTGTGGATTTTGAATTTCTAGTCATCTTAGAAGAATAGTCTCCCAAGTATTTCATATGGCCAAGTCCTCTGAGAAAAGTGTGGCATTTATTTAATCAAGACAAAAATAGAGGTCTTTACAGGATTGCTCTGAATTGCTAAAGCCACTCTAGAGCTGAATTTACTTTTTAGAATGGATTATAAGGCTATTTTTCTTTAAAATAGGCAATTAAAATTTACTTTGAAAAAGATTTGTTTTAGTGAAAAAAGTTCACAGTATACAGTTTAAACTTTCATCAGATTATGACAGATATTTTTCAGACATATTTATAATTACAACATGATCCATGACAATAAACTAAAGAAACATTAAGACAATCTGTAAACATGTTTTAATTGTTAACTATAATTTGAGATCGTCTAATTTTTTTCTTATCTTTGAAGTATAATAATTTTGATTAATACACGTATGGATGGATAAATAGAAGATTTTGTAAGTTAAATCTGTTTTAAATTCTGTTTCTGTTATGTAATAATGATCTTGAAAATCTAATCCATTTGTTCTAAAATAAATTCTGTTCTCTTATCTGTCAATAAAAGATCATCAAGCATTTTGCAAAATGTTTAAAACAATACACTATGCTATTTACAAAATAATGTATCGAAAATACTTAATAGCTCTTATTTATAGATATTTATTGCATATGTGTAGATAGAAGACACTTACACAAAAACTTACTTTTTTTGCATTACAAGAAGAGTTTAAAGTAATTTGAAACAAATACTGACCGAGGACTAAAAATTACTAGATGGGAGATTCACTTCTGGGTAGGGTAGTAAAGCTTTTTTATTATTAACTCTCCAACAGACAAAAATCTGGAAAATATTTTTTAAGTATTTGCAGCAATTGAAGAATGAACACATGCAGAGGAAAATAGGAAGGTGATCAAAATATTAAAAATGGAAATAGCAGTGAGTGCTACTTGCGTTCATGAGGGTTCATCTTCCTTCTAAAAGCACTTTCTCTCCACAAAACATGAGGTTGGTAAAATACAACAAGAAAGTTTCCATTTAACCAGCTTTAGGAGTCAGATGAGAGAGTTCAGGAATGCCAGAGTGGCTGGAAAATGAGGTGAAGTCTTATAAGGGAGGGAGCTTTGCAGTGTAGAAACCCGAAAATCTTCTATTTCTAGCCCAAAGCTTGGCTAGTTTTGAATTTTACATGTGTGGGGAAGACTGCAGCAAGTCCAGTGAAAACAGGAGCTGAGAAGTTGGAAACACTGTGGACTGAAGATTTCATCTGCTGCCTACTGTAGAGGAGACAGTTTGGAATTTGAGACTAGTCAAGGAGACTACTTGTTAAAACAAAAATCAATATTCTTTAAATGATGTGTTTATTGAGAGGATCCTGTGATTTTTACATTTATTATTATGGTGTATCACATTTATTGATTTACATATGTTGAACTATCTTTGTATCCCAGGGTTAACTCCCAATTGATTATGATGTGTGATTAATCTTCTACTGAAGTAGGTTTACTAATAATTTTTTGAGAATTTTTGCACCTATATTCATCAGGGATACTGGTTTGTAGTTTTCTGTTCTTATAGCCTCATTATCTGGCTTTGGAATCAGGATCATTCTGGCCCTATAAAATAAGTTTGGAGTGTTCCCTCCTCTTCATATTTTGGAAGAGTTTGAGATGGACTGGCATTAATTCTTCCTTAAATGCACTGTAGAAATCAGCAGTGAAACCCTACAGTCCTGCGCTTTGTTGTTGGGAAGTTTTTGGTTACTGATTCAGTCTCCTTACTCATTTTTGATCTGTTCAGATTTCCTATTTGTTAATTATTTTTTCTAGGTAGGTTATATGTTCCTACATATTTATTTATTTATTCTATGTTATCTGATTTGTTGGTGTTCCTAGCAGCCTTTTGTGTCCCTTTGTATGTCTGTGATGTGAATTGTAATGTCTCCTCTTCAATTTCTAATTTTCCTTACTTGAGTTTTTTTTCCTTATTTAACGTAGCTAAAGTTTTGTCTAATATATTTATCTTTCAAAAACCAAATCTTAGTCTAACTGACTTTTCTTCTATTATATTTCTAGGCTCTATTTTACTTATTTCTGCTCTAATCTTTATTGTATTTTTCCGGCTGTTAACTTTGGACTTAGATTGTTCTCAATTTTCTAACTCCTTTACATACAATCTTAAGCTGTTTGTCTGCTTTCTTTTTATTAATGTATGTGTAAGTTTTGCTATAAATTTTCCTCTCTGAATTGGTTTTACAGCACCCATAATGTTTGGAATGTTGTTTTATTTTCAGTAGTCTCAAGATCCTTTCTTATTTTCCCCTTTATTTCTTCTTTGATGCATTGGTTGTTGAGAACTCTGTTAATTTCATAGTATTTCTGAATACTTCCATTTTCCTCCTGTAATTGATTTCATACCAATGTATTTAGAAGAGACACTTGATATTATTTCAATCTTATATTTGTTAAGGCTTATTTTGTAGTTCAACATTTGATCTCTCCTGAAGAATGTTCTATGCGTGCTTGAGAAGAGTGTTTTTTCTGTCGATTTTGGATATGTTCGGTATATGTCTAGTGGGTCCATTTGGTCTATAGTTTTATTCAGATCTGCTGTTTCCTTATTAACTTTATGTCTGGGTGTTATATTCAATATTGAGAGTAAGTCCTTTTAGTTTCCCCTATCTGCATGTGTCTGTTTCCTTCAAGATTTAAGATGTTTTCAACTACTATTATATTAAATAAGCGTTCAGTCCCTTTTATTCTTTCTTCTCCCACCAGAACTTTTGTGATATGAATGTTTGTTTCCTTGATGTTGCCCCATGATGCATTTTGCCTTTTTTCCATGATTGGCATACTTGTTACTGGAGGCTTAAGCAGGTGTGGATTCTGTCTGGTCCCTGGATGGATGGAACTGGTTCCAGTGCCTTATTCAATAGGATGGCAATGGGACAAGGATCTACTTTAGGGTCCACAGTTGGGTCCTCAAACAGCAGGCTTATTGCCAGATGTGAAGATGCGGTGGTTCCTGCCAGGTTCCTGGTCAGTGTATGGGAGTCTTAGGTGGGAAGACTTGCCCTGGACTGTGGCTTAGGGAGGCCTGAAACCAAAACCCAGTGCTATTTCAGGGTCTACTGCCATTCAAGGTCTTTAGACCTGGTTCTTAAGGTATAGATGGCCTTGTCTCTCTCTAGATCCCTTAGTTGACTAGTCTAGTCAACTTGTAGTCCCTAAACCTTGTTAGAGGGGCTGGAGTCAAGTACAGGAACTTTTTTGTATTTCTTGGTGTGCAGATGTGAGCATTTCTTGCTGGGTCTCTATGACAGCAGGCCAGCTTGTGGAAGATGGCTGATAGGGGCTGGTACTGAATATAGGGCCCTTTCAGGATCTTTGGGGACCTAGTGTTCCCTGCTAGGTCTCTTGGCCAGCAGTGCTGCTTATGGGCTGTGTCTGGGAGTGGCTGGAATGGGGTAAAGGGCCTGTACAGGATCTCTGGGGACACATGAGAATCTTCCCCTGATTTTTAACTCTCAGGACTCCTGACATACTGTAGCCATGTGGGGACTGGTACAAAGTATAGGTCCTTTTTAGGATCTTCAGGGATGTAGATGGGAGTGCCTCCTGTTAGGTAATTGTTCCAGCAAGACTCTTGGCAGACTGTAGACTGGGATGGTCTGGAGCTTAGTTACAGGGTTCTTTTAGGATTTATAGTTTGATTGAGCTTAGTGGGCTTACTTCCAGAGGCTTCTGAACCATGACAGAGAGTCTTGGACTGCTCCTGTGTTTCACTTTCCTGAGTCCTGAAGTTTCCTCAAAGGCACTTTTGTCTGTGGATGGATGCCAAATTGTAGATGAGAGGGGATATGGCAGGGGCAGGGGGTGGGTGGGAATTATTCGGCTATCTTACTGATGTTACTCAAGAGACTCACTTTAGATTTAAGACATGTATAGGGTGAAAGTGAAGGCAGGGCTGTGGGGGAGAAATAGTTTTCATTCAAATGGTAACCAAAAGAGAACAGGAGTGGCTATACTTATTTTAGACAAAATAGACATTAAGTCAACAATTGTCACAACAGACAAGAAGGTCGTAATATAATGAAAAAGAATCAACAGGAAGATATAACAGTTATAAATATATATGAATTCAGCATCAAAGCACCTAAATATTATTAAAAAAAAAAAAAACACTGGCTGATTTGAAGGGAGAAATAGACAGCAATAAAATAATAGCAGGAGACTTCAAAACTCTGTTCTCTATAATGGATAAATCACCCAGATAGAAAATCAGTAGGGAACAGCAGTCTTGAATAACACTATAGAACAAGTGGACCTAACAGATATATACATAACTCTATATAATGGCAGGAGAATACTAGTTGTTCTCAAGTGCACATAAAATAGTCTCCAGCATAAATCACATGCTCGACTGCAAAACAAGTCTTAATACATTAAAAAAAATTAATGTTTATTTTTGAGAGAGAAAGAGAGACAGACAGACAGATAGAGCGTGCAAGTGGGGGAGGGGCAGAGAGAGGGGGAGACAGAATCTAAAGCAGGTTCCAGGCTCTGAACTGTCAGCACAGAGCCCGATGTTGGGTTCGAACCCATAAACCATGAGATCATGACCTGAATTGAAGTCGGACGCTTAACCTACTGAGCCACCCAGGCACTCCTTAACACATTTAACAAGACTGAAATCACTCCAAATATCTTTTCCAACATGGAAACTGAACAACATACTCCTAAACAACTATTGGGCCAAATAAGAAATCAAGTTGGAAATCAGAAAAAAAACTTGAGACAAATGAAAATGAAAACATAACATACTAAAACTTATGGGATGTGGCAAAAGCAGTACAAGAAGGAAAAAAAATAAAAATTGATGAAATAATTGTCAGTTTTTTAAAAAAAATAGACAAATTTTAGCTAGACTAAGAAAAAGGATAGAAAACTAAAATTTAAAAAATCATAAATGAAAGAGCAGACATTGCCACTGATCCATACAAATAAAAAGAATTTAAAGGACTCTTATGAATACATACCAACAAATTGGGCAACTTAGAAGTGGCTAAATTCTTAGAAATATACAATCTCCCAATTCAGAATCAAAAATAAATTGAAAGCCTGAACAGAGCAAAACAAATAAGGAGATTGAACCAGTAATAAAAAAAAAAAAAATCCCAGCAAAGAAAAGCTTATGACTACATTGCTTCATGGTCATATTTTACTGACAAAAAAAGAATTAATACAAATTCTTAAACTCTTCCCAAAGATATAAGAGGGAATGCTTCCAAACTCATCTATAAAGTCAACATCACCCTAATACCAAGGCCTAACAAAGTGACCACAACAAAAGAAGATATAAGACTACAGGCTGATATCAGTGATGAGCATAAATACAAAAATTCTCAACAAAATACTTGCAAACAGAATTCAAAAATCACATTAAAAGAGTCATATACCAATACTAAGTAGGTTTATCTCTAGGTATAAGTGTGGTTTAACATGTGATACACATGAAGGATAAAAATCATACAGGTATCTCAATAAATGCAAAAAAACCTTTTTTGACAAAGTTCCATTTACCCTTTCATGACAAAAATGCTCAATAAATTAGCTATATTCGGAACTCACCTCGTATAATAAAGTGAAAAACCCACCACTAAGATCACACTCAATAGTGAAAACTGAAAATTTTTCTCTAAGATCCAGAACAAGACAGGATGCCCAGTTTTGCCTGTCCTATTCAATATACTACTACAAGTCTCCATATATTACTATACCACATTAATTAAGCAAAAAAAGAAACCAAAGGCATTCGAATTAAAAAAGACATAAAACTATTATCTTTTTGCAGATGACATGATCTTATATGTAGAAAATACTAAAAACTACACATACACATACACATACACACACAGTTAGAACTAATGTGTGAAGTCAGTGAAGTTATGAGATATCAAATCAACACAGAAAATAAGTTACATTTCTATACTCTGACAATGACCTATCCATAAAGAAGTAAAGAAAAAATTCTACTCACAATAGCATCAAAAAGACTAAGATGCTTAGGAATTAACTAAACCAAGAAGGTGGAATCCTGTACTTTCAAAAGCACACGTATTTAACAAAGATTTTTAGAAAGACTGAAATAAATGGAAAGATATCCTGTGTTCATAGATTGGAAGAATTAATATTGTTAAAATGTCCATACTCTCTAAAGCAATCTATAGGTTCAATATAATCTCTACCAAAATCTCATTGGTACTTTTTATAAAAATAGAAAAAAATTATTCTAAAGTTAATTTGGAACCATAAAACAAACAAACAAACAAACAAACACGCCTGACTAGTCAAAGCCGTTTTGAGCAAGAACAAAGCTGGAGCTATCACAATCCCTGACTTCAAAACATACTGCAACAGGGGCACCTGGGGGGCTCAGTCGGTTAAGCATCTGACTTTTGATTTCTGCCAGGTCATGATCTCATGCTTCAAAGCCTCGAGCTGTGCAATGGGCTCTGGGTTGTGCAAACAGCAAGAAGCTGACTTAGGATTCTCTCCCTTTCTCTCTGTCCCTCCTCTGCTCTCTCTCTCTCTCAAAATAAAAGAACAATAAATAAATTAAAGAAAACATACTGCAAAGATACAGTAATCAAAATAGCATGGCATTGGCATAAAATCAGATCTATAGGTCAATGGAACAGAATAGAGAGCCCATAAACTACTCACACATTCATCAACTGATCTTCAACAAGGTTGCCTAGATTACACAATGGGGAAAGACAGGTTCTTTAATAAATGGCACTGGGAAAAATAGATATTTACATGGAAAATAATGAATATGGTTTTGTTATGTCAATCATACACCAATAGAGGATTAAAATTTTTTTATTATTAATAATACTATCTAAAGATTATAGGTAATCCATAAACTATCATAAATTATTTCAAAATATATATATAATAACATAAGTAAAAACCAACACTTATCTAGAATGTGTATTTTAAATTTATACAACTCAATAGTAAAAATTAACAAATGGGCAAAATATTTGTACTGATTTCAACTTGGAAGATACAGAAAATTCAGCAATCCACACAAAAAGTGTTTAGCATTAATCTAATCACCTGGAGAATGAAAGTTAATCCTCTATGAGGTACCACTACCCCTCTACTAGAATGGCTATAATTTAAAAGATTGACTGCAGCAAATATGGTGAGGTTATGAAATAACAATGATCTAAAACATTGCTGATAAGAAGAAAAAATGGCATACTGGAAAAGTTAGTCAGTTTCTTTAAAGTTAAACAAATAGCTACCATATGATCAAGCAGTTTCATTCATAGAGCTGCTTCATTGTCCATATGCACAATGGGTAGCACTAGAATGAACATAACAATTGTATTTGTAAGAGCCTCACACTGGAAACAACCAAAAGCAATCAACAGAAGATCTGGTACAGCAATGATAGTATAGTCACACTCAGCAATAAAATAAACAACTAATCTACTAATATATGTAACAAGTTGGATAAATCTCATAGTAAAAAAAAAATCAGACATAAAAGAGTACCTGTGATATGTTTCTATTTATATAAAAACCTGAAACAGTCACAAATAATCTTGGTTAAAAAAGAAAGTGGTTCCCTTTATGTGGAAACTGGGAAAACCTATGAAGAAATTTTCTAGGGTGATGTAAATATATCTTAAAAGGGGTGCAGGTTACATGCCTATATGCACATGTCAAAATTCATTGAGTGTGAGGCTTACACTTCTCATTGCACTTGGTGCAAAAGTTATCTATCAAAGTTTTGGAAACAAATATTGAACATTAGCTCATAGATTCCTTTCACACATGTCCATGGACTAGACATTCTGAAACTATCTTCTGGGCACCCTAGTCCTGAGCAAATGAGTAAACACAGTTAGAACAAAGAACTTTTGGTTACTTGCTGTCAGAGAAAGAAGAAAGAAGATATAAACGTGCAATGGGGAAATCTAGAATGCATTCTCTGCTGTTGGACTGGATATGGAAATATCAGTAAAAAGTTGTGTGTGTGTGTGTGTGTGTGTGTGTGTGTGAGAGAGAGAGAGAGAGAGAGAGAGAGAGACATCAGTTTTGTCTTTTAAGTGGGACAAACAGTAATGTCACATCAATAACAATGTGCAAACCTAGTACTTAGATTTCAGTTTCTAAATAGCATCCTCCATGGAAAGAAACCAGAGGTCCTTGGAAGAAATACTGATATTAAGGTTGAGTCAGAAAATTTAGAAAATGAGTCTAATACATCTTGCTCCAGAAAGCGAAACAGTTCTGAAAGAATGATGGCAATGTGGCAATAGAATATAGGTGTTAGTTGAAAGTGGCTCCCAGTTGCCAATTTTTGGAGAATTTGAACATAAAACTTAATGATGATATTTGTTGATATCATTGAATTAAGTAAGAATATATACACTTATATAAATAAAAAAGGAATAAATAAGTGGAGAAAAAAATGTTATTCCTTGTGGTAAAATGCTGAATAAAAACAGGAGGTTTGAAAGATTTACAAGAACATCAATAAATGCTATAAAATAATAGTGAGAAACAGGATATTTACCATTCTTAAAACACTTTACCTCTAAATATTTATTAATCAAAGGGGATAAAAGTACCCATCCAGGCAAAAATCCTGATAGGCACAATCTTAATTATTGAAACACAATATGCAATAAACTACTATTGTATTCCTCTTTATGCAATATACTGAGAAGCACACGTCACTTTTGTGATAGTCTTACCACAATTCCTATCCCTTTTGTGATATTCCTATATCTATCAAGATGAAACATAAATTTTTTTTTATTTTTTTAAACTTTATAGTTTATTGTCAGGTTGGTTTCCATATAACACCCAGTGCTCTTCCCCACAAGTGACCTCCACCAAGATGATCACCCCCCCATTACCTTTCCCCCTTCCCCTTCCCCCCTCAGTTTGTTTTCAGTATTCAAGAGTCTCTCGTGTTTTGTCTCCCTCCCTCTCCCTAACTCTTTTTCCTCCTTCCCCTCCCCATTGTCCTCTATTGGGTTTCTCCTGTTAGACCTATGAGTGCGAACATATGGTATCTGTCCTTCTCCGCCTGACT
>CM053574.1:85962434-85992287 GCA_028646485.1 Cryptoprocta ferox | reverse complement strand
TGAGGTCCCAATAGTTGATTTTGGTTCTTGATTCCCTTGCCTTTGGGGATGTGTCAAGCAGGAAATTGCTTCGGTTGAGGTCATAGAGGTTGTTTCCTGCTTTTTCCTCTAGGGTTTTGATGGTTTCCTGTCTCACGTTCAGGTCCTTTATCCATTTTGAGTTTATTTTTGTGTATGGTGTAAGAGAGTGGTCTAGTTTCATTCTTCTACATGTTGCTTTCCAGTTCTCCCAGCACCAGCTATTAAAGAGGCTATCTTTTTGCCATTGGATACTCTTTCCTCCTTTGTCAAAGATTAATTGGCCGTACATTTGTGGGTCCAGTTCTGGGCTCTCTAATCTATTCCACTGGTCTATATGTCTGTTTTTGTGAAGATGAAACATAAATTGAGAGACATTGCACAAAGTAACCGGCCTATACTCCAAAAAAATCACAATGCAAGGCTAAACTGTTCCAGATTAAAGAAAACCAAACAACTAAATATAAAAAGTAATCTTTAATTTTTTTTATTTGAGTGTAGTTGACACAAATGTTACATTAGTTACAGGTGTACAACATAGTGTTTTGATAAGTTTAAGCATTATGCTATGCTCACCACAAGTGTAGCTAACATCTCACCATACAATGATGTTACAATATCACTGGCTATATTTTTATGCTGTGCTTATAAAAAATGATCTTGAATTCAATCCATGACTGGAAGGAAAAAGGTACTCTAAAGGCCATTTTTGGAATATATGATGATATTTGGATATGGACTGTGAATTAAATAATAGTATTGTTTCAGTGTTGCTTTCTGATTTTGATAATTGCTCAGTATGTGAGACAATGTCTTTGTTCTTAAATAAGGCACACTGAGTATGTAGGGTTAAAGGGCACACACAACGTCTCTATCGTACTCTTGACTGCTTTATTTAGAGTGATATGTGCACGTGTGTAAATATACATGGGTAGACCAATAAAGCAGAAGGGAGAAAATATAAATAATGGATGAATCTGGTTCAAGAGTATATGAGAATTCTTGTAGGCCTTTGTGAAATTTTCTGTAAGTTTGAATTTAGATCAAATTGAAAATTTCACAATACAAGTAAGGAACTGATGAGGACAAAATTTATCAAAGAGGCAGGATGATGAGATGAGAGAGAAACACACAAATAGCTTTGAGGTAATGGAGATGTCTAGTTCTCGGACATTGTAGTGGTTCACAAGTGTTCACTTTACTACCTTTCACAACTTTCATATGTGTATCTTACACTTTTTAATGAATTACATACATATTATACACCAGAAAATAGCACATGAGAAAAAATTAGATGAAACAATTGCTAGATCTGTAATTTGAAGCTTTGTTTTAAATTCAAAGCTTCCTTTTAATGACCTGTTGACCACTAGCAAAGAGTACCTCTGCTACCACAGTAGTATAAAATAAACACAGAAAGAAAATGAGCAATTAATTTCAAATTACAGATTATAGACAGGAGTGACATTTTTGCCCAGATACAGCAATATTCTGAGGACTGAAAAGTCACTTCCCAACACCACAGATAAGTTTCTTTTCTGGGACAGCACATTAGTTTCAAAATGACATGGTTTTACATATTCAAATTTTAATATTCTTTCATTAGCCTACATTTTGTTTCCAGTGCCTCAGTTTTGTTTTTAATCAGTAAAAATCATTCGTATTTGATTTTACATTCATCGTTCATTACCATACTGCTTTGCGGAGCAGCTCATAATGATAGTGGAAGAAGTAGACTTTCACTCTCTAACTCGGCTAAATGAAGTAGTAAAGATCCATGAAGTTACTGGCTATTTTATTTTACTGAAAATACTAGAGCAATGGCAAATTGTTGTGACCTGGAAACAAAAGTGGAATTAATCTACTAATATCAAGATTTTATATTGATGCTTTTATGTAATCATGATAAATCTATATGTTAGGACTCTATTAAGCCCATTTTGCCCTCAGAAGAAACAGAGATGAAGACATTTTTAATAATTTGCCCCAGGTCACAGTTTTAGTTAGTGACAGATCTGGGACTCAATCTGTCTCAAACCAAACAGTGTTCCTGGCCTCTACCAATAACATCATTGCCCCCAAATTCTATGTGACATTAAAGAATTTAAGGGCACCTGGGTGGCTCAGTTGGTTTAGCGAATGAATCTTGATTTTTGCTCAGGTCATGGTCTCAAGATGGTGGGACTGAACTCCATGTTGGGCTCTGTCCTGGGTGTGGGGCATGCCTGGGATCCCCTCTCCCTCTCCTTGTGCCCCTCCCTGACTTGTTTGTGCACAAGTGTGAGCATTCCTTCTAAAAACATAAAAAAGTAAAAAGTAAAAAAAAGAATTTTGACAGGTGTACACTGACAGAGAGCTAGTCTGTCCTATGTACCTGGAAGACTGTTGCCACTGTCCACATGTCAGCCTGAATCTCACTTCTGACCTAGACAAGTTCTATTACACAAATACACATGGATAATAAGTTGAATGGTAACATATTAACTATGTCTCTAAATTGTGGAATTTTCTTTCTTTTTTTAATGTTTATTTATTTTTGAGAGAGAGACAGAGTGCGAGCAGGGGCGGGGGGTGGCGAGAGAGAGGGAGACACAGAATCTGAAGCAGGCTCCAGGCTCTGAGCTGTCAGCACAGGGCCCGACACAGGGCCTGAACTCACAAACGGTGAGATCATGACCTGAGCTGACGTTGGCCGCTTACCCAACTAAGCCACCCAGGTGGCCCGGAATTTTCTTTTCCTTTTAAGTTTTTTATAATTTTTGGCTTTCCTAAAGTTAACAGTTGTAAAGAATTAAATTTATTAATTAAATTAATAAGTGAAGGAGCCACACTACTCAGAGGTATAGTGTTTTTTACTAGTCAGAATATGACCACAACAGAGGGAACTGATGGTTGAAACCTGCAAACAGAGTAGCAATCATTTTACTCTGCAAAATCCCTTTCAGCCATGCTAGACCAGTTTTCCTTATATGATTAAAAAAAAATACTTACTTGAAGTAGTGCTGTATAAATTTCAGATCTAGACAGATCCCATAATGATTCTGATTGACATCAAAGTTATCACACAGCTTTGTCACTTCAAGTCATCATGTCAGAAACAGTCTACCACTAGCATGACTATGCTAAGTGACAAATGACAAAACCTCCTGCTTAGGTTGTGACATGGAAAATATGTAGTTAATAATTTGAGAAACATTTATTAGGACTCTGTCTATCAGGTACTGCTTTAAATGCAGAAGAATTTTGTTTAATTTGCTACTCAAAATTGTCAATAGACAAGTTTGTTGTTGTTTAAGATTAACATATATTTTAAATAATTAAAAACATCTATAGAAACAGATGAATAATATTTTGCCAATAAACTTAATAGTAAGATATCTAAAATACTCTAAACATAAATAACAGCAAAAAAGAGGAGTGCCTGAATGGCTCAGTCTATTAAGTGCCCTACTGTTGGTTTCTGATAAGGTCATGATCTCACAGTTCATGGGTTTGAGCCCTGCATTGGAAGCTCTGCTGACAGTGCAAAGCCTGCTTGGGATTCTTTGTCTCTCCCTCTCTCTCCCCCTGGCTCTATCTCTCTCTTAAAAATAAATAAACATATTTTTTTAAATAATAGGGAAAAAGAAAAAAATAGAGACATTGAAATGGTAAGACTAACCAAGAAAAGTGGGAAAATATCAGAGATATCAGTGATTGTACCATAAAGAAAATGGAGGGACGCCTGGGTGGCTCAGTTAGTTAAGTGTCCCACTTCAACTGAGGACATGATCTCACACTTTGTGAGTTGGAGCCCATGTGGGGCTCTGTGCTGACAGCTCAGAGCTGGAGCCTGCTTCAGATTCTGTGTCTCCCTCTCTCTCTCTGCCCCTCCCCACCATCAATAAATAAATTGAATAAAAAAGTAGAATAAAGTAACAAGAGTAGACAATAAAAAAGTATACTAGCTGCATTCTACTTCCACTTTTTCATTTACTATTCCTTATTTTATCTAAATGTTTGATAACTGCCATCACTTTTATATGCCCTTATTCATTATCACATTTTAAAGTATAGGTGTACAGACACTTTTGTGATTAATAATAATATCATATATTGGGGCACCTATGTGGCTCAGTCAGTTAAGCATCCCGCTTTGGCTCAGGTCATGATCTCGTGGTTTGTGAAATGGAGCCCTGAGTCAGGTTCTTTGCTGACAGCTCAGAGCCTGGAGCCTACTTCAGATTCTATGTCTCTCTCTCTGTGCCCCTTCCCCACTTGCATTCTGTCTCTCTCTCTCAAAAATAAATAAATATTTAAAAAATAATTAAAAAATAAATAATATCACATATTTATCTAGTTCTTACTAGGCATTGTCATAACCACTTCATAAGCATTAGTATTCTTCTACTTAATAATAATCCTGAGACTATGTTTCTAAAGTTCAGGGTAAATGTGTGTGTGTGTGTGTGTGTGTGTGTGTGTGCATGTGTGTGTATGTGTAATGTGTATTATATACAGACCCAAAAATATGTTCATATATAGTCAATAGCCAAATATGGAAATAATCTTTATCGGTTAACATAGGAATGGATAAGGAAAATGCGATACATTTATATATATCATATATATATATATATATATGATATATATAACAAGAAATTTTAAGGCTGAATAATATTTCTTTGTATATCAAAACAAAATGGATAACATTGGAGGCCATTATGCTGGGTAAAACAAACCAGATACAGAGAGACAAATGCTGCATGATCTCACTTATACGTGGAATCTAAAAGAGTCCATCTCTTAGAAGCAGTGAGTAAAATGGTGGTTACTGGTGGCTGGGGGTGGGAGAAATGGAAAATGTTGATCAAAGGGTACAAAGTTTCAGATATGCAAGATAAAGAAGTTTGAGACATCTAATGTATAGCTTGGTAACTGTAGTTAAAATACTGTATTGTATACTTGAAATTTGCTAAGAAAGTAGATCTTAGTTGTTCTCACTTAAAAAAGGCAATTATGTGAGGTAATGGATATTTTAATTAGCTTGACTGTGGTAAACATTTCACAATATATAAATGTATATATAAAACATCATATCATACATCTTAAATATATATAATTTTTATCAATTATGCCTCAATAAAGCTGGGGGAAAAGACAATTTCATTAAAGAAAGTAAATTTGCAATTATAACCTTTCAACAAATAAAACATCAGACCCAAGTGGATTTTCCTGGGAAAAATCTATCAAATATTTAAGAAAGAAAAAATAACAAAGCAATATCACTTCTTTCAGAAAAAGAAGAGGAGGGAACACTTCCCAACTCATTGTAGGAGTCCAGCATTATTTGAATATCCAAATGAGTAAAGACATTACAAAAGAGATAAACTACAAACCAATAATTCTCATGAGTAAGAATATCTAATCATTGGCCAAATTTTAGCAAAATATATTTTGTAATACACAGACATGAAACTATACCATGACCAGTGGGGTTTATCCCAGGATCATATGACTGGTTCAACAATCAAAAAGCAATCAATACAATCTATCATCCTACCAGCCTGAAAGAAAAAGCACATGATTATCTCAATATGCAGAAAAAGCATTTGACAAATTCAATGTTCATTCAGGGCGTATCTACATTTTTGATAGACATTCAGTAAATGTGTGTTGGATGAACAAATTAAGTTGCTCATTAAAACAATAACAATGAGAGGAAAAAGCAAAAACAAAACAAACAATAAAAAACCTTTTCCTTTTTCATATGAGAGGTGTACAAAGAGACAAAAAAATAAAGCCATGATATTGATTTCAGAATTATGACGAAGCATAAAACACAGCCACAGATGCTAAAGGTGAGAAACTTCTTCTAGAAAGTTTACTAAGAGTAATGATTTGCTCATATCTTTAATTATGAGAACTGATGAAAATATACTTGAGAATTAGGAAACCCAGGGTGATCTTCTTAACACAATTTTGATAGAACCTTAAAAGCACAAAATACTGAATCAATAGTAAGAGGCAAGATATAGGACACCAGTTAAAGAGTTTTGACATTAAAAAAAAAACAAATAATATGTTAAGTAACCTTAGAGTTGATTAAGCATTTTATTGTTTTCATTTTAGTCATTGCAAAATAAAGGTATCTATGTGCACTTGGAAAAGGATCAACAGCTAGTTTGAAGATTGGCAGTAAAGGAAGACTCTTGAAGAATATGGGAGAGTATGAATGATAGCAAAGGACTAAGACATTTGGATAAGGAAGAGTGTTACTTTATCTTATGAGAGAGGAAATATATATATATATATATATATATATATATATATATATATATGGTAAAAGGATCTGCAGAAACAAACCTACTGGGAGGCAATAAGAAAATAAATGTTGAAATAAGTTTAAAAATATTTTACAATTTCCAAATATGTTAGGAAAAAATAATATGATGATTGAAATGATTTTTGATAGCAGTGAGGTTTCATCTGAAAGGACCATGAGTTTGTTTGGAGTAGACCACCTCAGGAAATTCTATAAAATTTTACCACAATGGTCATAGATCAAAAAATAATATAGAAAAGATTGAACATCTTATCTAATGTGTTTGTTTTAGTAAAGAAAGACTTAAAAACTAGATATTTGTATAGTACCTTGTGTTCTATAGAAAGCAATTTAGAAAAAAGAATTTTAAAGCTAGTCCTTCAAAAAAGAAAAATGATTAAATGTGTAAGCATTAGTTTTAATACTGAAACAAAGCAGTGTGTGTTTTGAATGATACATTTGTTGGGGAGACAGAAATTTCACTAGCTAACCCATTATCCTTCTTGTCTGAATAGCTATTCATTGATGAATTAAATAAAATTGACGTTACAGTGAATTAATTTTTGTAGTGCAGATGTCTGTAGTAAAATTTATGTAAATAGTGAATTCAATGGAATCAATGCTCTATTTTATAAACAACACTATATTTACTAATCTTAAAGTAAACTAAGTTCTTTTGCAATAAAGGTACACAAGGGAAAATTATATAAACTATGCTTCAGAAAATTGCATTCATAACTGAAGAAATGATGTATAAAAAGACCATTTTTGTGTGCTATATATACTCATAAAAGATTTTGATTTTATTCAGTTTAAAATGAGAAAGAAAGCTCTTGTCTTACCTACTCTGTTGAAACTTATCCTTTGCCTGATTATAATGGTGATGGATTATTTAATGCCATCCTCACAACTCTGGCACATTCTGGCCTTAGCTTAGCAACATTCGTAATGAGGGATAATTAAGATAATATTGGATGGTGCCTCCAACACGACAACCCACAGCTTTAAGTTATCTTACTTAATCAATGCACCAGCAAGGGAATAGAGGCCATATAATGTCACCTAACGGATTCAGAAATGTTCATGCATTTGTGATAAATCATCCTTCTCTTTCTAAAACATTACCTTGTTAGCTAGAGGCTAAAATGATCCCAATGTTAATGTCCTACACTCAATTCTGTAGCCTTTCTTGGGGAATTCATTTCATTGACTTCAGTTATGATTGAGCAAAGGACTATTGATTCAGACCCCAAAGGCTTAAGGTAATAACTTTCACAGACCTTATAACTAATTTCATTGTCCCAATTCATTACAATACACTGCTCAACCTTTGTAATACAGACTTATTCATACAATACAGTGGACGTTGTTTTCATGCTGGCCAGGATTCAAAGCTATAGATGTAGACCAATGTGGTTTTACATATATCTTTACATGGTGTAAATTCTGTGTCGAATCAATATTACACACTTACAGAGACTTTGGCAATCCATCCCAACTACTGACAGTCCAGATCTTAGATCAGTAAGACACAGATTTCAGTCTGTTTTTATTTAGAAGAGCTATATACGGATTAGATTAAATGACCTCAACCAGAAATGTTTACATATAAATCTTAAAATGGTATAACATTCAAACAAATATGAAGAAACTTATTCTTCAAGGCTTTTTAGATAATACAAAATAAAACACAAACAACAGCAAGAAATAACTTTACTCCAAATTTTACCTCAGTCTGGGTCTCAGTCACATGGACTAACTTAATGACTGAAATTGTCCCATTTCAGCAATAAGAATGCTGCTGGGAAAAGAAATCCCAATTTTATTGTTAATATCAGCATCAATAACTTTTTAAAACTTTCTTATTATACTAAAGTAAGAAGCAAACCCCAAACTTCAGTGGCTTAACACAACACAGGCATATTTCTTGCTTTTGCTACCTGCTCACTGAGGCCTGCCCAGTAGTCCACCTCCAATTTTGCTTCCCTAAGTAAACAATACCAATTACTTAAAATAATTTGAAACAATTGTATATCAGACTTTTTTTTCAATCTTCCCGATGAACTTTCCATCATCTTAAAAACTTCCCCTTGTTTTCTTCTTCCAGGCTATAACCATTTCCTTAGAATATATGCAGGTTGTGAATAAAATGAAATGGACCTATTTACCACTCATCTGCCATTAATTTCCTGCCACTGGAGAGTGGCCATTTATAAAGCTACAATTTTCTAAATAATCAGCACTATTCTTCCTGGAGTTGCCAAAAGCAGTCTTTGAATTCAAAGACCATCTAGCAAAATCTTGCTTAGCTGTGAAAATAAGCCTGAGGATGCTCCACCAAGCATATAGCCAACTAGCTAAATCATTTACTATAATCCACAACAAAGAAGCTTTTAAATAGAAAAGCAACTGAGTTGGAAACTTTTCCTTATGAGCAATAGTAGCAGCAAGGCAAGGGCAAATAAAAAGAAGTATGCACACTAGTTCATAGAACCAAAGCAGTGAGGACATTGTGATGTGTTACAATGTGCCAGTAGTGCTCAATTTTAAAGGATGTATATTGGGATATTGCCTAAAAATACTATTATTATCCAAAAGCTACTTGTGTCATACTTCACTAGCAATAAAAATTATTGATATCATTGAAAATGACAGCACAAATAGTAACTTATGCACTGAAATGCCTAAGCATGGAGTTTTCTCACTTGAACAAGCTTGCCATAAAATAGATACAAAACTGATTTTTCATAGTTGACAGATTATTTTAAAGAAGAAAAGTACATTTCCATTTTCAATAAATTTTGCATATAAGAACCATGATACACCCAGCAAGTATACATAATGACTTCTATGTGGTTGGTAAAATAAACCTTATTATAATACATACATACATATATAAGATTTTAGTCACCTTTGCTATCCTGACAGTATTATTTGTGAGTAAAAAACAAAGTATGACAAACCTTATTATGCAGAATGAGACAAAAGATTATTAAAAGTGATACACATTCACTTTTGGAGAGGCATTATAAAAGTGACTAAGATTTGGAATCAGAAAGGTTATATTTGAAATCACAGGCTTTCTACTAAGTAGGGGGCTATTTCACATAAGTTATTCCCACTTTCCAAGCCTCCGAGTCTTCATCTGATAATGGGGTATTAATATCTTGTTCATTATGTGTGAATATTTAGTAAAATATCTGTAAATATAAAGCTGGTACATTGCTTGATGAAAAGTCAGTGATATTTATAATAGAATAGAATGATAGAATGGTCGTTCAACTGGGAGTCAACAAACGTTGGTTTACTGCAGTTAGACATTAACTCAATGTTTTGGCTTTTTCACTTATCTCCAAATCTTTAATTTTCCTTATACATAAACTATGAGAGAAGAGAGAAGGTGTATCAGAACTCTTTCTTTCTTTCTTTCTTTCTTTCTTTCTTTCTTTCTTTCTTTCTTTCTTCCTTCCTTCCTTCCTTCCTTCCTTCCTTCCTTCCTTTCAGACTCTTTTACTGAGCACTTCTTAATAGGCTAAGTACAGGGCATAAGGAATGCAAAGATGAATAAGGAAAAGTCTCCCTCTCCAGACATTGTCTAGTGGAGAGTCAGAGAAGCAAATGGAACAAGTACCATGCAGCAGGGTAACCTTTTTCGCAGAGTGCTTCTGGTACACAGAGAAGAGATTACCTAAAACCACCAGGAAAAGTCAGAGCTTGCTTTATCTATGGATGCTATCTGTACTGATCTTAAGGATAATTTTTAATGTAGTTTAAGAAGACGAAAGTTGAATTACTTTTGATAAAGAACAAATACAAAGTCAGGGATGAATGAATGACTCTGTTGAATTAGCAGGGCAATAATGAGCTCAATGCGACAACTGCTGATGTGAGCAAGTCCAATTTAGTCATAGGCCTTATCTAAGGAGGCAATGTGGGAAGCTTTGTCACAATCTCTGGTGATGAAATTCAAGTTGAAGTCTGGATAAGTGAATAAAATGGTTGAATACATAATGAAATCACAACTAAGACTTGGGGGACTAAAGAGGAAGAGATTACAGTGGGTGACAGTGTTCTCCACCCTGTCAATCTTTTGGGAGGATTCTGGGTTTTCATCAAATATTGAGTCATTAAGACAAAATGGTCATTTGTTAAAGGTTTAGAAGAGAAACTACTCAGAAATACAGGCACAAAGCAAAGAGGCTAACTTTGTCTACCTTACCATGCATTGGGAAGATAAGCAGCATTATACCTCCAGGTCACAGTGCATACCTGGAAGTGGGGAAATAAGTAAGAGAGGTTCATCCTGTAAGTGCTGACATCCTTACTGGGAACTGGGGCAAGACTGTGAAAACCAAGGAAAATTATAAAGTCACAGCTCTGTTTTTTGAAATTCTTAACTCTAGAATTACCTTTGGACCACTAACTTTGATCTCTTCCTCAAACAATCATGAACTAAAATAATATACTTTATCTCAAAAATAATATATTTTAGATAAGAGGTAGGTGAAGATTTGTATTACTGAGCTTCTCATTCTGTTAAGAATTCATAATGTTTGACTTTATAAATCTGTTCTGAATAAGCTCTTGTTTAAAGTCCAGCTTGTCACTTTTTCCTTATTTGCTTTATCAGCTACAAATGAAAACAAGGCAGAGATTCTCCACAGAGTCTGAGATCCCAATTACCATACATTCTCTCATCCGAAGTGAACATGATTGTGATGCCTAGCAATCTTAGTAATTATCATGCAAGAGGGAAGGTGAATTATTCTGAGATATCCTTGGGAAGGATGAAAATTTGTAACACATTTTGTCTTATGACATTCTGAGAATTTTAAAACATTAGAATTATTATTTTTTGAACCTCAGAGAAAGGAAGGTTGTGAGTTTGAAACACAAGAAATAGTCTCTTCTTTAAAGTATGCGATAGTGCAGCATCATGCTGACTAAAGATTTCATTGGCAAACTATGAAATTCCACATTTTAAATACCACATGTCATATGAGAGCACAGGCGGTAATTTCTCTGACATCGGCCATAGCAACATTTTTCTAGATATGTCTCCTGAGGCAAGGGAAATAAAAGCAAAAATAAACTATTGGGACTACATCAAAATAAAAAAATCTTCTGTACAGCAAAGGAAACATTCAACAAAACTAAAAGGTAACCTCCTCAATGGAAGAAAATATTTGCAAAGGATGCATCTGATAAAGGGTTAGTATCCAAAATCTATAAAGAACTTGTACAACTCAACACCCTTCATCATCCCCTCAAAACAATTAAAAATGGGCAGAAGACATGAACAGACAAGCCTACAAAGAAGACTTACAGATGGTCAACGCACATATGAAATGATGCTCAACATCAGTAATCATGAGAGAAATGCAAATCAAACCACAATGTGATACCACCTCACACCTGTCAGAATGGCTAAAATCAAAAACATAGAAAACAATGGGGATGTGGAGAAAAAGAAATCCTTGTGCACTGTTGGTGGGAATACACTGGTGCAGCCCCTGTAGAAAACAGTATGGAGGTTCCTCAAAAAATTAAAAATGGAATTACCATATGATCCAGTAGTTCCACTACTGGGCATTTACCTAAAGAATATTGAAACACTAATTCAAAAAGATATATGCACCTCTATGTTTATTGTGGCATTATTTACAGTAGTTGAGACATGGAAGCAACCCAAGCATCCACTGATTGATGAATGGATAAAGAAGAAGTGATGTATATATACAATGGAATATTACTCATGAAATCTTTCCCTATGCAATGGCATGGGTGGAGCTAGAGAATATGGTCCTAAGCAAAATAAGTCAGAGAAAGACAAATATCTTATGATTTCACTCATATATGGAATTTAAGAAACAAAACAAATGAGTAAAGGAAAAAGAAAGAGAGAGAGAGAGAGAGAGAGAGAGAGAGAGAGAGAGAGACCAAGAAACAGACTCCTAACCATAAAGAACAAAACTCAGAGGAGAGGGGGGTGGGGTAATGAGTGAAATAGATAATGAGGATTAAAGAGAGCACCGGAGTTAAAATAAAATAAAATTTAAAAATAAAGAAAGAAATAAAATAAAAACAGCTTTAAAAACAGATATATCTCAATCCCCTCCTATAGAGTCAATAGAAACAGGTGGAGAATATATCTTTTGGGGAGGAAGAATTGTTATCCTCAAAGGTTACAAATAGTAATTTAGATTAGGAATATTTTTACTTAATCTCCAGATGCTAACACACAGGAAAAAGGTGGGATGAAAGCAAGACAGAGGCTATAAAAATAAATTTTCAAAAAGGAAACTACAAAGATCAGTTACTATAGGCCTGTGTATATATTTTTATAATTTACAGATAGAGGCAATAAATAAACTATATATTTCTATTTTTCAATTAAGTAACCAGCGGTCATGGAGCTTTTGTTTAAATGTGAGCAGACGTGTGTACATGATGACAGAGTCTGAACTGGGGAAATAAAAACATAGGTTTTTAACCACAGTTCTGTGTTACCCAGGGCTTTTCAACTAGCATTTTATTCCATCTCATTCAACAATTTGGGAACATTGAACTATCCCATCTCTAACACATGACAATTAAAATGACATAAGCAAATTATCTGTCTACAGAACAAAGATTTTAGTCTTCTTATATAAAAATTGGTTTTCCAACGGTAGAAAAGAAAATTTAGGAGTTGGCTGTACGTCCACTTTAGGATTAAAAGTAGACAGCCCAGAAAGATTTCAGCCATTGCCATATATTTGGGACTGAGTAACATGAAGGGACTCTTTAGTTCTCCAAAACAATGACCTGCTCCCTGAGTTCCTCATGTCTCTATGCACCCTGAATGACTTAGTTACACAAGGAAAGATTTCTTTTCTTTTCGTTTCTTTTCTGGATTTAACCAGGGTTGTGACTTTTTATTTTCCATTTCTAGGACATTGTTAACTAAGTCTAGATACCCAGGAGAGCCTAACAAATTTCCCAAGGGAGAAATGGAGAAGTAGCAGCAACCTGAGAGCGTGTCTAGTCCCACCTCTCATTTATGTGAGCAAACTTCTGACTGCAACACACAACAGATGTGAAGCAAATGAGTAAACATACACAGAAATGAAACAGCCACACCAAGCAAAGCATAGCCTCTTGCCCCCAATTTCATGGGAAAAAGCTCCCCCTGATTTCATTTGGTAGCTTCGTTGTAAGGCCACGGCGCTGCTGCACATGGCTAGCTGCTGCCTGTAAATTGCTCTCTGCTTCTTGACTGTGGACGCCACGGAAAGATGGTGCATGCTGGCTGATATCTGCTGGTTTAGATTTGTGCTCAACTGTGTACCAGTGTAATGGAGCCCTTTCACTATGGGGAAAGGTACATTTTCAATGTGTCCTTTGTGTTTTTTAACTGAATTCCCAGTGCTTGAGATAACATGTAGTATACACAAGATATCACATATTTTAAAAGAAATGCATTAATACCCACTCTTCAGAATTTTCGGACTGCACATCTCCGTATTATCCATCAGTTAAAACCATTTGGAAAATTAGTCAATCTGGTTTACTCATCACTGGAGGTGGCAAGTTGTCTGGGTGCATTAGTAATGAAACCTGAGGAACTTCAAAGACAGGTTTGTAAAATGGCATTGAAAGGGTTTGAGAGAGATTTTTTTCCTAAATCCACCACCAGACCGCCATTGAAATAACCAATGATTTGCAAAATGAGGAATCATCACTATGATGTAGGCAAGAACAATGTTCAGAAATCAGAAGTTGATTACTTCCTTATGAAAAAGTGCGTATAACCCGTGTCAAAGTAAGAGCCAGTTGACAATCTCTGTATTTGAAAAGCAGCAGCAAGGCAACAATGAGAAGGCAGTGCCTTTGAACAGAATCTCAGTGAGACTTTTTATCTTGGCACAAAAGAAAAGAATGAATGTGATGTGTGAAATCAGTTAGCTAATGTGCAACTAAATGTTATCTGCCCTTCACAGCATTTAGAGTCTCCAGATTTAGGAAATAAAAATACAGGATGTCCGATTAATTTGAATTTCAGATAAGGAGAATTCAGATAATGTTTTTAGTCTATGTACTAAATATATGTGGGGCATACTTTTACTAAAAATGTTTTCTGTTTTTCTGAGTTCAAGTTTAGCTGGAAGTTCTGTATTTTATCTGGCAACTCTAAATTACGCAGACAGCCGATCCTGGGAGGTTTCCTCTAAGTTAACAGTTGGCTCGGTATTTCTTAGAAAACCATGACTGGGGTTATTAGAAAATTCCTAGATTCCATTTCTCAACACACTGTTTTCTCCTCTCGTAGGTGATATCCCGCACTGGGACTGCCTCTGGCCTCTACTCCCTTAGCTGCTAGATCTTTGAGGCATTCATGGAAATTCATAGGGAATAAAAAATTTCTCTTTGAATTTTATCCAGAATTAAAAGATTCAGGCAAGGACACACAAGAGTCTCTGAATCTTGAGCTAGCCTAGGCATCAATCTCTAAGGACGAACTCGGAGAAAATACCAGACATTAACAGAAACTTTAGTTCAAAGGAATAGACCACATTTAATTACTCTAAAAATGTCATCCTATAAAATAGATTTTATTAAAAAATAGATCATAGGTTCCAAAAGGGCTAAAATATCTTTCCAGTGAGATTGAAATTGATGTTAAATTTATAACATAGAATAAAGTAATCATAAATAGACTCTAAATCCAAAAAAGAAGACATGAAGACAACAAAATATTTTTAAAGCAATAAAAGCAGTAAACACAGAGTAGATGCTGCAGAAAAGTAAATTATTGGAATAAAATTAACTTAAAACATCCTCATATTATTCAGAGAAAAAATGTAAAGAATTAAAAATGAAGAGTAGAAATAGAGAAATAGAAAATACACTGAGACAATTTAATCAATTATTAATGGGAATTCTTCAGGGAGAAAACAAAACAGACAAGAAAAAGGTAGATAACAACTGGAAAGGCACAAATATATCTTTATGTAAAATGATATCATGAGAAAATGAAAAAGCCCAAGTGAATCAACTACTAAAATACATAATATATCTGTTCATAATTTTATTATTACTTATTAAATGTTTGTGGAACAATAAAGAATAAACATTTATATATTTAGTTTAAAATAAAATATCTGACATTTAAAATATGTGAACACGAGTTTATATTCATAATGAATTAGTATTTATTTAAATATCTGAGAACTCAAAATGCACTAAAAATCAACTTTTTTTTATGCTTACATAAATGATGATATAAGTAGAATAGTCAAGAACCCAGATATTACTGTGGTAGGGCAGAATTGTAAAATGACCCCCCCCCAAGATTTCCTGCCCAATCCCCAAAACTGTGAGACAGACAAGATTTTGTGCCCATGATTATGTTAAGTTACATGGCAAAAGGAATGTGGCACATATTATTAAGGTTATAAGTCAGTTGACCTCGAGTTAATTAAATAGGAGATTTTGTAGGTGGGTTTGATATAATCACAGGAGTCCTGTAAAGCTGGGTTTTTGTTTTTGTTTTTGTTTTTGTTTTTTTTTTAGCTGGTGCCAGACGGGAAATTAGAGAGACACAAAGCAAGAGAAAGAGGTCTATTGTGCCATGACTGGCTTTCAATGTGGAGCTAGCCAAGAGCAAAGGCAGAAAATGCTCTCTAGAAGCTGAGAGTGAGCCCAGGCTAACAGCAAGAAAACAGGTACTTTAGTCCTACATCTATAAGGAGTGAATTCTATCCAACCCTGGAAAAAATTTGTAAGTGGATTCTTCCAAAATGACCCAGATCAGATCCTAGCCTGACAAACACTTTGATTTCAGTCTTGTGAACCTTCACTGGACAACTCGGTTGAATCTGCCCAGACTTCAAATCTATTAAACCGTGAGCTGAGCTAATAAATGGGTACTGTTTTAAGCGGCTAAATTTGTGGTAATTTGCTATGCAGTGATAGAAAACTACTACAATTAATAATCATAGTTTCAACGAAACTCAATAAATAGTTCAATATACCATATATCATGAAATAATAAAAATGCAAAAAATAAATGTATAACTCAAACTAACCCAAACTTTAATAGGAATTATTAATGTTGCTTAACTATGAGAAATAGAATTGCAGTTAATTTATTTAAACATGCATTTCATTATAATTGTATCTGTTGTGGTTATATTCAATAATATATATGGATATACTCATAATTAGAAAAAGTAGGGGCTCAGTTGGTTAAGTGTCCAACTTCAGATCAAGTCATGATCGCACAGTTTGTGGGTTCAAGCCTTGCGTCCGGCTCTGTGCTGACAGCTTTGAACCTGGAGCCTGTTTCGGATTCTGTGTCTCCCTCTCCCTCCGCCCCTCCCCCCCTCATGCTCTGTCTCTCTCTCTCTCTCTCAAATATGAATAAATGTTGAAAAAAATAAAGAATAATTAGAAAAAGTATCTCATACACTAAAGGGATAACTAATCTTACAAATTGTTCATATTAAGCAAAGAAATTAAGGCATATATACACATACAAAGAACTATAAGGACATATTTTGAAATACTGACATTGATAATATCTGGTTATTAGAATTAAGGGTACATTTCTGTTTTCATCTCTGTAAGTACATATAGCTCCCTCTTTTCCACAATGGACATTACCTTCTAGTAATACCAGAAATTTTTGACACTTTATCTGTTCCTAATGATAAAACAGTTATATGGTCTCTGAAAATTAGGAATGCTTCTTTCCTTTGTTCAGCAAGTCACTTCCTCCTTTCCTTCCTTTCCTTCCTTCCTTCCTTCCTTCCTTCCTTCCTTCCTTCCTTCCTTCTTTCTTTCCATCAGACTGAAGATTTCAGTTTGTTGAGATAGAAAGATCAAACTATTTCTGTCTTTCTGCTTTATGATCTGCAATCTAATATATTAGATGCTTTATGCTCTCTGCATACAGGCAGATTTCTTCAACTATCTGAACAATCGCAGAATCTTATATATATCATAGTTCACTCAGCTGTGGCAGCAGAAGACAAGAGGGTTTTATCAGGTTACAGCTAGGTGTGAACAAGTAACCATTCCAGAGAAGACATGTTCCCCAAACTTTATTACCCCAAAGATTGACAGAAATTGGCATCTGATAAAAACATTCCTTTGTATTATATGTATGTTGATAGACACACTCTATTTATGCAGAGAACTATTTAACAGATGAGCAAGCAGTCATAATTTCTGAAGTGAGGTTTGTGCAGGTTCTACAATGTGTCCTTGTATAATGCAGACATGCAGCCTGTCACTCAACAGGGCATGATCTGTGACAGTTCAGTGTTTGACAATGTAGGTTCTAGAGCTAAAATGACTGTTTTCAAATCCTGGCTGTGGCACTTAGTGGCTATATGGGCTAGTAGCTATATTCTTTCTCAGTTCCTTCATCTTGAAAATGAAGATAAGTAGGGGCTAATAGTAGTATCTACCTCATAGGGTTGGTTTCAGGTTTAAATGAAATAATCCATGTATAACATTAAACACAGTGTCTGCCAAACAGCAAGTGCCCAATAAACATTAGCTAATATGATAACTGCTTACTAACATTGGTCAAAGTATATTAATACCATGAGTTACCACGAGAGGGAAAATATCATTACAGTTGGGTTCCCCATACTCAGATTTGAATTATTCAAGTATTAAATTATTATTGTTACACTCCTGCTAATTATTTTATATGTAGTATTTTATTATATTAGATGTTAGAGTAAAACTACTCTTTATTTCATCATTTATCTTCAAGTTACCTTCTTTGGTTAAAGTCGTTTTATTAGGAAAAGGACAAATTAAATATTAATTTAAATAACTCCATGCTTTTCTGGCGCACTGCCTTCCTTTCACCATACATTATTTTCCATCGATGTAGCAACAAACAGTGGAATTATTTTGCACTGTGTAAGAAATATCCTGGTAAAAATAATTATGACTAGGATTTATTTTAGATTATGATATCAGGGAAGAAGCTTTCCCTGAGTAAGTGATTTTTCAGCTAAAGGAGAAATAAATGTTATTGATAAAAACAATGAGAAGGTGGAGATGGGTAGAGGAAGAGATTTTCATTTCATTTATTTTTGATAGTTATTTAAAACTTTTGGTGCGTGGATATCTCAAAGCTATTTTATTCCCTTTCAAACTCAGTTATAGACAGCAATAACTTGGTCTGTGTCATCTAATGAAGAATGCCATCTAAATCTGATTATAAAAGGTGGTGTCACATCAAACTCTCTTTGTGATAATGTATTATCTGTCTTTATTTCCTATCACACTGCTGCTGATTTACAGGAATTATTTTAGCCCCTGATCCCTCACATATCATCAGTTGCTATAATCTAGACAGAGTTATTATTTATTTGCCCAATTAATGATGCAGAAGACAGTTTCTTAACACTTTGTCTATTTCAGGAGGCAGATGAACTATTTACACTATGCTATGTAGTTCTTATTATTTTGAGGGGGGATAATTACTTTTTTAATTAGTAGATTATGTGAAACCAGCTTTAAATGTCAATTACTATAATTTAAAAAAGTTTTTTCTATTTTTATAACTATTATTGATATATCAAGTACATTTTTTTGAATATTGCCTTTATTCAAAATTAATGGAATTGTATATTGGTGAGGTATGCAGGAATATACCACAAAAAATTTATAAAAAATGTCTCTTTATTTGCTTTATGCCACATTCATGTTAATAATATTATTGCCAGAGAATTTTGACATATATTATATATTTTAATTTTATTTATGTGATTGCTTGATATTTGTCTGCAATATGTTTACCAACTTTTGAAATCATATTTAAATATTTGGAGTAGTTTTATTAATCAAACATGGTTATGTATTTGGAGGAAGAATATCACTAGCACAGACTTCAGTCTTGATACCCAAATTTTTAAAGCCAACTGTTCACCTGACACCTGGAGGTCCCATAACTCGAACTCAACCCATCCAAAAGTAACCCCTTAATTCTCTACTCCTTAATTCTCTTTATATTAACACTATGATGATCTATATGAACTACCTGCATCTCACCCAACTGGAAATTTTCTCCTTACATCATATCTAATGGGGACCCAGTTCCACTGATATCACCCTGTAACTTATCTCTTCTCTAGTATGGGTTCCAGAATCCACTTTATTTTGAAGGTACATTACAATACCTTTCTAACTGATTTCTAAAGATTTCTATATAATTTCATTATTATGCACAGGACTTCAAGTGACCTTTCTGCAATATACCTTCTCAGGTTAATTTTTCTGTAGACTTCAGTACTTCCCAGATTTAAACTATAGGCCATAAAATTACCTTTCTTGGACATTTATTCAAAACCTTCCAAGGTCTGGAACTTGACTACCTCTCAAGGCTTGTCTTCTGCCTCACTCCTACTCTGATCCTATGATGCAACCAGACTGAACAACATTCTCTGAAAACATCCCAGATTCCTTCCCTCTGTCTGCTTGTTTATCTAAACCTCCTCCATCTCTCCTTTTCATCTTTCTAAAAATACCTTTTCATCTCTAAGGCTTTGCTCAAACACGTATTCTTGCCCACTCCTAACTCCCTATTAGCTACCAGAAAGAAAGGTACTCTTTTCTGTTTTGTCCTCAAATGCACGCTGGTCCTTCTGTAAGCATAAGTACTTTAATAAATATACGCTGGGTGGTGAAAAAGCAAACCATTCCAGCCCTCTGCTCCCTTCACAGAGTTCTCTCCCTAGCCTCAGTGGCTTCTTCACACACATGTGCTAATCAGTACAGAGCTGGAAATTCAGAAGAGAACCCTCCGCAGACATCCATAACTTTGTCCTTGTTCTACTTTCTCCCTCTTGGTCCTCTGTCTTGATAACTCTAGCCTCTTTAATTTCCCCAAAATAATGACTCTGGCTCCATTCAGGTAGTTCACCAGTTTTTCTGTCATTCCTCAGTCCTGCCAAACTCCCACAGACTCTCGTCGGCCAGTTTGCTGCTTGATAACTCTGCAGGTAGGCAGCTAGAGCAGCTGCGGGGCTCACTGCATTCACTACCCTTCTTTCAGGGATCATTGTCCTGGACTGCCTGTTGCCCAACGAAAACAATTTTTCATTTGTATGTCTACTTTTCTGTTGTTTGAATGGGGAGTCTAAATTTGACCCCTGTTGTTAGAAGCTCTCCTTGGAAGCCCATGTCTACTCGGGTTTGTTCCCTTTAAGTACTTTCTGAATTCTTAAACTGCCCAGGGCAAGAGTCTAAGAAGTTAAGTAAAACAATTTTTGTAAAGCAAAACAGGGTGTTCAGCTGTCTTGTTGCTCTGAGAAGGCACAAAACACAACAAAACAAAATTGTAGCTCAGTGTTCACTTGTGAAAAATGGTCTTGGTAAATGACTCATGCTCCAAGTTGGAAGCCCCTCAAGGGCTATATGCCAGGAGCAAAGCAACCCAAATGCTGAAAAGGTCTTATGGAAAATGCAGCCCAGAAGTGGGTCAGCTCATCTGATTGGTTATTTAGATTTGTCCCACTATATCTACTTTCCAGAACAAAGAATGAATCTTCCCTGGGAGAAGATAGCATTACCCAAAGGCTCTGCAATGTTTCTTACATAATGTGCAGAATCCAATAAATATTACCAAGCGTACAAAGAAAGAGGATCAAGAAATATTACAGAAAGGGATTCACATACAGACAAGCACTGAGAAACTGTGGAGTTATTTGTGTTTTCAGACATAGGTTCTAAAGTAATTGTGATTGATATATTTAAGGAAATAGATGAGAAGGTAAATAATTCAACCAGAGAATTGATATAAACATCAAATGGAAATTATAGAAATACAAATGCAAAAATTAAAACTAAATGCTCAATAAATTAATTCTATTGAATGGAACAGAGAAGAAAGGGCATAGGTAAGCTGGGGAATATTCAAGTCAGAACACTGAGAGCTTAAATAATAAAAATTATAAAAGAGAGAATGAGAGAATTTGAGATAATAAAAATGCCTAAGGAACAAGTAACCAAAGTCTTAGAGATGAAGAGAGTATATGAGACCAAAGCAATCAAAAGGGGTGATATATTTGCCCACATAATTATCTATGCTTTTATTTATTTACCTGAGTATGTATAGTCTCTGCACTTACTTTTAGTCACATGTTCATATACTGTCCATTAAATATTAGTTATATAAGGTCCAAAGTTTAAGAAGAATAAAGATATGAGTCCTCCGATAAGTATATTCTGAGAACTGAGCTGGATAAAGAAAATTAAATCCATATCCAGAATATGCTAGTTGTGTGGGATAGTTATTTTATGGCTTGCCTGGGAATACTCTATCTTTATATCTGGGGACTTCAGGATTTCTGACTTAGACTCTGGGCCAAGATAAGAGCAGTGGGGTTTATGACATGCTGTTTAAAGTCTGAAACTCCCCTGGCAACCTCCAAGGCCAGTTTGTTTACTGATGATTTTCACCCAGCATAATCAGTTAGACAGTCTGGCTTGACCAGAGAGGCATAAAAGATTCCACTGGGAACTTCTGCCCTGAGCTTTCCTGAAGCCAAGATTCATTGCACAGATTTTGGTGATTCAAACTGGAAAAGTGTGTCCATGTGTGAATAAGCACCCAAATCAAAATATTAAGTTTGCATCTGGATGTTTCTAAGACCTCTGATGATTGTCTGCACTCTCCCTTGCTGTGTCTTACTGTTGTCTGTAATCAAAGACCTTAGGTTTGTATGTTCTATGGACACTCGTGAGTTCTTTCAAATACCTGTACTGTGAAATTTTATAACAGTTAAAGTATAAAACATTAAAAAGAAGGGGAAAATATCATCAAAAATAACAGTGAAAATAGAAGGACCATATTTGACTGACAGCCAGTCCCAGAGGCAGTAGAAGTTAAAAGTTGAAGGCAAAGAATACACGATATTAAGAAAGCATGATTAGAAAGTAGTTAGAAATATTGAATAATTGGTCTTTAAAAATAATATATAAACATATTTGTTAAAAATATATTGTAATTAATAGTAAAGGTATTATTAATCTAATTTGTAAAAGAGTTTTTAAATAAAACTTGCAAAATAAGCAAATGATGACTAGAGAACTCATCCAAGAATAGTAAAAATATTTATATTCGTTTAATATAGTACACCTGTTCATCAGTCTACCTAATTTTTTTTCATTTCTGTTTGCCTGTTATCTTTCATTTCTTTATATTTCAATCTTTCTTTATTTTTATAATTTAAGCATGTATTTAGTAAGCTATTTTGATTTAATTCCAGCATGATAATGTATTTTTTAAATTAGAATATTTAGTCCATTTACAGTTACTGTTATTATTTACATGTATAAATAATATAAATATTATTTACATTATAAATACTATTATGTTATATACATATATAAATATAATGTTATATTATTAACATTATAAATATCATGTTACCATTTGGTATTTATCCCTCCTTTTCTATTTCTATATATTCTGTCTTATGAATTGAATAAGAATTATTTTATTATCTTTTTCAGTTGGATTGTTTGTTATACATCCTTTCATTTCTATTATTAGTTATCTTAGAGATTTTAACATGATTTTAATTATCAGTTAATATAAATTCTTGCACATAACTTAAATGCAAATAACTTAAAATCTCTTATCATTTACCAATCCATATGTAATTGTTTTCATATATTTTATTTTGATATACATTATAGATTTCCTGAACACATTATCATGATTATTTTATAGTTAGTTTTCATTCAGTATTCATTTAATCCGGATATTAAGTTTTTTCTTCATCTTCATATTTTATTACATATTCATGATTCCACCTGGGATTATTTTTTTGTCTATAGAGATGATATTTTTAATGATTTCCTTAGGCTTTGTTTTGCTCTGGACAAATACTTTCAGAGTTTTTATTTATTTTTTTAATATTTATTCATTTATTTTGAGGCAGAGAGGAAGAAAGAGAGAATCCTGAGCAGGCTCTATGCTGTTAGCTTGGAGATGAATGCGGGTCTCAAACCCATGCACCACGAAATCATCACCTGAACCGAAACCAAGAGTTGGACGTTCAACCAACTGAGCCACACAGTTTTCCCATTTTCAGGGTTTTTAAAAAAATCTTTTGTTTGTTTTATTTATTTCCTAAGAATGCATTCATTTCACCTCTGGCGTATTTTATTGGGGTTAAAGTATAGAATTCTAGACTGAAAAAACTTTCAACCTGTCATCCCATTATTTTCTGGTTTTCATTATTTATGATGAGGCAGTTGAAAATAATATGTCTTTCTCTTTGGTTATTGTTAAGGTATTCTTTTCGTGTTTGTTTTTTTCCAGATATGTCTAGCCACAGTTTTATTTGTACTTATATAGTTGATAACTCTTGATAAATGTTTGAAAAATATTGAAATTTCTTAGCCATTATTTCTTCCATATTGTTTCTACATCTGTCTTTCTAAAACTATAAAAATACATGTATGCTCTATATTATTTTCCATTGTCTCTCATTCTGCCTTCATTTTTTCCCCTTTCCTTTAAAGTTTTTTTTAATGTTTTATTTATTTTTAAGAGAGAGTGAGAGACGGAGAGAGAGACAGAGCATGACTAGAGGAGGAGCAGAGACAGAGGAAGATACAGAATCCAAAGCAGGCTCCAGGCTCTGAGCTCTCAGTATAGAGCCGACGCAGGGCTCCAACTCACCAACCCTGAGATCATGACCTGAGTTGAAGTCAGATGCTTAACTGGACTGAGCCACCCAGGCTCTCCTTTCTCTTTCTTTAGACTAAATGAATACATTATTTTTACTTATATTCCAATTCACATTCAAGCTGTTTCTGCTGAGCAATCTGCTTGCACGCTCAATTTTTGTTCTAAATTTTAGTAACTGCATTACCCAGTTCTATAATTTTAAAATATATTCTCAACCTTTAGACCAAAAATCACATTTTTTAGGTCTCTTGGTCATTATTTTAAGCTTTAAAAAAATGTTCCTGGGGTGTCTGGGTAACTCAGTAGGTTAAGTGTCCTACTCTTGATTTCAGCTCAGGTCATGATCTCAGTTTGTGAGATCAGACCCTGTGCACTGGGCTCTGTGTCGACAGTGTGGAGCCTGGTTGGGATTCTCTCCTTCCCTCTCTCTCTGCCCCTCCCCCCACTCATGCTCTCTCTCTCTCTCTCTCTCTCTCTCTCTCTCTTTCTCTCTCAAGATAAATAAATAAACTTTAATATGTGCCTGATGACAACACGAAATGTTAAATTTTAAAATACTACATATGTCAATAGGCACTACTGGCAAGATAAAAAGGTAAGCCAAAGGCAGGAAAATTATTTTTTGTCATGTGATTAATACCAAAATATATATCCAAAATGAGAAAAGTAAATTGTAAAAAGATGTCAAAGAGAATAGATATGTAAGCCACAGTAGAATAAACATGTAAGAGATGATGAGTCCCCTTAGTACTTGCAAAAATTTAAGTTAAAACTCCAGGACACCATTTTCTGTCTACTAGAAAGGCAAAGTTAGACATTAAATACTGATAAATTTTTGAGAAAGAATTCCCTTATGCTGGCCATAGGTGTATAAATTGATACAACACTCTTAGAGGCAATTTGATACTTTGTAAAAAAAAAAAAAAAAAACCCATAGATGTTCATATGAAATAATCCAGAAATTACTTTTTAAGAATACTGCCTAGCAAAATTTATCACAAATGCACATGAAAACATATGGAATACATTTATTTGAGCATTGCTTTTTTAGAAAAAGTGTAAGTAATGTAAATGACCATCAAATCAGAATGAATAAATAGATTATAATATATTTTGGAGTACCTCCATTCATCTGGTAAGAATTTTCAAACACTGCAGAACTGAATAAGGATCGCTCTAATCCTATTTGTAACATACCACCCATTCTCCATAAATTTTTGCCATACTTATGCACAAATTTTGTAGGACACTAGTCTAAAGCATGTGGCTAAAATTAGGAATGAGTATTTCTCTTCCCCCAGATGCCCACTCATCTCTCTCACCAGAAAAAAATGGTATAGGTCATGCTCTTCACTTAAATGCATACCTTCCATATGGCTCTGGACTTCCACCAACCCACTAAATGTGGTCTTGCATCTGTATTGTCCTATTAGTAAGGCTGTTAAATACTATGTTTCCCTCCACCTTCTTAAGTTTTTTTTTTTTTTTTTTAAATTAACTAGACAAGACATGAGCATCATGAAACCAGAGAGCTGCAGTGAGTATTGGTCACATTCTAAGTCAGTGGTGTATAGAAGGAGGGGTTAGAGAAATACAGAATGTAATGGAGTTTACACTCTGTCCACCCCAATTCTCCCTTTCCTAGAAAATCCACATGGATGATTATATTCTCCTTCCCTTTTCCATGCTTTGGTTCACTTTATTGGTGTCTAGGATGTGAAGACAGCTGAAGCAAAAGATGAGGATGAGTAACCACAGAAGGTTTGCTTTTTTCCTCCATTTTTACCTTGTAATCCCTTCTTTTGACAACATAGAAGCAGACACTTACCAGACCTAGAGATTAAAATAATAATAATAAAAAGAAAAGATGGGGAGGGGAATGGAGGTAAGGGTTCAGAGTAAACACTTGTATTTTGACATAGAGAAGGAATAGGACATGGAAGAAAGGTGGGAATTTCAAATGCAGTGGAAGATATATTATTCTGATTGCCTCTGCTTCCTCTGATCCCAGTTTTTGTGTGTGTGTGTGTTTCTCTTCAGAGTCATTTCTATACTCACCACTTGCTAATTTGTGATGAATTTTTGCTGTATTCAATCTTTTCTGAATTACCTTTTGGTAATAGAGGTCCTTCGTTTCTACTAACATATATTATAAAATATCTTCCATAAAAATATTTCCCCAAAGAGAGAGAAGAATCTGAAATGATTTAGTTTAGAAGAAGATTGTAGTGAAAATAGGGTGATGTGACTTCTGGTCCTATTTCATTTTATGAATTAATACTTCACCCATGATGTGCTTGTGAGGCACAGAAATTCTTCTAAACAGTCTTTTTCCTCATCTGAGTCACTTCCTGATGGTGAATGCCATCTCTAAACTCTAAAGCAAGAAAAAATGCAGACACGACTGCACCACAGATCAGTTATATCGATTTGTGAACAGTTTTTATTTTTGGATATAACTCTCCATTTTTCACTCTTCCTGGGGCCTTACGGTATATAGTATTCTTTTGATTAGAAATAATGCGGGAAATACCTCAGAATACTGGTTCTGGTATTGGTGGTTTAGGTCCAGCGGTGTTACTTAAGACAAATTATTTCATCTTTTGAACTTTAGTATCATTAATTCTAAAATGAAAAGTTTGGACTTGATTATTGTAAAGTTACTTCAAAACCACTCTGCCTTTTCTTGTTTCATCTAACATGGTTTCATGCTTGAACCCACCTTCATTTCATATATTTGAGGTTATATTAAACATAGTAATTCTCTACGTTTTAATTCAATATTTAAGTTACAAATTTAATGGACTGGATGAACACATTATTTAAAGAGTAAAACAATTTCCAATTCATAAATATTTATCTTTATAGAAATATAGGTCTGAAAAGATTCCATTATTTCCTTCACTATATTCCAGAAATTCCAAACATTCAAGAAATGAAAATACTAATTTATCTTAAAAAATTAGAATGCAGGCATAGAAGCATTTAAAAAATAAATTTTATAATATTAATTTGTTGTACTACCAATTTGATCACCTATTAAGCGATTTATTTGGAATTAAACATAGGAAACCCTAGTAGTGAGATGAATATGCTATTCTAGAAACAGAAGAGAAGTTTTCATTGTCTAAATTATTTGGACACAGACCTCCAGTTTAATAGCTTTGGATTTCTTTCACTGCAAAATTATACTGCATCTCTGTAATTTTCCTTTTTGGCACAGAGGACAGGTGTTCTACAGATGGAGAAACAGTTGTGGTTTTATGGGACTTCCTCTCCTAAGCACATTAGTATTTGTCACTCACAGGGGTCCCTTTTCTAAGAATGACAAATGCCCTTGTGCACACTTATTGTCAAAAAAAGACCTTTGCGTCCAGGAAAGAGAGAAGACATGTTTGCCTTTATTGAGTGTGGGATAGGTGGTGAAGGGAGTTTCCTGGAACAGTATAGATATTGATATACAATGAAGTGCTTTCCTGATTACATATACTTACAGAAAAGAGGCTATGATTGCAACATATAATAGTTTTAAGTCAGGGAAAAGCCACTCCCATTCCTATCCTCCCCACCCCAATACACACAAACAAAAGGAGAAAGTTATGCCACATCAACAGATGAGAGATCTCTGGTGACAATAACAAAAGTAACAAGATGTTTTTAAAAATGATGAGAAATATTGTAATGAACTATACAGTTCCATTTGTCTGCCCACAAGACCACTCTGGAGATGAAGCTTTGCTATCTTTCAATGAACTAGGTCAATTGCATGGTTTATAAAAGCCTGTGGGTAGCAGTAGGTGTAGAATAATTACTACAAAGCACTCTTCAATGGTACAGTAGCTTGGGTACCATAGATGAACGGAGGGATTCAGTTAGTTCCCTTTGTGTCTATAACCTCTAACCCTCTCTGGTTAATTGACACTTTCAGTAAACCCAGCTGGTAATGCCTATGCTATCAGTGGTAAGATTATCAGAATAACATCTTCCCAAGAAGATTTAATTTGGGTTTCTTATTTTGCACTATATTCTGTATATAACAACTCTGTTTTCAAATGGGAGACAAATTTAATGCATTGGATATTAATAACAGTTTTAAAATTTTGTTCTGCTAACTGGTACTCTAAAACTATGGTTATTCCACAGGAACATCATGCTGAAGCAAACCTGACTCTTAGAAAAAGATTTTCTTAGCCAGGACAAACACTATTACTTTTAATTGAATATTTTAAAATGCAGCCTTCTTTCCTTGGTAGTATCTTTCATCTTAAAAATATCAAAAAAATACTGAATTTAAATTTTGCAGAAGAAATTTAGAAAAATTGTGTTCAAATTAATGATGAAAATAAAGCATCAGCACCATTAGAAAAAGCAAACAAACATACAAGAAGGTGGACAAAAATATATAAACAAGAAAGATTCTAATCATATAACACAAAACATTAAGTCTTTTTTCTTGTTGAATGGTTAATAGTTATTAAGTATTTTCCTGATCACTGAAGAGGGATTGGATCTGGAGGCAAGAGCATAATTACAATCTAACTAAAAAAGAAAAAAACCCTCACTAATAAGAACAACAGTAATTCTTTGGTATTCTCTAAAATATAACCAGTATAAAAATTTAGTACTATGAGATTACTAAAGAAAAACAGTAGTGAACGTAATACTCATCATCAAATTCAATTAATTCATTTCTTCCTGTTTTTAATTAATAGGTAACATACAAGATTAGAAATTGCAATTTAGAAAATTTTAACTTTGGATTGTTGTATTTTCGTTTTCATTTATTTCCATATATTTTTTAATTTCTTCCCTAATTGCCCGATTGGCCCAATCATTCTTTAGTAGGTGGTTTTTAACCTCCACATTTTTGGAGGTTTTCCAGACTTTTTCCTGGGATTGATTTCAAGTTTTATAGCATTGCGATCGGAAAGTGTGCATGGTATAATCTCAATTCGTTTGTATTTATGGAGGGCTGCTTTATGCTCCAGTATGTGATCTATCTTGGAGAAAGTGCCATGCACACTCGAGAAGAAGGTGAATTTCCTAGCTTGAGGATGCAAAGTTCTAAATATACCTATCAATTCCATCTGTTCCAATGTGTCATTCAGATCCATTGTTTCTTTAGTGATTTTCTGTCTGGTTGATCTATCCATTGGTGTAAGTGGAGTGTTAAAGTCCCCTCTAATTAACACATTCTTATTAATAAGATTGTTTCTGTTTGTGATTAATTGTTTCATGTATTTGGGTGCTCCCAAATTTGGCGCATAGATGTTTATAACTGTTAGCTCTTCCTGATGGAGAGACCCTGTAATTATTATATAATGTCCTTCTTCATCTTTTGTTACTGCCTTTACATTAAAGTACAGTTTGTCTGATATAAGTATGGAAAACTCTCTGGGATGCAGTAAAGGCGGTCCTAAGAGGAAAGTATATTGCAATCCAGGCCTATTTCAACACACTAGAAAAAGTGCAAATGGAAAATCTAACAGAGCACCTAAAGGAACTTGAAGGGGAGCAGCAAGAGAACCCCAAGCCCAGCAGAAGAAGAGAAATAATAAAGATCAGGGCAGAAATAAATAATATCGAATCCAAAAAAAGAGTTGAGCAGATCAATGAAACCAAGAGTTGGTTTTTTGAAAAAATAAACAAAATTGATAAACCTCTAGCCAGGCTCCTCAGAAAAAAAAAGAGAGAACACCCAAATAGACAAAATCATGAATGAAAATGGATCTATCACAACCAACCCCTCAGAAATACAATCATTAGAGATGACTATGAAAAATTATATGCAAACAAACTGGACAATCTAGAAGAAATGGAC
>CM053574.1:85939954-85961934 GCA_028646485.1 Cryptoprocta ferox | reverse complement strand
TGAAAACAAACTGAGGGGTGAAGGGGAAGGGGGAAAGGTAATGGGGGGTGATGGTCTTGGTGGAGGTCACTTGTGGGGAAGAGCACTGGGTGTTATATGGAAACCAACCTGACAATAAACTATAAAGTTAAAAATAAAATAAAATAAAATAAAATCATTCAGAAATTACTGGTCTGTGTGTGTGTGTGTGTGTGTGTGTGTGTGTTTCAGAGGGTACAGTTGTGACTTTTGTTTTTTGAGTGTCTTATTCATTTCAAGCATGTCCTTCAATCTCTCTGTTATCAGATCAACATCTCAGCTTATAATGCTATGATGGTATGTATTATATATCTATATCTATCTATATATATATATATATATATACATATAAACATGAGAAATAACTATTTTAAATAGCAGTATCCACCACCATCACCAGATCTACAAATGTCTTAGAAAAGAATAGATAACATCTGGTTTATTTCTTGTTTAGAGCACTGGGTGTTATATGGAAACCAACCTGATAATAAACTATAAAGTTAAAAAAAAATAAAAAAAATAAAAGCCACTAAAAAAAAAGAAAATTTAAGTTAAAATGCAAATTAAATGCTTAGATATAAATAATAAAATAATATTTAGGTGTAAATTAATCATCTGAATCAAGCAATGCATTACTTTTTGTTGCAGATCTCTTTTACATGATGGGGAACACAGGTAGAAAAGCTGTAGTCTGTAATATAAGCATTCAAGATAAGATTAAATACAAATGCAGTTCTCAAAATATGCCATATTTTAAATAAATAATTTGCATTATAATAAAATTAATAATAAAATATAGTACAATTATTTTTCATTTTAATGGAATTTTCCATTTTCCCACATCTGGTCCTCTCTTCAATTGTTCAATATCTAATATTAAGAAATAATCGCTGACTCCAATCTCCTCTGTCTGGTCCTCCATTCAATTGTTTAATATCTAATATTAAGAAATAATCTTTGACTCCATCTCCAGTTTCCCTTGTAGTATCAGTAATAGGAAGCAACTTTTTAGTGTGATACTGTGTACCTAATTAAAGACAGTGCACCTAATCAGAATCAGCATGGAAAAGGCATGGTTTTATGAATCTTCAGGTTAACCTTTGTGAATACTAATTAGGATGTGAAGTACTGAACACCAGTTCTAATTTTGAATAGATGCTCTATAAGCGTTACATTAATGGAATGTTTGTTTGATCTGAAATTTTATTTATAGGCAGCGATACCAAAGGTCACACAATTTTGAATACCAGTCTATATACACTTAATTAAACATCTCAAGTTTAATTACTAATCCTTTAAATTTAAAGAAAATAATGTTAGTATATGACAGCTATGATTGATGGTTAAATAATAGCATTTATTATTTGAGTATTATTACTTGGCAGTCAGCATGATCAACCCCATATAAAATTCTATATTAAAAATAGTGTTAAATAAGCAAATTCATTTAAAAGGCTACATTTACCATGAATATTAAATAACAAAGAGAAAATATATTTCTCTGAAACCTAACTTTAATGTTTTAAGATATTTTGTTGTGTCCGAAATAAATCTAAAGCACAGCACACTATTTGAAGTTGTAAAAGTAGTTGAAATGATTTTTTATTAAGCAAAATTGATTTTGGAAATGGAAACAAAACAATGAATATCAACTATGCTCAAAAATCTTCACAATTAGTGTTCAACAACATACACACAAATGAATTATTTCTTTGATTCAATTTTCCCAAGAATCTTAGGAATCTTTACTTTGATTAGAGCTATTTTTAGCATTAGCAAAATGAGTATTCTTTATTTTTCTGAATAAGGAAATTGTGATAACTGTTTTAAAAATATGGAACCACAAGGCTCTAAACCTTCAATGAAGGAAGGATGCATGCATTGTGCTGCAACATTCCTATGGGAATTCTCTCAACCAACAGCTCTCCTTTCTACTTCATTCTTTAATTACAGGGTGTATTGCCTATACATCATGCCCGGTAAGTTAAAAGTAGTTGTGATTGGATATATTATCATGGCACAATATTTCTGCCCCTGAGTAAGGTATTAAAAGAAGTAAAAAAACAAAACAAAACAAAAAAAAACATCCCTTTTAACTATAGAAGAGCTAGTGCACACTGAGAAAGTTAGATTCAGAACTATTTGTACTCTTGAAATGAAATTCACCTCACCCACAGAGGAATGGATTAGAGCTGAATGTTGTTCAAAATGTCATGGATAGAGAAAAAATGTAAAGAATAGAACATTTCTTGACTGTCTTCTGTGACTTGGTATCCTCAAACTTTCATAAGCTAGATACTACATAAGCCAGAGAAGAAAGCCAACTTCCTTTTGGCAAGGTCCTAAAATTGCCAGAGTAAAACTCCCTTTTAATTGAAATCCATTTTAGAGAACTGTTCTAGAAAGAAACTTACAAATAATTTTGTCAGAGCCTATGTATGTGTAGAGCAGGACCTTAGGGTCTAATAAATTGGTTGCTTATGTAAAGTTAGCTATCAGGTCAAATCCTAGGTTTCTTGTTTCCTCTTTTTCATTAGACCATTTTATATTTGTATCAATTTCTTTGCCATTTAATATTTTTTTCATACATACCATTGTGTCTAACATGATCTTCACAACAACTTGTTATGTGAGAAAAACATTATTTTGTACCTCTACTAGGTCAACATGGGAACTAAATCTCAGAAAGGTGCAGTATATTTTTCGCTCTAAAGTAATTTAGGGTTTATTTTCAGATATCTCCAAATGTAGTTAACACTTAATAAAGTTTCCCCAAATGGCCAATTCACCTAGACAATACGACTCAGAAACTAAACTGAATTCTGAGGAAAACTTAAGCTTTTTATTTGTAAAAGCTTTAACCTTGCCAATAACAGTACGAGAAATGTCATTTTTCATCTGGCTACAGCCAGCTTCTTATGGATCTCCACAGAACTGCTCCAATTCTCTTTGTCATGGAACTGAGAAAATTGAAGCTATTCATCAATCCCAAAGAGTAGCATGCTAGGGTGTGAGACTTCAATGACTGTTTTGACCTTGTTTTCTCTGGTGATTCAACGTAGGTGGAATAGATCTAGCTGGTAAAGACTTCAAGGTCACTCTCAGATTTTCTTTTTAAAAGGTGTGGACTATATTGATCATCTTTATTTAAATTGGTGAAATTATAAATCTAATGATAAATCAATGTTCTTTAGTAATACAAATTACTGCAAAAACCAATGTTTGTGACAAAACCATAATTTTTATTTATTTAGATACTTCTAATTACTGATCCTTTTACTGTTTTATGTATTTAGTCAATTATAACGTATTCCATCAAATGAATTCATGAGGATAAACATGTTAACTGAATCCATTAACTTCTGGAAACTAATCTTCTGAAAATGCGTGAATAAAGTTACCTTTGTTCATGAGATCAGCGTATCATCATCTTTTGGCACAGTGATATATCTGAACTCCACATTGTAAATTCTGAGAGCCTTATAACCAATCTTTCTATGACCTAATAGGCATAATTTGTACTTAGGCAACAAATAAATTAACATCTGATTTTTATCAGCCAGTAACGTTATCTAAATTAATAAGCATATCAAATTAGTGATTTAACCAATTATATTTGTTATATTGAAATGTGACCCGGCAAAGAGGTTTTATTTCTTTTGTTGAAAGAATGCTGACCAAACATTAACATGATTATAGCGAAGAGCTGCCTAACACTATCACCTCCCATAAATATTTCTGAACCTTGGAATAACTTTCTTGGTACAAAATGATGAAAGTATTTTCATATAATGTTGTTTCTCCACTTATGTTTGAAGGTATTTTCCCTGTTGTTTCTTTGTTCATGCTTGAACTTTGAAAAAAAATCATTCACTGTATGTGATACAAAAAGCACTTTGCATTTTAAAGTGTTATACATTGTTGAATATTCAGTTATACATTGTTTTACATAAAGTTTAGCCAACACAACATGACCCTTAGACATGACAGAGCTAAGAGAATACAAAAGATGTTCATCGCTTCCAGGGTAGAAATTGTAAGTCACTTTTCAAGAAATATAACCACTGAAGATGCATTTTGGAAGTTTAAATTTGAGCCTTGTATTTCTGAATAGGACTTGTTTTATTTTCCATGGTGAAATAGATATATTAAACACATTATATATGGATAGATGGTTGGATGGAATTATGGAATGAGGTTGATAGGTAGATAGATGATAGATTTTCTTACTTTATTTGAGCAGCTTCCTAGTCTCATTCTAATCTATATAAAACTCCACCTAAAGTGAGGGGTGCCTGGGTGGCTCAGTTGGTTGAGCATCTGACTTCAGCTCGGGTAATGATCTCACAGTTTTATGAGTTCGAGCCCCGTGTCAGGCTCCATGCTGATAGCTCAGAGCCTGGAGCCTGCTTCAGATTCTGTGTCTCCCTCTTGCTGGCCCACCCCTACTTGTTCTCTCTCTCTCTCTCTCTCTCTCTCTCTCTCTCAAACAAATGAATAAAGAACATTAAAAAAGATGTTTTAAAAAATAAATAAAAATAAAAAAAAAAAACTCTACCTAAGGGGAAGCAATAACCAATATATGTCACTTAGGTTTTATTTGAATAAGTAAGGTAATTCATTTTTTCTAAATTTACTTTTTGTAAAGATGTAATTAGTTTTGAAAACAAATTATTTTCAAACGTTTACATATTGATTATTTTTACAGATGAAAATGAATCATTTCATTACAAATTCTTTTTTCCAAATTAATACAGTTAACAGGTAACATGTTAGAACATTTTTTTTACCTCCTCTAAGATGAAACATGTTAAAAGTGTAAATACAAAAATTGATTGAGGTAAAATGTTCAGAAAGATGTAACAAACCATTCCCTGTAGAATGTTACCATCACTGTATTGAAGGGACTCCTCCGAAACACAAATCTTTGCTTTGAATTTCAGTGACTCGAATTGATAAGCTTCACGAATTTGTCAGCACAGATTTTGCAATATTCCCTTAAACTGACACATTCCAAGTGTTTAAAGATTTTATCTGTACCCTCTCACTATGAATCAAAATTGTAATTTTTCAAGCTTACAACAAAACTTTAGTATGTGAGAGTAACTTCAGTATGTTTTTTTTTTATTTGGCACAAGGGAGTGATATAAAAGTAATTTGTATTCTCTAAATATGTCCAAATAATAATGTTGTTTTACTTCAATGCAAAAGCATTTCACTGTATTATTCACAAACCATTAATTTTGTTTAACATACACTATTTACCCTACATATTAGTATATGAAAAAAAGTAATCTTTGTAGGCATTTGCAAATAACTGTTTACAAATGATCAAAATTAAGTCATTGATTGTACAAGCTATCACATTAGCTAAAACACAAAAGGGTACTTTTTAAGTGAAAGAAAACAAAAACTTTTAAAGGTTTTATTTTTGGTTAAGCAATCTTTACACCCAGCATCAGGCTGGAACTTAAAACCCCCAGATCAAGAGTTGCATGCTCTACCAACTGAAACAGCCAAGCACCCCAGAAAAAAGGACTTTTTATTTTTATTTTTTGAAAAAAAAAACTTTTAAAAATTAAATTTAATAACCAAGCAGAAGACAATTTGAAAAGAATCTACAATCGTGTCTATAGATCACTTTTCAAAATGGATAAGGTGCATGTTCAAGTTGTTTAGAACTCTAATACAGTCTTTAAAATTCCAAAATTTATACTTCTATGAAATATAGTATTTTACCAGCCATAACAAGTGCCAGATTTTCTTATTAGGAAGGTCTTAATGTCCTTATTCTACATCTGTGGCACTAACATCTTTTTAATTATTATACCTTGAAGAAAATAAACGACTGAATTCAGTTAAGAGTTACAGGAAAGTACAAACTGTGAATGAGAAAATGTGGTTATTGGCAGATCAGTTACAATGAATTTAGTTTGAAAGAGCACAATATTTTGTATGCCTGCTTTCCAAAATTCTACAATATATTTGCTATAACAAATATACTCTGTTTCAAGTAAATAGGCTACTGAGTCAGGATGCTATTTCTAAGCAAAGCCATTTCAGATTAGAGAAAGATTTTATTTTATTTTTAAAAGTTTATTTATTTTTGAGAGAGAGAGAGAGAGAGGGAGAGCATATGCACATATGAGTGGGGAAGGGGCAGAGAGAGAACCCCAGGCAGACTCCACACCGTCAGCACAGAGCCTGACACGGGGCTCCATTCCAGGAACCATGAGGTCATGACCTGAGCCTAAAATCAAGGTTGGATGCTTAACTGACTGAGACACCCAGGCATCCCTAGAGAAAGATTTTAAAAGAGGCAATGGAATAGCAAGAATAGCAAGATTGAGGTTTGGAACCAGGAAAGAGCCTGGCTTGTTTTGGGAAGATGTGATAATGGTGTACTTAGACCATATAGTGTATTGTATATATGGTGGGTGAGGCTGTGAAAGGTATCAAAAGGCAGGATAAGGAGGTTGGTGTTTATTTTTGTGGCAATGAGAAAGGAGATAGTAGAGGTTTTTAAGAAGAGGAATGAATGACAACCAAATTGAGTTGTAAAAGAACATGGTGATAGAATGGTGGATAGTATATTAGTGGAAAAGAGACTGAAAGAAGGAGATTAGTTGAGAACACTGAATTGGTTGTTACAGGAATTTGAGAAAAATGGATGGATTTCACACACAATGTTGTATAAAGAGCTGAGTTAAGTATGTGGAAAAGTCAAATCACTAAAATTGTTATTTATTATAATACTCAGTTTAAAAGATACACATTTATATTCATATATATGAATATATAATATATTATATAATTATATATTATATAATAATATATTATTATTTTATATAATATGATTAATATGTTAGTTTCTTAGTAGTCAATAATTAATACATAGTTGATATATGATTTATATGTAATATATAAATATATAAATACATATTTATATAATATATAAACATAATTTTTATAATCTATAAATATATATTACATATATTATTATTGTCTTATAAATAACATGTACATATAATTACACATATACATTTTTACATTATATATATTTTATATATATTACATTGTATTTTTATATAGATTTTTATCTCTTTTAGGAGATGTTATTAGGTTTACTCAGAGCTACTAAAGAGCATGCTGACAATGAATACTTGAAATAAGGATGTTTACAAAAAGGTGTAACGGGAAGTAACGAAGAAATAACTGAATAAGTACACTTGTATATGTGAACTATGCACAGAATTTCAAAAGCTTTACTTTCTTAAAAAGTAAAGTTAAGGGAAACTGACACCACATAGATACAAACAGCAATGAAGACACAATTAAGGGTTACTGGTTGTCTTTATTGTTTTCACTATATTAAGCTATATTTATTGTTATTAATGTAAGTAATAGAAAGGAATTAAAGAATCAAATAAATCATGATCATTTATATTTCTTTATATGTCATCTAGAGCACTAGGTGGTAACAATATTTGATGAAAATTCACGTTTAATATGCTCAAGAGAAAATAAGAATAAGCAAGAGTAATTTGGAACATTAAGTATGTGTGCAGTGGTCCCCCCTTATCCATGGGTGATATGTTACAAGACCGCTGTGGATGCCTGAAACTTCAGATATTACTGAACACTATATATATTATACTATGTTTTTTCCTATACTATTCATATATACCTATGGTAAACTTTAATTTATTAATTAGGCATAGTATGTGATTAATGAATAACTACTAATAAAATAGAGCAATTACAACAAAATATTGTACTAAAAGTTATGTGAATGTGAACAAAATATCTTGTGTATACTCACCCTTCTTCTTGTGATGATGTAAGATGATGAATGCCTAAATGATGAGATGAAGTGAGGTGAATGATGTAGGCATCAGGACATAACATTAGGTGCAACTGACCTTCTGATGATACCTCAGAGGGGGAATAATCTGTTTGTGGACCACGGTTGACCAAAGGTAAGAAACTGTGGAAAGTGAAACCACATGGTGGGAGGGCTACTCTATGTATATTTTGTGTTCAATAAATGGTAAATATTATGCTGGTTAGAGAGTATAAAACAATTGTATGATTCAGTTCATCCTTTCAATGATCTTGTATTCTAGTTATTGAAACTGTGTATTCATGTGACTGCATATAATATGCTGTAGTTGCTGGGTTGCAACCTCAGGAGCTTCCCAGGTAGAACTAAAACCAGCCTGTGTACTCATGATGAGCAAGGAGAGACCAAAGAAAAAGGCAGACAAGTCCACATTGGTAGATGGCAGGTTTAATAAGCAAGGGAACTTACTTATGAGACTTGACTTGGGCAGCTACAAAGCAAGTGGATCTCTGCACCTACCCACCAGAATCTTAAACACTTATATAGAGACTTTAACTGGGTTCAGTGTACATGGTGGTCATGACATTTCTATCTCAATGTTTTATCCTCAGGGCAGCTTCTGGGAGTGGGAAAGGCAAGCAGAACACACATTCCAAGGATGGGGAAGGGGCTGAGGAACCTCTAAGTGGATAGGTCTAGCTCATGGGTCAAACCTATGGTCACAACTTCTTGATGACCTACTCCAACAGTATGGCCAGCCAACAAAACATTGAGAGAATTCATTAATAATTTTGAGAGACAGCCACTTCCTCAAGTCCCCTGAATGACCCATCGTTACTTTCCCTCCACTATCCACATTGTGGAAGGGACCATAGTGAGAAGAATATAAAACATGGACTCCATTTCAGCCATTCAACTTCCCCAGATCTTGAATGAATAATTTCTTAAAAGTGAATGAATTCCAAGCAAATAAAATCTGAGATGGGAACAAATTTACCACACATGAAAAAAGCCACTGTCACTTAAGTATACTGATCACAGCAAAGAATGACAAGGAGATCACAGGAGAAGACTACTGGCCCAGCTTAATTAGAACATTTCAGGACATGGTAGAGGGTTTTCATTTTACCATGCGTTAAGTAAAACCAGCATAGGAATGTATAATCAAGAGAAAGAACAAGGTCAGTATTACAGTTTGTAAATATTACATTATGCTCTATAGAGAATGGACCATAAATTTCTCATTACAAAGTCTTTTCTAGACTTACATAAATCTTAAAACTACTTAAGACCAATTGTATGATTCACTTCCATCTAAAACAGTAAGTTCTTCAAATAACTAGCAGTGTCTCAATAACTAAAGACACAGCTGATTTTTAGGTCCAGTTTTGATAGCAAATGCTATTTTATTAGGTTGAGATATTAGATTTAAAAGGGATTATGTGTGTTAATCATGATTACATAAAATGGTACTGTCCCACACTAAAATTTTGTCACTGATCATACTTAGTGATTTCTCATGGAGAGTAAATGGGTTCCCTCTCACTTTTCCCCCCTTCACTGTGCAAATGTTTTCAAACTCAAAAGGCTACACAATTGCAGTAAGTTATATCAAAGAGTGATGTATGTCCAGTGTGATTTAATGAGTAGTGACTGGAGCGAACTCCCTATTTATGACCAGGAAAAGAATTCAAGTATATTTTCAATAAATAATAGGGAAAAAAATAAAATTGTGTGCAGTTTTAGCATGTGAAAATATAATCACAAAAAACAATGACTGGAATGTTCATCCCCTTGGCTTCTTAAATGAAACTGGACAGCACTTTAGGAAAGCTTTGCAAAGGAAGGTTTCAGCTCCAGAGTATAAGTGATGACTCCTGCAAAAATCATCTCATACCAAAGAAGAAACCATATAGTCACAACCTCATAGGATTTTATGGCAGCATCAAACTGTTAAGATAATTGAGTTCAAAACCTTTAGTTTTCAGGCAAAGTGACTGAAGATTTATGCCTCAGTATTCTCTATAATACACAATTTTGATTTGCTCTTCATAGGAATCAGAACATCTGAAAAAGCAGAGGATACTCGCATTAACTTCTTCCAGTAAATATAAATGGAAGAAAGGTGTTTCCAAATAACATATGAAATGATATTTAGGAGTTAAATTCATGGCAAGAAATCTATTTACTAGCCTGGGTAAACTTGACAAGATTTATGTATAGGTAAATAACTACATAACTTGGAGAAAATGTCAATAACTTTATATTTTATCTACAGAAAAATCTAAAAGTTATTATTTATTGAGCATGAAAATCTGTATTCTTGTATTAAGAATACTGTGCATTTGCAACATGTAATACAAATAAGCATTCAAGAAAGCAAGACCAAGAGTTCCTTACCGGTTAAAATGCCAATAAAAAAATTATCCCCCCATTCATTCCATAATACCTACTTCATAGGATTGTTAGGAGGATTCAATAAGTTAAGGTACATTTAGAATTTAAAACATTTGGGAATCCTTTTATTCCCAATAATATCAGCAAATGGTATGTTGAAATATCTGTTATATATATAATTTTGTTATATGATTATATATTTATATTTTAAAGTCATTTGAGTATAAAAGAAAAGTCAATTTTTATGTTATTCATGTCAGATATAAATGATAATCTAAAGACATTTCATATATATCAATCATTATTCACTTTTATAAAATCTTTTCATGTATTCAGAAGTCATTTTATGATAGTATTTCATTAAGTCATAAGACCCTTTCCAGATAAATAGAAAAGCAATATTATTTTCATTTTTTAGGGGAGGAAACTAGAGTTCAAATATCTCTAGTTGAAGCCCATAACGACCCTAAAATCAGAACCCCACTTCTGCCTCACTATCTATGCTGTAATTTAAGATGAACATATTCACAATGCTTCAGGTGAAGCCCTTGGTATATTGCCTATTTATCATATCTATCAAGATTTTGTGCTTTCTGGTTAACTTTATCAAAATTCACATTATTCTGATTTGTTAGGAATAAAGGTGATAGGATAATGATTTCCTTAGGCAGTTTTCAGCATTTGGGGGGTCACTTGAGAGGTCCTATGTTGAACAGATCCAGTTTTTGAACTGGATTCACTGTTACGAAAACACAGTATCTTTGGAGAATGTCTCAGAATGATTGTGCTCACCTATGAGTGGCGTATCATCCTATTCAATTCTTTAATTGACCTCAAACACATTGTACAGCTCTTGGTCATAATGACCTCACCCTAGAACAGACATTTTCTAAAAAGAAGGAAAAAATTCAGATCATATTTGCACAGAGCATAAAAATGTGGTATCTTTTGAAAAAGGAGAAGTCTTTTTTTTCCTACTGTTTCTGTGGTTCTGTCATGCCTTGTTCTGCTTAGAACCTATATACCTAATATTTGTGTTGTTATTTTAGAATTTTAGAAGAATTCCAGGGCATCCAAATAAGTGGAATTTTGGTTAGGAAATTCCCGTTTTGATCCAGTTTCTCCCACCACATGGGTCTATTTATTATGTAAATAGAAGTTAGATGTGTAAGCAAATAGCAAGTTTCAGTATTTAGATTCATAGGCACTTCAAAGCTCAATTTGCATCAGAATGATATTTTAGATCCTTCTTAGATAGCCTTGTAAGAGTGAATCAAGTTTTTACTAGAGTGAACTCTCACAGACTTTAAACTATGACACACAAATCCCTACTTAAACACCCAATACAGTAAAGAAATTTCAGAAAAGAAATATAAAACAAAATCATAGTCTGAGACAAGCCAATATATCAATGAACAAAGAACAAAGCAGACGGCATGTTACCCATGATTCTCTGTGCCATCAGGAGGTCAGGTTCAGTTAGGTAGCTTCAGGGTCTTCTGTCAAATTTGAAATATTTTTTCACAGATGTCTTGGACAGTGTTCATTACATAACTTATTGAATCTATACTAGTGTTTGATATTGAAGGCATAAGAAAAAATATCTTCCAGTTAGAAAAATAAAGAACACTAGGAGAGCTAAAATGTTGAATATGTCTTTTTATTAATAGAAAAATAATAGCAAAATAAAAATCCTTGTGTACTAGGTTGTAAAAAACATACTTTTTGTATAATATATTTTTAAAAAATACTCTCTTGACCCAGTTTTGAATCCCTGGCTAGTGGCTGGTTAGTTCCCTCTCTTGGTGGCCAATTGAACCTATACCCAAACTCTGATCAAGCTCTGAATATAGACAAACTTAATCAGCCTAGGCCAGATACCAGATACTTAGGGATAGCCATCCTATGTCCCAGAACCTGGGAAATTATTCAAGTAGCCAACCCACTAGTGCTCACTACAGCTCTAGCTTACTGTTACCCTGTCCCCAGGTATAAACCCCTCTGTGACCTTGTCTGGCAGCCTTCCCTTTTTGGGGCTGTAAATAACAAATTCTGCCTTGCAGCTTTCTGAGTGTCATTTCATTGCACTGTGTCATCAAACAAATCTTTACATCTTAGAAAATTTTGTGATATAGTATAATGATTACTGGACCAGGCAAAAGAATACATGAATTCTAATGAAGACTCTGTCACTCATGAGCTAGATGATACACTGCAGATATAACACCCAGATTGAAACTGTCCTCACTGAGGCCACATTCTGTGACGGAGAGGGAGTGTTTTTATTAATAGTTTGAGTACAACTATCAGGTGGAAATCATCTCACCCTTATCTCAGAGTGAGGTTTCTTAAATTAGTATATTTAAATATATGCATGCATATATACATACATTTAGTGGAAAGAACACATATATTTTAACAGATTATTAAATAACTTCATAGCTTGTGAAAATTTAAGTATCACTGAAGTGGAAGAATTTTTATTCTGAGATTTTATTAAGTCAAGAATACAGAATGATTGAATCAAAACTAGTGAAAAACAATCTAAATATAATTTAAACTAGAGTTAATTTATGTTTAATAGTAAATGTAAAAGTACTATTTATTTCTAATTTTTCCTTACAAAGGAACTTATAAGAGCTGTTAGTAAAATGTGGCCCATAGACTATATTTTTCCTGATTCCATCAGCCTTGAACTTTTCCATGTACTGATGATACATTTTTAAGTTTTTCATATCATTGATAACCCATTTGGAGATGCTTTCTGATTTTCAGGTATCACCATTCTTTTACAAATGTTCAGTTTCTTCTATACAATTTATTTTAACAACACAAAACACTGCATCAAGTGTTCTGTTTAGTTTTCCTTTCCTCTAATATAAGCAGAAAATGGCTTCCACTAAATCTGTTACTCTGAGGGAATTATTTCCTTATTTCTTCATAGAGACAGATGCCATTGTTTTCTAATTTCTAGTGATTTAAGTCTTCTACGCTCAGGCCTACTGGCTTTGTGTTCTACCTATGAAAGGGCTGCTTCTTTGCTCTCCACTTGCCATAAAAATATAATAATTTGCACATTTAATATAAACTGAGAAAATAATTGCTAAAATAAATATTAAGACAATGACACTCTCTTTATAAATATATATTCTTGTGCCATTATAAATAAGTGCTAGCATTAGCAATTCTTATAGTATACTGTTTCTTCTTTTAACATTAACAACACATGGTTTCTTTTGCTCAGACTCTAACTGCTGTCAATTCTTGGAGTCTTGCTTTATTCGTCTTTAAGACTGCTTTTGCCTTGAAGGTGTTTCCCAAGCCAGGAGAATGGTAGCCTTTGATTTTCATGATCCCACAGGACCCTAGGCCTACCAAAGTAATTTTAATAAGAAATCTACTACTTTAAGCTGCTTCCTCAACATGGATACACCTTCAGTGCAGTGGGAAGTAGAAATAAATACCATTTTATATTTTCAAGAAACCCTGAGCTGATGACTTTTTTCTACTGTTTATTTATTTTTGAGAAAGAGAGAGACAGAGCATGAATTGGGGAAGGGAAGAGAAAGAGGTAGAAACAGAATCTGAAGCAGGCTCCAGGCTCTGAGCTGTCAGCACAGAGCCCAACAAGGGGATCAAAAACAGACCATGAAATCCTGACCTGAGCCGAAGTGGGATGCTTAACCGACTGAGCCACCCAGGAACCCTGAGCTGATGATTTTGTTAAAGATGGTCCCAGACCTTTAATGTCTTGATGGGTATGACGGAAGAAAGTACAGATTTTCCAGTCCTCACAAATTAACTTTATATACAGTTCTAGGAAAAAGGAGTAACTCTCTCTCTCTCTCTCTCTCTCTCTCTCTCTCACATGCACACACACACACACACACACACACACGTACATACCTTATACACATTACACTATATCCACAAATACAAATTTCACAACACATAAAAACAAAAGGTAGAATAGGAACTGATAAAGATTTAACATAAAGGAATTATTAGATACCTAATTAAAATAGCTCAGAAATAATAGGAGCTTGAACATAAAAACATTAAGCATGAGGTACCTGGGTGCTCAGTCAGTTCAGTATTCAACTCTGTTTCAGCTCAGCTCATGATCTCACAGTTCAGGAGATCATGCCCCATATTGGGCTCAATGCTGAAAGCTCAGATTCTGCTTGGGATTCTCTCTCCCTCTCCCTCTCTCTCTGTTCCTCTCCTGCTTGTGCATGTGCTCTCTCTCTCTCTCTTTCAAAATAAATAAATAAACCTAAAAAAATAAGCAATTTATTAATGAACCAAAAAGTTGTATAAAGTAAACAAAATAAAAAATAAAATGAAACAAAAATAATTGAAATGTAAAATCCAGTGTTTGAGTTTAACCACAAATTAAGCCTTCAGGAGAGAATAGTAAAATATATAGAAATTATGCAAAATGCATCAGAGAGATTTAAAAAAATGGAAAACATGAACAAAGTCTTAAGAGAATTGGATGATCATATGAGAAATGAGAATTATGAAATGACAAAATAAGTTATTAAGTCACAGATCACTGGCAGATATACAAGCCAAGAGTTTTCCACAAATGATGGAGTAAAATAATGTATATATTCACAGGGCCCAGTGAATCCAAGTATTATTAATAAAACAAATCTAGACCTCTACACATGAAGGTAATAACTCAAAAAGCTAAAGACTAATAGAAGACCATTCAAATAGCAAAAATCAATGACAGATTAACTTCAAAATGCAAAAATAAAACCAATACCCAATTTTAAGAGTACCTTGAAGTTAGTAGAGTGATATAATGAAATCATGGAAAAGTAAGAATATGCTGTTTATCTAGAATATTATACCTAATGATATCCTTTAAGAATTAAGTAGAGTGGCAGCTGGGTGGCTCAGATGGTGGAACCACTGACTCGTAATTTTCTGCTGAGGTCATAATCTTGTGATTGGTGGGATCTAACCTGCCAGGCTTGGTATTCTTTCTCTCTCCCTCTCTCTCTACTCCTCCCCTGCTCATGCTCTCTCTCTCTCTCTTCACTCACTTTTACTCTCTCAAAATAAATAAACATTTAAAAAAAGAATTAAGTGTAATGAAATTATAGTTTCAAAATCAAATCCAGATTGGCCCCCACCAAACTTTCAATAATAAAAATTCAAAATGTTGTATCAGAAGAAAAGGAGAAAATGATACCAAATCGAAGTTCTGTGATTGAAATAGGGAGATCCAACAAATTACTAAAAATAACATTAGCTTGGAGTATCTGGGTGGCTCAGTCAGTTGAGCATTCAACTTCGGCTCAGGTCACAATCTCGCAGTTCATGAGTTTGAGCCCCACGTCAGGCTCTGTGCTGACAGCTCCGAACCTGGAGTCTGCTTTGGATTCTGTCTCTCCCTCTCTCTCTGCCCCTCCCCCACTCATGCCTGTGTGTGTGTGTGTGTGTGTGTGTGTGTGCACGTGCACCTTCTCTCTCTCTCTCTCCCCCTCTCTCTCTCAAAAATAAACATTAAAAAATTAAATAATATTAGCTTTATTTTTAAAAGCATGAAATTAATAATGTAAAATAGTCTAAAATACATGACCAAAGTAATATTTAATTGTAATGGATTATAGATCATAAAGTGTTTTAAGACTTCTCTAGAGTTTAGGTAGGCAATAAAAATGTGAAATAATATTACAATGAGTTCAGAAGGGTTAACATTTATATCATATGTATAATTATACTGAGTACATAAATTCCCAAATACTAGATAAAGTTTGTAGATTAAGAAAAAAAGTCCAAAGAAACCAAGAAAAGAGAAAAGTACACATAAAAAAAAGATGTAGGAAAAAATAAAAAGAATAAAATAAGATGGTGGAAATAAATCTAAATATCTGTGGTTACAATAAATCTAAATGGAATAAATATTCTTATGAAGAGAAATATTTTCACATTGGACAAAAAGAGAAATATTTTTACACTGGACAAACAGAGACATTATACATAGTTTAGAGTAGACACACCAAAACACTAAGAACTCAAAGCTTTAAAGCCAATGGCTATTAAAAATTACAAGAGATCATTACTAATTATATTTTCAACTTTTATTTGTTTCAAAGTATAAGAGACGCTTCTTTTATAACATGAGCTTGAAAACTCCAACTGCATTTTTTCAGCCTAACTCTATGCTGTTGTATATATTTTACACTGTAATTTTCTTAAATATTTTGTACTTCACATTTCCTTTGGAACTCTTCATTTGGTAGTTAATATTTTAATACATAGAATGAAAGTGAGTTTTTTCCAGAGAGTAATCTGAACTAATTTTTATTAAGCTCTTGCAGCCGTATTTGTACCTAAATTATTAACTGTTGGTTATCTGGACCATCTAAATATGCAATTTTTAGCTACAAGCCTATGTAAGGGATCTTCTATGGTAGCAAAATTAATGTTTTCCCCTCTTTGATGAGCTCTAAAATTCCAAACAAGCATTTCCGATTGTGAATGCAGACATCAGAGGTGAATATGTGGGTACAGGTTTATTTCTATTTTTACTCTTACACTAAGCACATATATTTTTGGGATTCCAGTCAAGTGGGATCGTGTAGACTCCTTGCTTTGGCATATTCTAGGTTTAGTCTCCTTTCCCCAAATTACAGAGCAACGGCTTCAGCAAATGTTCTCAACTCAAATACTGCTCTGTCTTCTCAGTAATTTCACTTCTAAGAGTTTATTTAAATTAAAATTACAAAAATATAAATAACTATAGTGCTATTTATTAAATGCTATAATGAAATCCAAAATAAAGAACTTAATTATAAAATGATGGATAATTTAGATCATTCCCATTGATAATACACTTCACAATAGTCTAAATATTTTCAATTATGTTTATAAAGTTTGTACATTTATAAAAAAATTCATACTTTTCAACATTTAAAATAAGTGTATGTATGTAAAGTAGTTCTACAAAAGAAAGATAAATTATAATTGTAATAACCTAAACCAGTACCTGATGAACTGGTTGTTCATTTTCTTTTGTTCTACAGAACTGTTTATAGATAAACGATAAGAAGTAGAGGTCTTAACTTTATCTTTTAAGGAATAACCAACCTTCATAGCTTAAATCAAGAGAAATGTTCATTATTTTACCCTCTAGGAAAATTAGATTTTATTTTGAGATCAATCAAACATGTATAGGATGATCACTGCTTCTTTTTATCACAGAAGTCCAATGTAGTTTGGAGTTTCTGTAACAACTGCCTATCTTTCTTTGAAAAATAATTGTCTGTGGTTCTAGTGTTAAGAATCTCTTCTTAACCCTAAATATTTTTTATCTATCTATCTGTACCTGCCACTAACTTTTGACTTATTTTTTTTTACCCTTTCCCATTGTGATTTTTAGGAGTAATGTAATTGATATCTGCTTATTCTAATATTAGGTTAAGAAAACATGTTCTTTCTTAATATAATTTTTAAAAATCAACTCATTACAATGCATCCTTTGCAACTGGGTGTAAGATACAAATCTGTTTGCAACTATGAAGTCAGCAAGTAGTCTTAGATTCAACAGTTTCCAAGGTTCTATAATCTAGAATACTCTCTGTCTCTTTCTAACATAAAAATTTAAGGAAGCCAAGCGTTCTTCTACTGGTAGGTTGAGGGGGAAAATGCATGATTTAACATTAATATCATTTTGGTGGTAGGGTTAGGGTAATTTTTTCACATTCTGTTTCTAAATTTTTAAACAATTATTAAAGGTTATTTTTTCCTAAAACAAAAAGTTATTAAAATTTTAAACTATAATTATATGTTAAGTTTATATATGCATATATATTTAAATTATAGTGAAGAAACATCTACAATTTTAGAATTTTTAAGAGGATTAAATGAAAATAAAAACTTTCTTTTTTCTTAATTAATCTAATAGATAAATTGTTAAGTTTAATTGTAATAATGTATTTGGTATATGTTCAACAGCTTATAGAGAAGTCAAATAAATGAAAGGAGTTATATGGGATGTCAGGGAGGGAACTGAGAATAATACTTGAGGTACTGTGAAGCAGTACAGTGTTATTGGGAAATAGATACAGATTAGCTAGCTGTAAATGTATACTGCAAAATCTAGGACAATCACTAAAAAGAGAAGTATAGTTAATATGCTAAAAGAAGAGTGAAAATGTGATCATATACTCAGTTAAAACCAGAAAAGGTAGAAAAGGAGGGAAAGAAACAATGAGCAAATACAATGAATAGAAAGTGGTTACAAAAAAGGTAAATACAAGTCCAATTACATCAATAATCAGTTTCGATATGAATGGTCTGAATAGACCTATTAAAAGACAGAGATTGACAGAGTAGGTTAAAAGCAAACAAAACCCACTAACAATTCAACAATACGTTATCTAAAAGAAACTCATTTTAAATATACAGACAGATGGATTAAAAGTAACACATACCATGCTAATGCTGATCAAGAGAAAGCTGAAATACCAATATTAATTTCAGGCAAAGCTGACTTCAGAGCAAGGAAAAATTTCAGGTTTTAAAGAGGGGCATTACATATTTATAAAATGTCAATCCTCAAGAAGATATAACAATTCTTAAAGTGAATGTATCTAATGATGTAGTGTCAAAATACATCAGGTGGAACTGATAAAACTGCATGAAGAAACATATAAATCACCATTAGAGTTGGATATTTCAACACTCTTCTATCAGACATTGATGGATCCAGCCAGCAGAAAACAATTAGTTTAATTGAACCACTTTCTATTTGTAAAGGTTTTCCATAGAAACAGAAACAAAAGAATGTGTAGAGATAAACGTAGAAGAGATGTATTATAGGAATTGGCATATGCAAATATGGAGGCTGAGAAATTCCAGTCTGCCATCTATTGGGGAACCAAAAAAGCCAGTGGTGTAATCCGGTTGAAGCACAAAGGCAGGAAAAGGGGCAGGGAAAGAAATGGTGTTAAGTCCTGGTTCAAGTCCAAAGGCTGGAGAACAAGGAGCACCAAGGTCTGAGGGCAGGAAAAGATGGATATCCTAGCTAAAGCAAAGATAGCAAATTCACTCTTCTGCTCTTTTGTTCATTTGACAAAATACATCATATGTGTTTTTTGCCAAAATAAAGCCTTAAAAGCTATTAGTAGAAATATGCTTCATTGAAAAAACAAACTTTAAACAGCATTGACATTTCAAGCTGAATGCTCATGATCTTATATTTACATGATACATAGGTTTTATCAAATTTTAGAATAACTTGAAACAAATTTGGCATGACAGAACATGTCCCTTAATTTTTTATCTTACCTCATGAAAAAAAAACTACCCTGTCAGCTCTTTAAACTATTGATTCTCCTTCTCATCTGTTATATATATATGTATTTATTCTAAGGAGTTTAATGCTTTCGCTCCAATAGCACAACGTATTTAGTGATGAAGATAATGGGCATATTAATAAGTGAAAATCCAACTATGTTTTTGTAAATATAGAAATAAGATTAATACATAGTACATATTAACATTTTCTGACAATGTCAGAGGTCTGTCTGTTTTGCTCAATAATGTATCCTCAGTTCCTAGATTGGTGCCTGGCATATTGTATGTACACAATTAACTTACATTGAATAAATTGAATATTTATTGATGTCTGGCAATATTAGCCATTTTAATATTGATTTATGTAGTACATGATAATGTATACATTGTAATGTCCAATATATTGGTTAAATCATATGTATTGTCAAAATTTTATATCTTTCAGCATTTTGTGCATATATTATCAATAGGCTGAGTTATATACTAAAATAATGATATGTAGCAATCACAAATTTATGTTTCAGTGACAATTTGGGGTTGCTGTAAAGAAAATAATAATGTATTATATTCAAATTAGGGAATTTTCCCCCTCCATTGTATGCCAGACCTCTATATGATTATGGCTCCATTTCTACATTTCTGGACCCCATCTATAAACTTTTCTTTGTGTTGATCTAAGAAAAGATAAATTCACTTAACAAAACAGTGACTCAACAATGCAAAAGAGGTCTAAAAAAGGGAGAGAGAAGGGATAAAGAGCATCTGGTTTCTTGATTCTAGTTCTTGCTGAGGTCATATTGTGTTCCCCTCTCTTTTAATGAGATTCCTCCATATTCTCATAATAAATTATCTCTTTCTCCTTGGGCTAAAGTTGGTTTTCTTTATTTGAAATCAAAACAGTTCTAAGTTTTTGTCATATCAAATAAAAAATAAAGTACAATGGAGCCTCAAGGATATTAATTAATTATACTCCCCTGTATCTACTTTGTTCTTTATCTGACAGCTACCTAAAATAGTGTTTTAATTATTCATTGATTAGCTCTTTGTTATAAAATATACCACCAAGAAAAAAATTCCATATAAAAGTGCTGTAGCTTTAAATAAATCACTGCAACTGGTGTTTTCAAAAGCTGAGATGTTTATCTTAGTTCATATTAAAATTCAGTATTAATTTTTTTTTCATGGAGCTGGAATGACATGCATGTTTATGTGAAAGAAATCATTGAAACATATCATTAAAATTACAGTAACAATTTTACTTGCTATGATAGATCATAACTTCTGCTTACTAAAAGGTAGTCAGCCAATGACCAAAGAATCAGGAAATTCAAAAGTCAAGGAAGATAGTTTTACTGTTATTATTTCTGAATAGAATAATTAATAAGAGAAGTAAATTCATGGAGAAAGTAATTGGGACACCTGACTGGATGTGATAAATATTCCTGCCTAAATTAACCAAACCATGGTAATTACACAGAAAACTGTATAAGGTAGATATATTTTTTAAAAACCTCTCAAAAACAAACTACACAACAGTAAAACAAACCTGTTGCACAAGGTGGGATAACGTTTGAACCTATGCTCACCCAATTTCTTAAGAAGCAAATCTTAAGATTTGTTTTTCCTTCTAATGGTTTATCCACAGATGAAGAATTATATACATCCTATATTGCTATGTGAAGATACAAAATATAAAACTTTATCCAACTCACTGCAAATATGTAATAACTAAATATTAGTGAAAAGCTAACATTTATTTGATTATCAAATGGAATTATAGACAACTTTTGGCTTTAATTTTAGATTCCAGTTTTAATATTACTTCACAATAAAGTAATATATATATACAAATTTATTTTTTTCCAGCTTTTGGTTTTTTTTTTATTTTTTATTTTTTTTAACTTTATAGTTTATTGTCAGGTTGGTTTCCTTATAACACCCAGTGCTCTTCCCCACAAGTGACCTCCACCATCACCATCACCCCCTTTACCTTTCCCCCTTCCCCTTCCGCCCGCAGTTGGTTTTCACTATTCAAGAGTCTCTCGTGTTTTGTCTCCCTCCCTCTCCCTAACTCTTTTTCCTCCTTCCCCTCCCCATGGTCCTCTGTTAGGTTTCTCCTGTTAGACCTATAAGTGAAAACATATGGTATCTGTCCTTCTCTGCCTGACTTATTTCACTTAGCATGACACCCTCGAGGTCCATCCACTTTGCTACGAATGGCCAGATTTCATTCTTTCTCATTGCCATGTATTATTCCATTGTATAGATGAACCGCATCTTCCTAATCCATTCATCAGTTGATGGGCATTTAGGCTCTTTCCATGATTTGGCTATTGTTGAAAGTGCCGCTACGAACATTGGGATACATGTGCCCCTATGCATCAGCATTTCTGTATCCCTTGGG
>CM053574.1:85828483-85939454 GCA_028646485.1 Cryptoprocta ferox | reverse complement strand
GGGGAAGGGGGAAAGGTAAAGGGGGGTGATGGTCTCGGTGGAGGTCACTTGTGGGGAAGAGCACTGGGTGTAAAATGGAAACCAACCTGACAATAAACTATAAAGGTTAAAAATAAATAAATAAATAAATAAATAAATTGATATGGAATGAAAAAAAAATGCATTGCTTCAGTCCACAGTGATAGTAATCTAGGTAATAGAGCTCTTTTGGAAATATTCTAAAATCTCCCTTAGCAGACTCATTCCACACTGGCCTGCTGCTTCATGTAATTTCTGTGATAAGGTACTGAAAATTTAATTGACTTCAGCTCTAAAATACTTCTTCATAACATAAATACAACAGATGAATAAACATTTTGATGCATTTATGTATAGCAACTTAAGGAAACTCATTAATACATTTCCTTTGTAGGGGCTCCTGGGTAACTCAGTTGGTTGAGCCTTGGACTTGATTTTGGCTCAGGTCATAATCCCAGGGTCATGGGATGGATCCCAATGTCCGGTTCTGGACTCTGTGGGCAGCCTGCTTGAGATTCTCTCTCTCCCTCTCTCTCTGCTCCTCCCTGGCTCGCTCTCTCTCTCTCAAAATAAATAAATAAACATTAAAATAATGCAATTCCTTTGCAGATATTTGTATTCAATAGAAATGCTCAATGAAATATTGCAAGGATCCTTAAGAACCCATATTCCCTACCATAAAATTATGTTAGTGGATGAAAAATTTGATTAAGTGAATTAAATATCCACTTAACTTGCTGCCAGAAAGAGAAAATACTATTTTTGTCTCTTATTTAGATAATAATAGAAGTTGTTACATATTTTTTTATTTTTCTTGAATCATATTTTCCCTAAAATCTTGTAAATCCTACCTACTTCTTATTTCTTATATTGAAATTTTTCTAACAATCCATTTAAGAGTTAGCCACATGCCCATATTTTAAGTATGGCATTATCATTTACTGTTTCTCTTTATTGTGAGTTTCCTTGCTCATTTCACTTTTTTTTTAATATATATCATGATGTGTAAGCAAGTAAAACAAAGCTCTAGTGACAGACAGTCCCAAAGTTTCCTTGTATTTCAAAGAGATCTCATTCAATTGATAGGTCATATTAAATAGAATTTTTACTGCTACCTCAAGTATAGGCATATTAGTACCCTATGTCAGCATACCATGACATCTTTACTCTTGAATCTGTCCCTTAACCTAGATCCCACATTAGCATCATGCCTTTATTCCCTGTGATGTTCTCTCTCTTGACTTTCCTTCCAATTAGATGGGAAGTCAAATACTTGTTTCCTCATGATGACCCTTGATTTAAAACAAACTTCTGTTCTACTTTTCCACAGTTTCTTTCGCTGCCTCTAAACATTTGGTAGGATAAAATAATAGTTATACATACAGACATGCATCAGAGATATGACAGATTTGGTCCAAGACCACCTCAGTAAAGTGAAGAATACAATAAAGCAGGTCAAATGAACTTTTTGGTTTCCCAGAGGATATAAAAGTTACATTTCTACTATGTAAGTGTTATATAAATAAATTATGTTTACACTATACTATAGTCAATTAAATGTGCAATGGTACTATGTCTAAAAAAACAATGCATAGACCTTAATTAAAAAAAAACATATTGCTAAAAAATGCTAACCACCATCTGGGCTTTCAGCCACTCATAATCTTTCTTTCCGGCGGAGGTTCTTGCCTCATTGTTGATGGCTTCGGACTGATTACGGTTGATGTCTGCTGAAGGTTGAGGTGGCTGTGGCAATTTCTTTAAAGCAGCGGACTCTCCCTTTCATGGACAATTTCTCTGTAACATGCGATGCTGTTTGACAGCATTTTTTTTTACCCACAGGAGATCTTCCAAAATTGGAGTTATTCCCCTCAAATCTTAGTGCTGCTTTATCAACTAGTTCGTGTAATATTCTAAATCCTTTGTTGTCATTTCAAGGACTGTCGCAGCATCTTCACCAGGAGTAGATTTCAACTCAAGAACCACCTTCTCTGCTCCTCCAAAAGAAGCAGCTCCTCATGTGTTTAAGTTTTATCATGAGATTGCAGCAATTCAGTCACAATTCAGGCTCCACTTAAAATTCTAGTTCTCTTAGCATTTCCATGACATCTTCAATTAGTTCCTTCACTGAAGTTTGAACCCCTCAAAGTCAGCTAGCTGTAAGACATGGAATCAATTTCTTCCAAACCCCTGTTAACATCAATATTTGACCTCTTTCTGTGAGTCACCAATGTTCTTAATGGCATCTAGAATGGTCAATCCTTTCCAGAAAGTTTTCAAATTACTTTGTCCAAATCCATCAGAGAATCACTACCCATGCCAGCTAATACAAATGTATTTCTTAAATTAGATGACTTGAAAGTCAAAATTACTTCTTGATCTATGGGCTGCAGAATGGATGTTGTGCTAGCAGGCATGAAAACATGAATGTCATCATACATCTCCAACAGAGCTCTTGGAGGACCAGGTACATTGTCAATGAGCAGTAATATTTTGAAAGAAAACTTTTTTTTTTTTCTGAACAGAAAATATGAACAATGGGTTTAAAATATTCCATAGATCATGTTGTAATCAGATAGGCTATCATCCAGGCTTTTTTTGTCCCACTTAATGAAGAAGAGACAGAATAGATTTAACATAATTATTAAGGGCCTAGGATTTGAGAATGGTAAATGAACACTGTCTTCATCTTAAAGCCACCATCTGTATTAGCCACTAACAAGAGGTTCAGCCTGTCCTTTAAAGCCAAGCACTGACTTCTCCTCTCCAGTTATGAAAGCCCCAGATGGAATCTTCTTCTAACAGAAGGGTGTTTTGTCTACATTGAAAATCTGTTTAGTATAGTCACTTCATTAAAGATTTTAGCTAGGTCTTCTGGATAACTTGTGTAGCCACTAAATTAGCACTGCTGCTTCATCTTGCATGAAGGCTTCTTTCCTGTAACCTCATGAATCAACCTCTGCTTACTTCATACTTTTGTTCTACTTCCTCACTTCTCTCAGCCTTTATGGACTTGAAGAGAGTTAGAGGTTTGCTCTTGACTGGGCTTTGGCTTAAGGGAATGTTGTGGCTGTTTTGATCTTCTATCCAGCCCACTAAAACTGTCTCCATATCAGCAATGAGGCTGTTTTACTTCCTTATCATTCCTGTGTTCAGCGGAGTAATACTTTTAATTTCCTTTAAGAAATTTTCCTTTGCATTCATATCCTGGCTAACTGTTTGGCATAAGAGGCCTAGCTTTTGACATGCATATCTCAGCTTTGACATGCCTTCCTCACTAAGCTTAATTATTTCTAGCTTTTGATTTAAAGTGAGAGACATGCAACTTTAACCTAAACACTTAGTTAGAGGCCACTTGTGGATTATTGGTCTAATTTCAATAATGTCTCAGGGAATATTGAGACCCAAGCAGATGGGGAAAGCCTGGGGAATGGCCAGTCAGTGGAGTAGTCTGTACACACACAACATTTATCCATTAAGTTGCCATCTTACAAGGTACAGTTCGTGGCGCCTCAAAACAATTACAACAGTAATATCAAAGATCACTGATCACAGATCACCATAATAAACATAATAATAATGAAAAACTTAGAAAGATTAGAATTACTAAAATGTAACAGAGACATGAAGTGAGCAAATCCTGTTGGAAAAATGGTGCCAATAGACTTGTTTGATGCAGGGTTACCACAGGCTTCAATGTGTAAAATATGCAATATCTGCAAACCATAATAAAGAGAAGTGCAATTAAATGAGGTATGACTGTACATCTATTTTATATATTGAGGATAAATGAGTACATATATAGTATTATAATACTATAGTATATAGTATAGTATAAGGTATATATAGTATATAGTATAGTATAATAATAGTACATATTATATGCATATTTTTTCTGTACATATTTCTACATCGTAAGTATATAAATGAGAGCCAAATTACAGTATTAAAGGATCTGAACCTCTTCACTTTACTGGATAATTCTAATTTGTCTTAAGGTGATTGTAGAAATTGATCCACCAGTGTACTGATCCACACAAGTAGTGTATAAAAGGTTTTTTTTGTTGTTGTTGTTTATTTATTTTTGAAAGAGATAGAGACAGAGCATGAGCTAGGGAGGGGAAGGGAGAGAGAGACACACACACACAGAATCCAAAGCAGGCTCCAGGCTCTGAGCTGTCAGCACAGAGCCTGATGCGGGGCTTGAACTCAACTGTGAGATCATGACCTGAGCCAAAATTGGAAGCTTAAGCAACTGAGCCACCCAGGAACACCAAAAGTTTTAATTGTTCTATGTATTCATCAGTCTTATTCATTTCTGATTTTAAAACACTTTTCTGAAAGTAATGAATAGTTTTATTCTATTGAAGTTTTCCACTAACTGATTTGTATAAATTCTCTATATTCTAGAGATAATCATTTATTAAGGTTTTCAATATTGCACATATCTTCTCCAAATCAAGTATAACTTGTGGAACATGACAAATCTGCGTGCTGTGTTCTTATAATAAGTATACATAGAAATATAAATATACACATCATATTTACACAGATATACACAAGGCATATCAGAGTGTATAAGCATACAATCTATGTATGCATGCATTATATGATATATACATTTATAAATCTATTTACATATATAATAGTATTTTTCTGTTTTAACACAGAGATATCCAATACACACACATGCACAGATATACCAATATTTTTGTCTTTACTTCTGAAAACCATAGGCCTGATTACCTTCATGTAGTCAATTTGGTACAAGATTATCTTAAAATTACCTCTTCATATCTTTGAGGTGAAGATCTATTTTAGTTTTAAAATCTCCATTTGCCAAATAGTTTAAATGATCATACATGTCTAATACATCAATCCTACCCCAAATAAAAAATAAGAATCAGACTGTCAGTTATTTGGTAAACGTATGGTTGACATCTTTTTAAACTTTATTATAGTTACTCTGAAGTATAAGATGTCAAGATCTGAAGGCCCCCAAAACTAATTTATAAACTCAAATTAAGAAATAAAGTCATATTTATATAAATTGTATTTTTTCCTTAGCCCTAACCACCACAAAAAGGTGATATCAAATGTTTCTTACTTATACCAATAATTCTGGAGTTGGTGTAATCCTATTTCCAAGTCTTTCTGTTAATATTTGAAAAAAAAATCTGGAATCCCATATTGCTAATACTGAAACCTTGTTCTCAAACATATATTAGCACAAAATGAAATTTCTTTCATAGAGGGAAAGGGCAACATTTACTTATAGAAAAATTTTAAATGTCCTTTTACTATATTAGAAATTCTAGGCAGAATTATATGATTATACATATATTTTACTTTAATCCATGTGTTCAGGGTTTTTTCCCCCATTAAATTAATGAAACAAAATTTTTATTCAATACCTTTAATAAACAAACAACATGTAGAGTTTTCCATTTCTCCTAAGACAGAACATTTCTTCTCACCAAATTTTCTTTGTCCCCACTGTTTCCCAATCCCTAATCTTTTACTCTCAACACAATATTCTATTCATTGTTGGTCTGAAAATCCAGGCTAGCATCACAATGAATATGAAGATGATGAGGTTTGTTACCTTTTCTTGCACACTCCAACCATATGATGACAAGCATATTCTCAGGCTGTTTTTATTGAAACTGTACTATACTGTATTGCTTTCATCCAGAAAAATAATATTTATGCAAACAGATATAACATAATAACATCAAAAACTGCTAGAGTTTAGTCCAAAATTTTGAGCGAGGCGTTACTATTTGTATCTAAGTTTCTTTTATATTTATTGTAATCACTTCAAACTCATTCAAACAGTATCATAAGGCTGTATCTTACTGATTCGGGCCCTTGTTCATTTCTGAGTGAACTATATAAAAATTAATAATAAGAGGAGCCTATATCATCTACACAATGGGTTATTCCCCCTGTATATCCTTCGAAGATCTCTAGATTGTACATTCATATGTAAATATAATCTAACATTTCATTTATTTAATTATTCAGGCTGAGAGTTATCTTTGCTTCATTTTTGGGGTAAAGTGTTGCTAAGATAAGATAAAATTCACTGCAATATATAGTACTGCATGGACTTTAAATACCACATATATTTTCTTCACAATACTAACAGCATCCTTTCTGTGATATGTACCTTAAATGATCTAAACATTTATATTAACCTTCTACATAAAGACTTTTAAAATGCTTCATATAACTTTTTAAAAAAAAGCACACTGAAGCTATATCATTAACCTAGTCAGTGACAAGAGATCTGCTTTAAGTTTAGAATTTACCCAAGGAAAGAATGTCAATAAGCAGTGATGAGTTCCACAAAGCAGGTGCATAACAGCAAATAGAATAATCACTCAAAATGACACATTTCAAACCTAAAGAAATGAGAGATCTGTGTCAACTGACTTCAACTAACAATCTGTAGAAAATGGAGTTGAAAACTCTTACTTAAGGTAACTTTGTCTACAGGAATGGCATTTTAACACAATACTAGAATGTCAGAGGAAATGAAAAACTTGAGAAATACCTGGGGTAGCCAAGTCAGAGACCTTATGGCAGGTAATAATAAGTTATACTATTGATTATGTTAGATGAATGTTATAATCCAAATAAGCCATAATTGATAACATGCAAAAAAAAAAAGGTATAGGAAGAGTAAAGTGTGTTAAATCCAAAAGAAATACAATCCCTAAGAAAAGATACCATCACATTTTACATGAATAGGCCATGCCAATCAAAATGCCCCACATTTTATTAATAGCTTGGATTTAAAATATTTATTAAACAAAATCTGGATACTATAAATTATACAAAAATTATACACCATAAACATCAAATGCCAGGTGATGTCTAAGGGACTATGACTGGGGAAAAAAAGAATGTAAGTTGTCAGTCCTAGACATATTACAAAGTAGTGGTAGGATATTTAAGTGATTCCAGTGAGAATACAGGAAGCACTAATGGGCACAATATGCAGTGTTATTTAGAAGTTATAAATGGTTCATACAATTTAGAGGTTCCTATTTTTATTACAAAGACTGATGTTAAACAACACTTCCTTACTCTACTGTATTTTGGAAAGTAGCTCTCAATTTGTGTTTCTAGGAAAGTAGACTAATTTTGTTAAGTATAAGAAACACACAATGTTTTTATAGTTTCAGGTGTACAACATATTGATTTGACAATTCTATACATTACTCAATACTCACTATGATAAGTGTAGTCACCCTCTGTCACCATACATAGTGATTTGAATATTACTGAGTATATTCCCTATGCTGTACTCTTTATCTCCATGACTTACTCATTTTATAACTGGAAGTTTGTGCCTATTAATCATCTTTATATATTTCACCCCCATCTCCCCAACCCCCTGTCCTCTGGCAACCACCAATTTGTTTTCTGTATTTAAGAGTTTGTGGGTTTTTTTTATGTTTATTTTGCTTTATAGATTCTACATATAAGTGAAATCATATGATATTTGTCTTTCTCTATCTGACTTATTTCACTTAGGCTACTACCCTCTTTGTCCATCTATGTTATTGCAAATGGCAAGATTTCATTTTTTTTAATGGCTGAATAATTTTCCATTAATAGATGTATCATCTTCTTTATCCATTCATTTATGGATGGACAATTGGATTGCTTCTATGTCTTGGTTATTGAAAATAATACTACAGTAAACATAGGGGTACATATATCTTTTCCACTTAAGTGTTTTTGTTTTCTTGGGGTAAATACCCAGTAGTGGAATTACTGGATCATACGGTGTTTCTATTTTTAATTGGTTAAGGAATCCCTGTACTGTTTTCCACAGTGGCTGCTTCAACTTACATTCCCACAAACAATGAAGGAGGTTCCTTTTGCTCCACATCCTTGCCAACACTATAACTATTTCTTATCTTTTTGATATTAGCCATTCTAACCGGGTAATGGAGACTAATGTTTCATAAATGCAAACTGTTACTCACTTTTAGCTTTTGAAAATAAAATCTCTTTTATTCCACCATTCTCCATAGGCTACCATATTCTGTAATATGTCTCTTAAACTAATGAGTGATAAGTAACTAACAACTTAGATATGACTCACTTGAGAACTAAAAGTATGAAAACACAATATGCTGTCTCCATCTTTTTTTTTCTTTTTCCCTTATTTACTTTTTCAGAACAATTTGACCTCTAATGCATCCACTTCAGAACTTATTCTAAACGAGGTGAATGGCAATTCTCAATGCTCAATAATATTGAATTTTATACAATAAATTCATAGACCTTAGATCATATAGAAAAAGTGAGCATTCTAGTTTTTAAAATTAGCTGGTAAGAATTTTTTGTATTCATACAAAAAGTATTTTTCTTCTATAAAATTTCAGACTTTATTTTTAGAGCACCTTTATGTTTACAGTAAAATTGAGAGGAAGGTACAGAAATCTCCCATATACCCACTGCCCCCCACATATTTACAGCCAACTCCATTATCAACATTCTTCGCCAAAATAGTACTTTTATTTTTATACCAAAAATGAATGTATACTGACACATCAAAATCACCCAAAATCCATAGTTTACCTTAGGGTTCCTTCTTGGTATTGTACATTCTATAAGTTTGGAGAAATCATCATTATAACAATACAAAATATTTTCACTGCATTTAAAATCTTCTGGGCTCTGCTTATTCATCTTCCCATGCTGCAACCACAGATCTTTTTATATTCTCCGTATTTCTTCCTTTTCCAGAAGGATATATAGTTGGAATCGTAGCAGTATACAGCCTTCTCAGATTGGATTTTTCCACTTAGTAATAAGCATTAAGTTTCTTCCATGTCTTTTCATAGTTTGATGATTTTTTTTAGTTCTAAATAACATTCCATTGCCTTGATGTACCAGTTTATTTATCCATTGTTGAAGATCATCTTGGTTGTCTCCAAGTTTCAGCAATTACAAATAAAGCTACTTTGAACATCTGTGTGCAGATTTTTGTGTGGACCTAAGCTTTCACCCCTTTTGGGTAAATAATAAAGAACACAACTGCTGGATTATAGGGTAAGAGAGAATGTTTATTTTGTAAGAAACCATCAAACTGTTTTCCAGTGTGGATATACCATTGTGCATTCCCATCAGCAATGTTCCTATTGCTCCATGTCCTCACCAGGATTTGATGTTCTTCATGTTCTAGATTTTGGCTATTCTAATGGCTGTGTAGTAGAATCTTATTGTTTTAATTTGCATTGCCTTAGTGACATACAATGTGGAGAATCTTTTCATATGCTTATTTGTCATCTGTGCGTTTTCTTAATTCTTTTTAAGTAATTACTTAAGATCATTAATAGATTGTTTATAGTTACACAAAAATTAGTATTTCAAATAGTTACTCATTGAAACTGAAATTTTGTTTTACCTGGGAATATGGATAAAACACACAAATTTTGCCTGAGATACAGAAGACACATTTTTCTGATAATTTGAGAGCAATTAAACTGAGTCAAGTAGATTATAGAAAATAAAGGGCAATCCACAAGATCATCAATCACAAAGTATCAAATATAATGCAATATTCTTAATTTCTATACAATAGAAACTGTTTTGCACAAAATGTTTGCCTTTCAGGAGTACAATATCATCCTCATTTAAAGTACGTTTGCTTTCAATTTTCTAAAAATAAATTTGTTTGAATTTTTAATAATGAAATTATTTTCAATTAAATTGCTATAGAAAGCAAAAGGCAAAGGAGCATAAAAGGTTAAAAGAAAATCTAAACTGGAAAAAAGTCTAAATTGCAAAATTCAAGGACTAGTTTCCTTTCTTTTCTTCTAGGATTTCAATGGTTGATTTTGTAAGATTGTTACGAGTGTTAGTGAGGTATCATAACTGTATTTGAATTCTAGGCTTGTCTTTATGCAGACTTTCAAGAATTCATTGATCCATACACATTGAATGAACAATAGTTTTTAAAGATAAAACAAAATAAAAGTGAGTCTAAACTTCAGAGGCTTTTAATGACATTACCTAGTTTTTTATGTTTTGTTTGGTTTTGCTTTTGGTTTTACCTAATAAAGGAAATTTTTAAAAGATTGTGATCAGGAACATTAAAGTATGACAAATTTGCTTTAACATAATTAATCTGACTGTACTGGTAAATGATTGTGTGTATATGTGTGTGCATTCATGCGAGTGTATGAATGAAGAATGATTAATAAAAAAAAAAAAACCCTCAAAACAATAAGTTTGGATGAAGGCAAGGAACCTGATTCCTTCCATTTTTTTTTTCTTGACATATGATCCTGACCACTTTTCTGTATTGAACTGCATGATTTGTATGTGATAATACGTCTCTCAGTATGCTTAACTGGATAATTCTCTTTTTTCCTGACAGTTCACACAAATAGCAATAAACTTATCTGATACCCACTGCTTTCTTTATGTCATTTGGAAATGAGTTACTGTTATACTTTCAGAATAAATTGAATTCTATTCTTTTAAACATGGATTTGAGTAGTCTGGTACTTTAGCTTTTTTTCTGTTACATTACAGAATACGATTAAGCCCAAAGTGATACATTGTAGGAATAGTGCCATATAAATTCTATTGCTGTTATGGAATCTTGGATTTGTCTCCATGGACACTGAGCCAAGATAACATTCTGGATTTTGTAGCCAGACATTGACACTTAGGACTGAGAACCTAAACAGCTTTATTTAAAATGAAATGATTATAAATTAAGCAAACATTGTGTATGTGTGTGTGTGTGTGTGTGTGTGTGTGTGTGTAACATAAAGAAATAATCAAATTTTCTCTAGAGCAACATATTGACGAAAGATTATTAAAACTTCCAGAATTTCTTAAAGCAGTAAGTAAAGAAAATGATTTTCTCTCATCTTAGTGTTTATAGGTTAATAATTTTGCTGCTAATACTAACACACACTTATGCTAATGAATTGGAATGCAAACAATGTGATATGATGAGTGACAGTATATTTATTAAGAGTAAATTTAGAAGCCAGCATAATAAGCATCTCTTCTGATTTTAAAGTAGTAAAAATTCTCCAACTGCATTTCTGTCTACATTAAAAACTAAAAGGACAAAATGCAGTTTAAATTGAAGACATTATATCAGTTATACAGAAAGTGCTATATCAAGATGACTTGATTTTTTTCCTTGCTTCTATTTGAGTAGTATAACTATAGCTTTCCAGCGTGGGTTGCTGTGAAGGTCATAGGTGTAGACTTTTGTGTTCTGGGAAGAAGGTCATAGGTGTAGACTTTTGTGTTCTGGGAAGAAAGATATTTTTACTACATTGTGAATCTGCTTTGCTTACTGTTTTCACTCACCCATTGACCAATTCATTCATTCTGGAGTGTGGCAGGTAGGCTAGATTTTACATGACATTGATAAAGTTTTATTCTATCAATGGTTAGTTGACGTTTATTCATTATTTTCCTCAGAACTGCATAAAGTAAACCTTAATCTACTAATGATATAACAGAATCATTACCCAGCTGCTAATGAAATACATGTATGCTATTAAAACAATTATGCTTAATTTCAAATAAATTAAAATAATAATGCTTATAAGGAGCCTCATGATATTCAGCATATACAGCAAATTTTCAATTATTTTAAATGCTATGAAACATGATAATCATAAGTAATTCTGTTTCCTAATGTTTGTTTATTTTTTGAGAGAAAGAGGGAGAGAGTACTAGTGGGGGAGGGGAAGAGAGGGAGACCCAGAATCCACAGGCTCCAGGCTCTGAGCTGTCAGCAGAGAACCCGATGGGGGCTTGAACCCACCAACTGTGAGATCATGACCTGAGTCAAAGTCGGACATTTAACTGACTGAGCCACCCAGGCACCCCAATCATAAGTAATTCTTTAAAAATAATTCTAATTAAGGCTTATAAAGATTTATAAAGCCATAAAATATATTTTATACATACTTGTATAAAATTGTATAAAACTAACTTGTAGTTATAGCACCCATCTCTATGTTTTCCCAGTATCAATTCAATTGTTTCTGATTTGGTCTTGGTTTGTCAGTACTATTGATTCAAGGCAAGGATTCTGATCACTTTGGATGTCTATGTAAATATTCAATAAGCCTTTTCATTAGGCTCTTTTAGCAAGCCCTTGTTCTACCTATCCCAAGTAGGGTTTGCTGTTTTATGCCAATTAAACAATGTGCTGCATTGGTGGTACACAAACCCCACTTAAGAAAATACTAGAGGAAAGAAAGAACAAAAGAAAGAACGAACGAATGAATGAACGAATGAAAGAAAGAAAAAAGGAAGGAAGAAAGGGAAAGAAGGAAAGAAGGAAGAGAAGGAAGGAAGGAAGGAGAAAGAAAAAGGGAAAGAAAGAAAGAAAGAAAGAAAGAAAGAAAGAAAGAAAGGCCTTTTGAAGTCTGCTTACTTTTAAATAGGAACAACAGTAATTATTGAACTGTATGTCAGAGTTTCAGACAAGACTTGAAACAGAAGTAATCAAATGTGACAATATAAAATGAAAATCTGTTGTCTTTCTATATTCAGCTTTTGTAGCTGAAGAACATATTGGAAAATTGTGTGTTGTAGAAATGGAGGACATATTTAGAGGCAAATTTCTAGCTAAAGAACCAGAAATCATCTGTTGCTTTGTTTAAAGATGTATTGCAAAATCCAACAATCTTACAGAATGTGCTTATTTTTAATGGAGTAAAAATAATAGCTAATAAAGGCGCCTGAATGGCTCAGTCAGTTAAACCTCCAACTCTTGATTTCTGCTCACGTTATGGTTTGTGAGATCAAGCCCTGAGTTAGGTTCTGTGCTGACAGCACTGAGGAGCCTGTTTAGTATTCTCTCTCTCCTTCTGTCTCTGCCCTCCCCAGTTTGTACATGCATGCTCTCTCTCAAACTAAACAAGCTTAAAAAGTAAGAATGGCTAATATTTAGCAAAAGAAAAAGTATATTAATCTACAGGCTAATACTGGGTTTAATTGGATTACTAAAAGCTTAAAAAAGCTCTAAAGACACAAACAATAGAAAATTGTTACTAAAGACCCCATTCAATTTCATATATTATTTAAAGATTGCTTGTAGACAGCTTTTAATGAAGCTGCTTGAATTCCTCCTTAAGTATAAAGCACTGAACTACATTCTGTGGTCTCTTTTGACAGTTATGATAAAATGACACATAAAGTTATCTCATTTTTGTGGCAAACCATACAGTTACTGAATGGATGATCATATTCTTCCTTTACACAAAAATTCCTATAATTATAGAATTAGCCCCAGGAATAATTGCTGGCTATGTTTTGTGTTGTCAATTTATTTATCTTTGTAAAAGTCATATAGGAAATGTCAAAACATGATTATATTTCTAGGGTTATAAATGCCAGTGGTAATTATCAATCTCATGTGTTCTCTGAGGCCACGGGATTAGACATCTTCCAGTCACATTCTCCTTGGTTCTAATTGGTTATTAATCCTATTCTTATCTCACAAGCTGGTGAAGGAATAAAAATGCAAGAAAAGAGATGATCATCTTGAAACTAATCCCTTACAGGCAAAAAGAAAAAAAAACTTAATAAGATAGCCACTAAGTAGGGGAATTTCCTTCTTTCTCTGAAATGATAATTAAGGACATATGTGAATTAATATATAGTTCTATCTGGTATGTAAAACCAAAAATGGTTTTTGCCTTGTTGACTTCTCAAAATACAAAAAACTATATAATTAACTGCTTTCTGCTATAATAAAAATGGATATACTATAGTCAGTAATCTATTTAAACATATATTTGAAATAAACTTGGTGGGATAAGTAGCATTTTTTTTCATTTTATGTGGAGAAAAATGCGGCTCCGAGATTATTATTCCAAACCCACATAGTCAGTAAGAGTAAAACTTAAATTTAAACTTCAAAGCCCATTCACTTTCCAGCATATTGTGAAGTAGAAGAATGCCCTGGGGCATAAGGGTTTGGTCAGACAGTAAAATTCCACATTTGGAATTTCACAAATGGAGCAGGTTAAGATCCCACAGTGTCTTGGTAACAATATTGCTGATGTGGAGCTACAGATCCACAGATCATCGGAATGAAAGTTATTTTAAAATATAGGACAAATGAAAAGAAATACTGTATTTAATTAAAAATGAATTTAACATTGCCCAGGACGTTAGAAAGGCCATCTGAACTGTATAAAAAAAGTCCCAAAGTTGGGGGACAGGGGTGTAATAGCTGGTCACTTGATTTGATAAATATGACTGGTTTTAAGGACAAATGTTTTCCTGGGGTGGGGGGTGGAGAGGATAAGACTGAAAAACAGTGGCCCTGGTAAGAAATATAAATGAATGAATTCACATGATCTTGGGACAGGATGAATGAGGGAGTTTGAGAAGCATCAGTCCTAAGGTAAATTATAAAGAAAGCAGAACAAAAGATGAAGTACAAAGTAATACATGACGAAGAAGCATTTTGATGTGCTGCAATTCAAGATTTAATTGTTTGGGACATGTTTATCAAAGAAGCAGTTGAATGTAACGTGGTGTATTTTACGATGAATATTCCACTACTAAACATAAATGAATCTCATTCAGGAAGACATACTATGTATAATGTGAAAATCAACAAACTTTCATGATATAAAGTAACACATGAATAAACAGACCTATAAAGTATAGTTTCACAACTATTACTAAGGATATTCTACTATAAAAGGTACTTTTAAAAGGATATAAAGGAGTAGAAAGTGTTAGAATGAAAAAAAAATTTCACCACTTTTTCAAAACGGAATTTTCATTTTTATAATCTTTGAGCTTATCACCAGATACACACTTAAGAAAGCTATCAAGAAAACAAAAACGCTTAAACATCATATAAACTAAAAAAAGACATTCAATGACTGGGTTCTTATGTACAACAGTGTTTATATAATTGAAGTAGTGCCACTGTAGCCATGATCCCTGGATATGTGAGAACACTTGGATAAACAAAATGTAAAAACATGAGTTTTAAGAAATTAAATATAATGGAATTTAAATATTGAGGTTTATGGAACTTTGGTAGTTTTCTTGACTGCAGATAAACACGTATCTAATACCTTTCCTGGGAGATGTAACTTTCTTTACAGAATTTGCTTGGAGTTCAGGTCAATAAGATATATATCAGTAACTGTATAAAATAGTGTAAAATCTTTATACCTATATCTTGATTTAACAACTGTGATATTGTGATTTATAAAATGAAATTGTATTTGAAAGAAAAAAAAAATTGTATTTGGACTTCCTCTCCTTTTCTGGCGCAGAGCTCCTAAAATCCTTGGAATTTCCTCAGAGATAACAGCAACTAAGATGTCATTTGCTATGTGAGTGAGGTAACTTTTGGACCCCACTTAAGGATGGGGCTGGTTTCCTGGGACTCAACCAGGTGCTAAGAGGGTTCGAACTTTAGTTTCACCTCCTGACCTTCTGCAAAGGGAGGTGGGCTGAAAGTTGAATCAATTACCAATGGACAATGATTTATCAATCCTGCCTAACTAAGGACGCATAAATAACAAAAAGGATGGAGTTTAGAGAATTTACACATTGGTGAACACAGGGAGATTTGGAGATAGCAGTGTATTCTGAGAGGGCATGGAAATTCCCAGCCCCTTCCCCCCAAAACCTTGCCCTATGCCTCTCTTCCATCTGGCTGACTGTTCAATTTTACCTTTTTAGAGTAAACTGGTAATCTAGTATAGAAAATGTTCTCTAAGTTCTGGGAACAGCTCTAGCAAATTAATGGAACCTGGATACACACACACTGGAATTGAATGCAGAATCTCAACTAGGTGCAGAATCTAACAACTTCAGACAATATCCAATGGATATCATATGAATATTGCGGATTTATATAATTTACACAATTCTCTCAAAACAGTGTTTAAAAAATAAATTACTACTTTTAACTGCACTTTTGGTAAGCGTTGTAATGTTATGTATTTAAATGTTTTATTCAAGCATTTTTTTAGCAATAAATATTCAACATATCTTGTACCTCAAAATTTTAAGATAAATATATGTCTTCCTATAGTCTTCTACATTTCCTTCTCTAATATAAAATTTTATGACAGTTACACTAATAATTTGACAATATTAGGTCACTAATATTTATATTTCTCCTAAAATAATAACAATATAAAAATGTTCACCTTGAAAAAATGGTTCCATTGTCTACCACCATCCAGTGTTGCTACTGGACAGTGCTGAGTAGATTACTTTTCACTGATTGCCAGTCCTAGGAGAGGACTCTAATTACTTTTGCCCACTACATCTCCTTATCAGCATTAGCAAGAAGAACACAATACACTTAAGCAGTGGATGGAAAAACATTCACTCAGAGAAAAGACAGAGCAAGATCAACTTCAATAGTGGGCAATGGTCCCCCAAGGTCAGTAGGTCTCTCTTAGAGGCCAGTGCAGGACAGTTTGCCTACCCTGAAAGATATCATGCCCTCCCCACTGGTGACAAATATAATAGTGGGATTGGCCAGGTGCCATATGTCACACACGTTTCAAGCGAAGACAAAGAGGGATTCATTTACTCTGAAATGGAAAGATTCCCACACTGGGTAAGTGACCCAATATAGGCTGTGTGAGTTCTTTCTCTCCTGGGAAGAAAGTGTTCCAAGCCCCAGGTCCAGTCTTATGTACCAGCTTTGCACAATCAGAGTCCCTTTTTCAACAGATCTAAAGTCGGACTTAAATCTACCTCTTTTTTTTGTCAATGACTTTGCTTTTGTAACATTCAATAAACCTTTAAAATCTCTTTATTCAATGTTTAAGATTTCATGAGAACTCTCAGGTTTTGCTTTCTTTTTCATTTTGGTCATTCAGAATAACTTTTAAATCAAAATATATGTTCTATGTATCTTAATATTTTTTCTATTTTTTAACATTTTTTCCTTCCAATACTTTCTGTTCTCTCTTCTAGAGCCCCCTATTAATTCAGCTTTTGGATCTTTGGATCATGTTTCTAACATTTTTCATTTTTATCTTTTCAGCTATTATGGAAATTTCCTAAAATTTATTTTTAGCATCCTTTTTTTTACCTATATGTTTGATATATATTCGTGTTTATCATATATATGTGTATATATGCACATATATACACACTTGTGTACATATGTATGTGCATACATTTTTCAAGATTGAAAAGCAGCTTAGGTACTTACATCTTGAAAAATGGATAAGTTATATTACATACGTCCAAATACACATACCAATGTATGTTGACTTTAAGAAACTAAGCTGACTAAAAAGGATGCAAAATCATACATACACAAATATTCAAAGAGTGAAATATTTAATAACATATATAAATAAAAACTATATAAAATTCAATCATAATTGCCTAAAGTAATGAAAGAGAATGGAATGGTTTGTGTGGATAAAAGGGAAAATTTCATCAAATAAAATAAGTCCTTTTATAGTCCAGTGATGCAACTATCTTTCTCTGTGGTTCAAATAACAAAATAGACCTAATTAATGTATGTCAATATGTTTATATTCAGAAAATCTGTATTGTTGGATTAACGTAAATACAACCAGAATAACTAAGGAAATTTCTCAGAGTAAAATCTTACTCAATTTTAAGTAAGATTGTTGTGATTCATTTTGCTTAGAAGTTATGAAAGTGTACTTACAGTAATCTATGAGTTAATTTACCTAGATGTATTTTTCTATCAATACAGTTTTTATGTTTTAAGTCATTTTACACAATCTAGTCTACATATTTCAAACTTACTTTTCTTATTTGATATGGAGCTGTTTCATAAAAGATTCAAAGAATCATCCATGGGGTGGCTGGCTAAGGCATTTTTATTAGAAATATATAGACTGAAGCGAAGAGCTATTTTATCATTAACTATATGTTTGTGTTTTTTTAATTTTTAAGTGTTTATTTATTTTTGAGAGACAGAGAGACAGAGTAAGAGCAGGGGAGGGGCAGAGAGAGAGGGAGACACAGAATCCAAAGCAAGCTCTAGACTCTGAGCTGTCAGTAGAGAGCCACAGCGAGGCTTAAACCCACAAACCATGAAATCATGATCTATGCCGAAGTCAGATCCACAACCAACTGAGCCACCCAGGTGCCCCTATGTGTTTGTATTTGTATTGCTATTATCATTATATCTGGTTGTTAATTTGGTGACACAAATATCTTTATTTTTGAAACTTCTTTATGGACATTCTCAAATTCCTACTTTACGAGTACATACTAGTTGAAGTAGAAGAAGAAGAAGAAGAAGAAGAAGAAGAAGAAGAAGAAGAAGAAGAACAAGAACAAGAAGAACAAGAACAAGAAAGAAGAAGAAAGAAGAACTCTCTAAGGTTGGCATATTCTATTTCTTCATTATTCTTAGTGAAAAAAATGATGAAGACATAAACGCACATCCACGACAATAATGACATCAATCAAAGCATCAAACCCCAGTTGGCTGAGGATGTATAATTCTGCTAAATTGTTGCTCTGCATCACTTTCAGATCTTAGGCTTCTGCTATGCAATCTTAGAAATATAAAAATGATTGAAGGATTTTGGCAATTCAGAATTTAGCATGAAGAAGGGGACAAGGGACAGGGGGCTCAACAACTATCTAAATTATTCTATTAATTTCCAAAAGGATGCCATCTCTATTTGGTGAGCTTCCTGAGCTCTAACATGGAAACCACTTGGTGAAAAATGACTCAGGTGCTTGCTTCAGCAGCACATATACAGAAATCAGAACGATAGAGAGAAGGTGACCTTGGCCTCCGTCAAAGAATAACATGTGAATTTATGAAGTATTCCGTATCACTTCTCATTTAATAGGTTCAGAGTTTTTGTTATGGTAATAATTTTTGAAAATAGTGGTGATGGTTGTACAACATTGTGAGTGTAATTAATGGTATGGAATTTACACTTAAAAACTGTAAAAATAACATATATATATGCAAATAAATTGACTAGAGCAAATATAGTTCATTTGGAGAGGTTCAATTGCATTAAATCCCCATTCCCTATTCTCCTTAGTCTTACAAAAGAAAATTAAAAATTAATTAGGATGAAAATGTAATATTGTAAGCATTCTTTCTTTCTCAATTTAAAGCTGAACAACAAATATAAGAGTGATTCACACACAGAATACACTGAAAAGTAAACAATTCATCTGTAATGAAAGCCACGTAGTACATGGGGAGTAGGGAGTTAATAAAAGGAGAAACATCACAGTCTGTAGATATTAGGATAGTCATGGAGGAAAGATAAGTGAGAGAAATAAGTTGCTGGGTGGATTAGATCCTGCCCAGAATTAGGTACTGAACTTCTTTAACAGTTTACCATGAGTCCTCACAGGATGATCCTGACACTGGTCATTTACTTTGCTTACATGCTTACAGTTCATTTACTTTCTTTCCTTTTCTTGCCTACATTGCTTCTCTTCTAGCAATTCCTGATTCTCTTTCCTTTTTTTTTTCTTTTTGCCAGTGGTATTTTTCTCCATTTTTTTTTTCAAATCTCACAGGATTATTCCTAAAATTTGTTTATATTCAAATTGTTTTGCAGTTTAATCTGCTGGTACACTTGAAATTTACTTCTGAATCTCTTGCCATTTTGCTAGAAATGCACCTCCAACTAACTTTATTTTTCTTACTCATTTGGCTCAAGAGCCAAAATATGTTTTAATTTTGTATTTGCAGAAATGAAGTTGGGCATGCTAACATCTTTTAATTTTTGCCTCACAAATAATAAGATGATTCTAAAACTATCCTAAAGCCAAAACTATGTTTATTAAACACACAGGACTGTCTTTTGAACTGTGCATGAATGTCAGAAGGTGCCAGATTTAGAGTGATAATCACTCACATCTCTCCTACTTAAATGTGCAAACCTAAGTAAAGTCCATTTTATATCTGTTGAATTACCTAAAACTACTATATTTCTATAATAGCAGAATGTAGTCATGGCAGCAATATAGCATTTGGAGTAAGAAAAACTAGGTTTTATTTCACACCTTTCTGTTCTTTATTTAGAAGATCTTTCTAACTTGACTTTTTAAAATACAGTGTTATCCTGATAATATGTACCTGACCTAACTCCTTTGGTAACCCTGTGAAATAAAGGAAATAATATCTTTGAAATTATTCTTTAAACTAGGGGAAATAGTTATTATAATTATTATTTGGGGGGTTGGTAGTTATGACAAATGGATAGAATTTGGGGAGATTAAACACGTCACCGAACACATAAAGAATTCATTGAAATAAAATGGAATTCATAATAAGAAAATGTCTTCAGAGTAGCACTTTTCTCCTAAACTTCCTAACTTTCACTGGTCTCTTGTCATTTTCATTTTCTACTCTCAGCCCTGAAAGAAAAATAGAGATTTCCATTCATCTCCTGATAACAGGGGCTGGTTGTGTCAAGTGAAATTCATTACCGCTTTGATTTTTACAATGATCTTTAAACTCTGTTTGAGTTGTCGTCCTCTTGCCATGTCCATTTTTTTCTGTCGTCGGGATCACTCTGATGTGTACTTTGATTCCATATTCATTTTGTTGCTGCTCTTGTACATTAATGACATGAATGTCCCATCGTGTTGAAGAAAGAGATTGTTTTGGTACCTTAAGATAAACGAATATAATGTTTTGATGCCACACAAACAGAAATAATGCACTATAGAGTGTAAACTTAGGTTTAATTAAGTAGAAAATTCAAATGGCATTTAAATGTGTAAAGATAATAAGTATCAAAGAGAAAAAAATCAAAGGCAAGAAAAGAAAAAATGTACCATAGTTGAGATTTAGATCTGTATTTTTCTTTTTTCTTTAATGGTTATTTATTTTTAGAAAGAGAGACAGACAGTGAGCAGGGGAGGGGCAGAGAGAGAGGGAGACACAGAATCAGAAGCAGGCTCCCGGCTCTGAGCTGTCACCATAGAGCCTGACGCAGGGCTCGAATTCACAAACTGCGAGATCATGACCTGAGCTGAAGTCGGACGCTCAACCAACTGAGCCACCCAGGTGCCCCATAAATTTATATTTTTTTCTTGGTGTTGCTTCCCTTAATGGTTATAGAAAACACTGCAAGAGAAATCATTGTTACTATTCAGGCATATGAAGTTGCCCCAAATTTTTTATGTCTATAAAAATTAATGTATGTATGACCTTTTATCTATGTGAGATATGTACCAGCAATTCATCTTAATATAGGTTTTAGGAAATCCAAGATATTTGTATTTCTCATTACCTTTATTGAGCAAGGTAACATAATAGTGTGTTATTGTTCAAGCTGACACATTCTTATATGATGACATTTTTCTTGAGCTTGATGTCTAAGGCAGTGAACACATGGTGAGCTCTTATTTCGTGCTGAGTATAAAACATTGTATGTAGATTTCTGAGAGACTCCCAAAGATACTCCCATAACCAGAGGGATTTTACAATTTCACACAACATCCCCTTCAACACTTGGGATTACAAAGTGTTCATATGTAAAAGTAATTGAGGTATAAAATGATATCCCAGTGTTGCCTTAACCAATGTTGTTTAATGCCAATGATTTTAAACACGTCTTCATATGCTTATTGACTTTTTTGGTTTCCTATTCTGTAAGTTGCCTAAATACATATTCTGTATCTACTTCCTATTATAGTTTTGGGATCTTTGTTGTTAATTTGAGGAAGTTACTTATATGTTCTAGATAACAATCTATTTCTTCTACTGGACATCTGTCCTCTATCTTTAAATTCATGTAAATTCTATGCATTCCCAATTCTAAGGCTTTTCTTATTTTTGAGAAACCTAAAACGCTCTAAAATGTTTAGAGACTTACAAGAATGCACAAAGAGTCCAAATAAGTTTTTAAAAAGATTAAAGATATAAGATAGTGTGCTATAGTTTAAAATTTTTGCTTTTATAAGAACACACAGATAAACCAACTGAAAGAATAGAGAGCTAGAAACAGACCATTTCTATTTGACCATTTCACATACAATAAAGCATTACCATAAATCACTGGGGAAAGATGGAGAGTTTAAGTAGATTGCAGCAGGAACCCTAGCTCTCCATACAGAGAACAAGAAACTTAATCAAACATGACATTCAAGGATGGAAACTAGATGGATTAAATATTTAATTTTGAAGGTTAAATTGTAAAGTTAATAAAGGAAAATTAAAGAAAACTTCATTGTGTCCTAAAGGCAGAAAAGAAACTTCTTGTATAAAACTTTTACAGCACAAATGACATGGCAAATTTGATGAATTTAGTTATCAAATTCAAAGATTTCTCTTCATGTAGGACGTTACTGTCATTTACAGTTTTTTTCATTACCAGTATAGAATGAAAAATATTTTTAAAAAGTGATACCAGTAATAACAAAAATACAGTGTCTAGAAATAAGGATGCAAAAGACATTTATGTAAGGATAAACTCTATTTTAAGGATTTTTTTTCTTTCCATCTTGAACTGTAGATTCATCGCAATGAAATTCAAAATTTTGTGAGGAGGGGTCAAGAAACCCCTTGACTTATGTACTTATACCAAAGAATATATAAATTCCTTCTGTAAAAAATAAAGGATTAGAACTTGTGCCCCAAATTATTAAGAATTATAATGAGACTAAAGTTTTAAAAACAGCATATATTGGAACAGAGATAGTTAAATGGGCTCATTCAATAGAGTGATGGTTCTAGAAACTACCTCCCACACATACAGAAACGTGATTACTGAGACAAATGGAGGAGCAGAACAGAAATGGGAAAATTATTATAATCTTAAAAATAAATGCTATTTGTATAATACACAACAACTTACAAAACCACTTTGCTTGGTAATTGGTAGATATAGCTAAGCAAGAATTCAGTAACCAATGGAGGTTGTCTGTGGTTCATTAGGAATACAATGATTAAACTGCTACTTTTATCAACAAACTGATACTACAAAATCTGTTTAAGTCTTATTTCTTTAAATAACTTCCAAGAATGAAGAAAAGATTGAGGTGCTGCTAATGAACTCTTATTCTGTTTATTTCTTCATTTGTATGAAAGGCAACACATTATCAGCCATGTGTAATGTGGGTCATGTGTGTCAAAAGGATTTGCTAATTTCCAGGCTACTCTTTATTCTCTCTTTTGTTAAGTGGATTTTCTTTGGATAAAATCCCTTATGTGATCAGACAAGGAACTCTTATATTACATGATGAGCTAGATATATTAAGACTGCATATTCTACTTCCTTATCAGGATAACAAATTCTGGACACCTCATGATTATATATTTATACTAAATTATAGTGCTATTCCCAGTTCTAAGCAACAGGAAAACAGTGGAAAAGTAAAACAAAACCCAAATTACTGTGTACATGGGTTAATATTCTAGTTGGTAAAATGGTAGTCAAGCTAAATAAAAGTGACAGTTATCTAGTACTACTGCATAATCAGTTATGTCAAAAAGTAAACAACTTAAAACATGTATTATCTCACAGTTTCTGCTGGTCACAAACTCAGGTACAGCTCTTCAGGGTGCTTCTCGTTCATGGTCTCTCGTAGGCCGCTGTCAACATTTCATTCAGATCTGCAGTCAGAAGCCTCACTAGGAGGCTCCCTCACATATCTATTGGCTATTGTTTGAAGACATCATTCTTTGTCATATGATCTTGACCATATGGTTACTTATAAAACAGTAGCAGCTTATTTTCCCCAAAGAGAGTTGGAAGCCACCAGTTTTTCTGAAACCTAATCTCAGAAGTGGCAAGCTGCCATTAGGTCATATCATCCTTGTTAGAAATGTGTCAGTGAGTCTTGCTCACATTTAAAGGAGAGGAAGTTGCACAGGGGCATGAATACTAGGAGGTGGGGAGCATTGGGACCATTTTAGAGGCTGCTTCCTACAGTACATAAACATAGTGATAAGGGCTGAGAGGAAAATAATGCAGAGATGGAGATAATAGGTTTTAGAGAGAAAGTGGAAAGCTGAAATTTTAGATAAGATGAGAAAACAGCACTTTGAAAAAAGTGAGGATGGGTGACATACGTGAATATGTGAGGCAAGACCACTGCAGACTAAGAAAATGGTGAAAGAAGAGAGATCCTGATATGTAACAAACCGGTGATAAGGAAATAAAAATTAACACTTACTGAAAAAGTTAAAATTAGCTGTCTCATTCATTAGACCGGGATAACAGACAAGGCCAGCTCAAAGTTAACATGAAACAATAAGTCTCTGAGGATAAGCTGCAGCTGTGAAGTGTCATAACAGCCACCTTCTTTAGTGACTACTGATTTCTTAATCACTAAGCAACTTTGTCCCTGAAAATTATGCCAGCAGAAATGTGGTTTGAAAGCATATCACTAAGAAACAAAACAAAACAAAACAAAACAAAACAAAACATGCCATTCTTGTCTGGGTATCTAAGACATTTTGATACAGAGTAGCAGCGTCAATTTTTAATCCAGGTGCAGAGATATAGATAATGGTTTTCTGGACAAACATTCCATATTTAAATTAACTTTGTAGTTTCCATAGAAACAGAATTCGGGGTCCACTTTCTAATCCAGATCTCATGTTGACCCCTGTACACAAAGCCCAGCTTTGTTTTTAGCCTCTCGAAACACTACTTCATTTAGATTTTGAGTAACCTTTTTTTTTTTTGTGGCAAAATCTCATGGTTCCATCAGTGTACAGTTTTTTCTCAATGAGATGGGTTTATAAACCTGACCTTGTGGTACTACAACTTGTCCCTATTGGTCTTAGATCGATTAGGCTGGCAAGGTAAAGAGTGTTAAGAGAATGAAGGGGAGATATAGTAGAGGAGGACAGAGAAATAAATTTTCCCTCCCTCTGGGTAATAAAGGCCCCACTCAAATAGGGATACTATTACATTGCTGGCATTGCATAACTAATATCGCTTAATTTCATTGAAGACAACTGGACAAACTAATTGGAAAAGCATGATTGGAGATACATTGGATGAATGGATAATAAAGCAGAAAGTGAATATTCTGCCTTGGATACGTAGTGGATTAGAATTAATTTAACATATTATTTGCTTTCCGGGGGAAGATTCTACACTGTCCTATTTGAGAACCAGTGCAATTAACTAAGAAGCAATTTTAAGCAGTAAATCGTGTCTTGAAAGCAGCTGAAGGAGCTAAGAGTAAGATAACCAGGATAGACTTCTGTTCTTTTCTTCCAAAGGGGATAACTAGGCCCTAGCTGGGCAAAATTTGTAACAGCAGGTAAAAAATTCAGCGCTGAGTACAGATGGGGCATATTTGGATGTAATTTTTCTGGTAGCTTGTCTTTGCTCTGGTTTCCTGTTTGGATAAAACTAATCTATTACTGGCTATGAGAACATGGGCTGTCCCACCAAACCCCTACAGGGACCAAGCAACAGTTTGGGGTAAGGGTGTCTATAGAGGAAATTAAAATTTGCTCTTAGGAATTCTGTTCCAAAGCTTAACCTTTTGAGAGGTTGAGGTGAGGCAGAGCATGTTAGCAAGTCTATTTGGAAACATACTTAGCCATATTTTCCAACCTAAAATTTACCAATAATAAAATGTTTCATAATAATTATTATTCCATTTATTTGGTTACTGTGTCTACCTCTAAATTAATTTTGAATGTGTGGGAAGCACATTATGGATTGACATTAAAAGTCTCATCAGTCTAATCTATTTCTCTATTCTTCATCTTATCCAAACATCTAGATAATGTTATCTGCAGTTGCTATTTCCACTTTCTCATGTTGCTGGCAATATATTCCAATTGGCTTTCATTACCAAAAGTGTACTGAACCCTTTTTATTTATTTTTATTTACTTTTATTTAAAAATTTTTTTAAACATTTATTAATTTTGAGAGGGAGAGACAGAAAATGAGCAGGGGAGGGGCAGAGAGAGAGGGAGACACAAAATCCAAAGCAGGCTCCAGGCTCTGAGCTGTCAGCCCAGAGCCCGACGCGGGGCTCGAACTCTCAAATCGCAAGATCATGACCTGAGACAAAGTGGCACACTTAACCGACTGAGCCACCCAAGCACCCCTACTGAACCCTTTTTAAAGTTTACGATTATCTCCATGTTGCTAAAAATGTGTTATCCAAACTCTTAGCATTTGACGAATTTGATCATTCTCTCCTTCATGATACACTTTCTCTCCTTAGCCTCTATATACCTCATCAACATATTTCAGTTTCTTTTACTGATATGTCCTCCTTTACCCAAGCTTCAAAATCTAAAATCTGAGAGCTTCAAGTTTGGCTTTCAGTCTTGTTTTCTTCTGTATACCCTAGATAACCTCATCTAGTCTTATAATCTTAATCTTAAATGCACTTCACACACACACACACACACACACACACACACACACACACACCAGTCGTTAAGATATTTTATCTAGACATGTTTCCATAAGCTCCTTCAGATCTAAAATCAAATAAGCTTCTACTTGTCATCTTTATCTAAATAACTAACAAGTACCTTGTATTTATGATTTTTAAACTTAACCATCTTCATCCCCTACAGAGCTGTTCATATTTTAATTATGCCCTTCATATTGTGTCCAATAATTGTGCCCCAGTCCATTCAGATCTTCTAGTACAAACTTAAGTTATTCTGTTCTTGTAGTTACTTGTCCCACTACCCCTGATACACACTGAAATACATGTATAGAGATTTTATTAATTTACTTCAAACTGTCATCATCTCTGTCTTGAAAAAAATACAATAAACACTTATGAGCTCTCTCTCCAATGATTCTCATTTCTCTCCTAACAATTCTATTCACTGGGCTCAAATTTTTTTCTAATCTAGTATGATCATGTTTCTATTCATACTGTAAACCTTTAAAGCCTCCCCTTTTTACCTCATCATCCATGTTTCCATAAATCAAAGTGATCTTCTAAAAAGAGAAGTCATGCCATTCTTTCTTCAAAATCATCCCATAACTTCCCATTATGAAGGGACACTTTTTGGCAATTTTAGCATTGACCCTACAGATCTTCTAAGAGGATCCAATTTACCTTTCCATCCTCAGTTTCACCAACTAATCTACACCTTATGCTCCAGAAACTGGACTACTCACCATTGCCACGAATGAGTTGAATCTTTTCTAATACTGTTTCTTGAAATCTCTGTGCTCCTATATCAATGAGAAAATATCTAAACCAAATGCTTCAAGGTCTAACTCAAATGATACCTCTCCAATAAAGACTTCTTTTTCCTCTTTGGTCTTTCATGACCTCTTTTGTGGACACCCTTCGCAGCACATATAATTTATAAATGGATGAGTATGTATCTACCTTTTCTCGTTCTTTTGGACTCCTGGGGTTCTAAGACTCATTAATGTACATATCCCCAGTTCTTATCAGATTGCCTCGTCCAAAGTGAATATTTTGGAAGTGGGGATTGAATCACATTGAGATAAGACTGATTATCAATGAATAAGTGATTCAGAATATTGGGTAATTTAGCCTTGATATTTTCTACTCATTAAATACTATTGTGAACTGCTGCTTCTTTTTTTACTTTTGAGTGCTCATGCTCCAAAATGCTGCTGTTGTAAATAAGTAACAAAAATATATTTCGCCCCATAGGTTAGACAACAACTATGAAATCATTTTTACATGGATTTTTGAATGTATTCAATAGTGTAGCTATCTAGCTATCATTAGTATAGAGGATATTTGAAATAGTGCTATATATTTCTTTTATAGGCAAAACATACTGACATCTGGGAATTAGTCTCTGCTACTTAGTACCATGATAAAATCACAAGTGAAGTCAACTTATACATAAATAAGGCATAGATTTCTTAGAATTCATGAAGTAAGCACATACTATTGTTAATATTAATATCACTATTATTAGTCCCAAGAGAATTTCCAACCACATCACTTAGCCTGCAGCATGCAGTTGAATAAACAAACCTAATGCACTTTCCATCCACTGACCACAAATTTCCATACCCTACTTCTGTAGAGAATATACAGAAATTGCACATCTCTTTCTTACTCCTTGCCTAAAAAAAATTGGCTTTACTTAAGAAATTGGTAGGAGTATCTCTGTAATACATGGGCTGGGTACCATTCATAGGATGCACAATCATGACTTCAGGAATGAAATGAAACAATTAGAAAAACAAGTAAATATGCACTGATACCTTTAAAAGTTTAATAATGAAAATATGATGCTCTAGGGTGAGCCACAAGAAAGGAGTTAGGCAAGATTTCCCCATGCATTAAATGACCTGAGGGCTATATTTATACTATGTCACTTAACCAGTTATCCCTTAAGTTCCTTACTGTTTAATCACGTGATGGTCTCAGTCTGTGTGGCACACGGCTTATTGACAAACAAGCTCAGGCTCTTTGATCATACGTTTTCCCTCTCCTTGTATTTATTTTATATTTTTGTAATCTCCTTATCCCAATTATGTGACTTAACGACCTCCCCCCACCTACATCCAAAATTCCCCCCAAAGTGATTTTCCATAAGGCTTGGTCAAAAGATTACTTGTAAGGGAGATTTTGAATATATTTTTTAACACTGAGCTGAATCCTGAGGAAAAAAAAAAAGAAGAAAACTCTCCTCCACAAGGATTTCATTCAGCCCACTTTTAAACTTGATCCATAATTTGATCGAATGCTCTTGGGCACTATTAAATAGTAATAATGAACTTCACCTAAAGCCCTTAGTAATTTTGTTCCACATTTCCTTCTCTAATTATCCACTATTCCCTATTTATTATTACTTCATTCTCTGCCTTGAGGCTGTCTAAAAATACTAAGAATGATAAATTAAACAATACATTTGGCACCAACTTAACCTGTGGGGAGGGTTATAATTTAATGGGTTGTCTTCTGAATTAATTATTTCTGAATTATTTAATTGCAGTTTCTAAACAAATTTCTTGGAATATGTGACATTTGAACTTGCAGTATATTTCTAATAAAATTATTATGATAAAATTAGATATATCATAATTATCTATTAAGCTAAATTTTACAGTAATTTGACTATACATCTTATAGAGATTTACTGATTATATTTTAATAACAAGCATGTCTTCTATTGAAGTTAACAATATTTTTGTTAGTAACTCACCAGTGTGGACATTAAATTATTGGAATTTTGAAGCCAATGCCTTTTTCCCACTAAGTAACAATAATTATTGACTTAGTTTTTAGTTTAATTACTACTTTAGTGAACTTATTGGTACATTTTACACTGTTTGCTTAACCCTATCAAGTCTCATTAAAGCTCTGTGATAACCAGGGTGCCTGAGTGGCTCAGCTGGCTAAGCGTCTGACTTTGGTTCAGGTCATGATCTTGCAGTTTGTGAGTTCAAGCTCTGCATCGGGCTCTGTGCTGACAGCTCAGAACCTGCAGCCTGCTTAGGATTCTATGTCTCTGTCTCTATTTGCTTCTCCCATGTACACTCTCTCTCTCCTTCAAAAACAAATAAACACTACAGTATTTTTTTAAAATTTACAAAAAAAGTTCTGCTGTTATTGTAATAACCAGTGTCTTTATTCTCTGGGCCATCACCTCCACATATGATTTGGAAAAGTTATCATTTAGAAGAATCCACATTGCAAAACGGCAACCATGCTATTTGCGTTGGGAGATTTAACCCATATTGCATAATGTCTTTTAGTTTTCCTCCTGGAGAAGCAGAACTCTTATGGAAGGTTCCCTCCATAAACAAAAACTTCTCAACCATTTATCAGAAGCAGCAGGTCCAGAAGAAGTGAAATAGCTCATCTGGTCTTAACCTTTGGAATTTTCCCAAATTAATTACCTACTACATCCAGCCCACAAAAGCGTTCTCAAATTTCACGTATGAATGGCTGCCGTGGCGATCCAAAGCTCTTTACAACCTCCTGCAATACTCTGAACTACTGGACAGCTGTTTTTTAATGCTTTACAAGGCTCAGTGGTAGAAAGAAAGTTTTCACTCAGTGTTAAGATATTATTCAACTGTAAAGTCTTAAATTTCAAGCATATCACATCCTTTGATATATAATATTTTTTACATATTATTTAATATTAACTATAAGAAATAGACTAAGTTCATTATGTGTTGTTAATCATAGACTAATTCTTACACCTAGAATAATATAGCTTCTGCATGTTTCAAAAATATTGATAGTATAACTGTCTCAAAAAAAATATTTAGGAAGGAAAAGGCATTTCAAAAGGAAAGTGGAATTCTCATACAATACAGATAATTAATACAGATTGTTATAAAGACTTTGAACTACTATTTGACATTATCTATTAAATTTAAACATGCATGCACCCAATGACCTAGCAATTTCCTAAATGGTTATATAAGTGCACCTACAGAATTGGGCAAGAATATTCACAGAAAAAAATGTGTAAAATCTCCACACTGGTAATAAAGACCAATAGCAAATTGGGAAAATTCATAGTATGGACATATGATGAAATACTATATAATTATAAAAAGTAAATAACTATAGGTACATGCAACAATATGGCTGAATCTATCTCACATAATATTGATTGAAATAAGGCAAACATAAAGAATATATTAATTTATATAATATTCAATAACAGGCAAATCAGTCTGTAGAATTGAAGTCAAAACAGTGGTTACTTTCAAGGAGAAGGGAGGTAGTGTGAATGGTGTGGGCGGAAGGCTGGATTTCAACATAGGTTGGCTATGTTTGGCTATGTTACTTGACCACAGTCGTGTTCACACAAATGTGTTTACTCTGCCCATTCAACTGGACATTTATGATCTGTGCCCTCTTCTATAAGTCTGTAGTGCTTCAATTAAAATGGTAAAATAATTTAAGTTGACATATTAAAACATATACTTTAAATATTAATATCTATCTTTCCTATATTCATCATCAATCCCTGTTACCTACCTTATAGACTGTAATTTGATTCATCCCTTTCCCTCATTTCCTAATACAAACTGTCATGAATTATTTAATTTTTTGTCTTAAAATATGTTTTACAATTGTCCTTTATATGATCCAATTTGATCTTCATGGCCATTGTTATTCTCCAAGTGGAGATTCTCCCCAATTCAAGCTTAAACAATTGAACTCCTTCAGACTGATCTTACATATTTAAAACTTTATCTGTCATAAATAATTTTCTTGAGCCACTACTTTTAGAATTTGACATGTATAATCAAGCAGTTTCTTTAGTGACTTTGATCACCTACTAGAAATTGATTAAACTATCTCGAAAGCTTTGCTTTGTAGATCCTTCATTTTCTGACCCTCATAATATCATTATTATTTACCCAGGTTTTATGTACACAGTGTCTTCTTCAGAAAAACTTCAATCCTCTATATCTTATGGAAAATATATTCTTATGGCAGTTATTTTCTTAGTCTAGATGTTCTTTCATTTTCTGGGATTTTTTTTCTGTATCTACACTTCAATGATTCTCTAATTTTACCATTGTTTCAGTTATTTCTTAAAGTTTTCATTGATTACACCAGATTGACTGATCTCCCTTGCTTTGTAACATTTCTACCATTCCTATAGAATGCACAGTATAATGATAATTTCATTCCCATTTATTAATATTTTATTAATATTATGTCTCAGGACCTGCACATAATAATACACATATGGAAATGTATAGAAAACCTCAATACCCTGTTCTCCAGAATCTCATAATAATGTAGAGATAAAGTTAAAGAAACACATAATCAAAGTATCACGGAGTGTTAAACCTTGTAATATTTTTTAATATTAAGGGAATACGGGCCAGAAAGCATTAAGAAATTTCTTGGAAAAAGCACTGTGTGCTTCACAGAGGGCGCTATGAACTGGATTTGGTATGCAAGGATAAGAAGATTTCCATTTGGGTGATGGGAGACACTGAAGTCACTAAAGTTAATATGTGATAATTTAATTTTCATATGTATTTGGGAACATTTTCATTACTATATTTTTACCAAATCATTTTTTATATTTTCCACAATGTTTTGGGATAGTTTCAATCATAGTAGGTATTCAATAGATTCTTTATGGATTATATATATTGTAATGTTTATAAATACAGACTTAAAAAAAAATAAATGCAAACTTCAAAGTCAGACACATTCTATTTCTGGTTCTTTACCTGCATGCGTTCAAATTCCCTTAAATTGAGATAATAACAATACATATCCAGGACATACATAACAATTATATACATATAATATCATATACATAAACTAGTATATATATAATTTTTTCAATGTTTATTTACTTTTTGAGAGAGAGAAAGCAAGAGCAGGAGAGGGGCAGAAAGAGAGGGAGACATAGGATCCAAAGAGACCTCTACATGGGGCTCGAACCCACGAACCGTGAGATCATGACCTAAGCCAGTCAGACACTTAACTGACTGAGCCACCCAGGTGCCCCTAAACTATTATATATATATTATTACATATAAACTAATATATATTACATTCATAAACCATATGAATGCAGGTTTTAGTAGTTGTTTCGAGATACTTTTTGCATTCCATTACATATGTAAATATAAATAAATATAAGACATTGTAAAGATATAATTACCCTTAATGTGACCCAATTAAATGAGAAACCATACGCCAAAGAATTAACACTGTACCTACCAAATAGCAAGTCCACCAAAGATTATTGTTGTCACTATCTTAAAGTTTTATTTAGTCGATAGATTTATTCTATTTTCTATTCAGATTAGTAGTAAAATCTAACTTTGAATACAGTACAAATACAGAGAGCAAGAATAGAGGTTCAAAGCTTTTAATTAATCTTTTCTATTTCCATTTGGCTACTCTTTTTTTCTTAAACCAAAGCAAGAGTTTGCTACCTCTTACGCCTTCACACCATCGGTGGAACTAAAATGACGAGGAGTGGTTGATACCAGCAGGAATAAGCAGCACAGGCGTGTACATTATGCGTGTACAAAGCAAATGTTATATTCCACAAAGTACATGGATTCTTTTTTAAGAATTTTTGAAGGAGATAAGGTTTAAACTGCCCTTAAAATGTATGGAGAAATTTAATAGCAGAAGAAAATGAAGAGATAGATATCCTATTTTTATCTATGAGATTTATGCTTATATTCCCTTGGGAGGAAAAGATTAATTATTCATAAATAAGTTGTCTTATATTTCTTTTATGTTCTATTAAAACCATATATTTTTTCCCTTATGGAAATACTAATGTCCTATATTTTAAACAGGAAAATCTTATTGTGCTTATTAAATTTACCACTATGTTCAACATATTTTAAACACCCATAAAATTTTTTATAAGACACATATATCACAAGAACATTTTATACTATTTTAAAAAATTGAAAAATTACCTTGTAACAGATCTTAGCTAAGGGGTTTATACACCTGCATCTGTTTCAGTTTCTTTAAATTACTATTGAATTTGGGGTCCCTGAGATAAATTTGTGAGGTGAAGTATAAAAAGTCAACATAAAAGATAAAAATACTTGTTTAAAAATCTATTTTAACTATTTTGCACCAAAATTAATAAGTTGATGACATTTAAATGCAAAATAACCTTTCAAATTAAGTAAATGCATATAAACACCTTTCAGGACAGCAATTTCTAAATGCATATGCATTTTTGTATAGTACAATTTAAATTGGTTTTCATTACCAAAATAGAAAAATAACAGTGTGGCATTTGCAGATAACTATGCCTGAGTTGCTGTGTTAATTTTGAAAAGATATTCATAATTGTTTTATGTTAATTGTGTTTGAAATAGCATCCATGAAATTACAGTTTTATATTTATTTATTGTACAATTATCTAAAATTATTTTCAGTCAAAGCCACCTAGCGTGTAAATAATGCCCTAAAATTTAAATCTATAGAAACAAATCACGTTCCTATCCCTTTATTTATTTCTAAGAAACATCAGACCTGCATGCATAATAAAAGTTGCTGCTTTTTCCCCAAAGTTAACGGTCAATTAACTATATGAATGCAGGTTTGGGTAGCAGTTGTTTTGATGTATTTTTTTGCATTCCATTTTACAAGAATACAAATAACATATATATGCTTTAATTTATAACCCTAAGTAGTCATAAATGATATTTTATAAATATAGTGTACTGTCAGTATCAAATCTACAGAAAGGAGGAAAATTTATAAATAACTTGTGCTGTTAGGAAAGTGGACAAATGATAAAACATAATTTTCTTTTACAGTTAGTTCATTATATTAGAATTTGTGTCTTTTAACAAACATTGGGATTTCATTTTCATTTCGAGATCAGGACATAAAGCCTACTATATTTTCTTATTCAATGTTTGTGTTTTGTTTTCATTATCATGTGTCACACTACTGACAATGCATGACTCATCCAATTGGTTTTTGTTTTCTGAAACATTCTTTTAAATGGGAACCTCGAAGACACAAATAATTTGGTTACATTGGCATATTTTTACAACTGAAATATTATGAAAATATAAATAGTTCTATACTAATCCATATTTCATGTAAATTTATTTGAAACAGAAAAATAAAATTTATTTTCCTCTTTACTACTGAATACATGGAAATCCATACAACATATATACATAAATATTTATGATTCATGAGTATAGAATATAAGGTTAGGTAAACATTAATGGTGATTATATTCATATTGAGTTAAATAACATGTTTGTGTGCATATATGTGAATGCAAAACCTTTCACAAACTTGGACACTGGGCATATCTGAATTTTCATCCAAGCAAGCTTTGGTATTTATTAGCTGGCTCAACAAATAAATATATTGTAAACACTCTTATCCTCAGTTACATAACATGAAAAATGAAGTTAGTGCTGTTGGAAGGATAAATAAAATCAAACATGTAAATTTCTATGGATGCAGTTGAATATGTCATTATTGCTCAATAAGTTGTGTAGCCATAAACATGCTAAATGTTAAAATCTACCTCTGGATGCAACATAAACTGTTTCAAATTGATATAATAATTTCCTAAATGTTTAATATCTAAGTACAAGATACAAGAAATACAAATGAAAACTATTTGAAAATATATATATGTAAATTTTAAACTTATGTCTCTTTTATACATTTATACAAGCACCCAAAATGTCCTTAATAATCATTTTTATAGAGATAAATAGATAATAAAATTAAGATGACTTTTATGACTGCTTCATGTATGCTAATTAGAAGGCTCTTTCAAAAAATAGAGATGACATTTCTTGGGAAAATTGTTTACCATAGTTATTCTTTATATTATGCACCGAAGTTTACCTCTCTTCATTTTGTAGTATAATATATAACCAGAGAATTTCTATTTGCCTTGATTAGATAACTGTAATTTCTTAGAGCTAAACAAACATGATAAATTTTGAAAATCACAAACACACCAATTTTATAAGTGATGGCACTTTATGTCTATCTTTGAAACCAAGCTCTGTACCATTGTCGCAACATTGACTTTTAGAATATCAATGCAATTTATTTTTTGTGTAGATAAAAAATGTAGAACAAAACAAAAATGTGTCTAAATATATCCAATTATTTAATATCTCAAATCTTTATAATGTTTTCCATCTGTATTACTCTCACATGTTAGGTCCAGTCCCCATTATTTCAACGCAGGTGAGAAATTGCATTAAAGAGACAAATGCATAGTTACTAAGGTTCTTACCTGAAATTCCAAGTCAACTTTCTCTCCACTTCACCATTCTCAAGATGCTGCAAACTAATGAGAAAGAAAATATTGGTACATAAATATGCATAATACAAGATAGACTCTGATACATTTCTAAGAGGGGTACAAACAAGTATTTAAAAGATTGAATGGAGGGAGAAATTGCACATGGAGTGCAACACACATAAAACAACATTATTATCATTTTAATAATGTACCCGATGACTCTGTTATGTTCATTGTTGACTAGGAAGTATTTTAAACACTTTAAAACCATTTCTACTAAAAATCCTTATCAGTCAATTCCTTCTCTGAAATTTAGAGCAACTAAAAGAAAAAACTGTTTTTGTCTAACTCTTGAAAGAAACACTTATACTTCTTATGGCCAAAGCCTTCTCCCTACTGCAATAGCCTCTTTTCCATCCTCTGCAATATCATTTTGAATAAAGTTTCTCCTTACTGAGTGCAGATTTCTTTTTTATTTGACATCACATTTGAATGAGATCAAAATTCTTGACCAGAAAAATATCCAAGGAGAGAGAGCCATCACTACTTTGTTATGTTATATTTTTGTCTTCTATATATAATCTCAAGAGAAAAACAGAAAATGTTTAGGAGATCAGTCTCTTGAAGAAATAAAAATGTATGTTATAAATAAAATAACATAGAAAATAATTCATTACAATAAAGTCACAGAAGTTACTTTCCTTTACATTTAAATGGAAATACTAATTATTACTTCATGAGGAGCATACATTGGTAACCCATGAACATGACTGGCTCTCAATATATATTCCAATGCCAAGGTGGCTCAAGGAGTATTAGAATATAAAAATATTTTGACTATAGACTAATTAGCCTGAAAAAGTAAATCTGAAGCAAATTTATATTAAGAGGAAATGAAACTCAGGCATGTCCTAAGAAAATGCTGGCTAAGTGAAGTAGCAAATGCAATGAGTCCATAAGGTTATAATTGAAAAATTAATAAAGTTATATGCAAGATCAAAAATAAAATAGAGATAACTTGCTTAGGTAATTTTTTCTATGGCTTAAAATAAATCTATAATATTATGCTCAAATTTTTCTGTTTGTATGCATATTTCAAAACTAAGGTTTATCATTCTTGTTTTAAAACATAAGGAGAAAATACTGAACTAATTTTAGTATATTTTGTGGATCAGTTTTCTTTAAACTAAGTCTTCTGAATATGTTTTAATCTCCTACTTCCAGAAATCACACTTCTGTTCTTCATTGTATATCCTCTACAGAAATCAGTTACATTATCAAGAGTCTTGGACAGTTTTAGCATATTATTGATTTAGGAAAATAGAATGGATGTGATTAATTTCTACAAATGGCAATATTTACATTTATATTATGCAATTTTTCTTGGTTTAACCAAGTACCCAGTGTAGTATTTCGTTTCAGCAACCAGGGTTCTAAATTAATCATAGTATTACAACTTTAAAGGAAGGAGAAAAGCACAGGACATCTGTTTTGTAGCAATGTTACAGTGATAAGCCTCAGAGAAAAGAACATGCATTTCATACTACTTTAACTTTACTACTGCATGTTCTATGTGCACTGAGGAGATGCAAGTATTTGTGGCTCAGTAAAGGTACATTAAAGTTATGTTGTGATTTACAGAGTTGGTTACATTCTACTCCATAAATTACTCTATGACTAATCTTTTTTTTTTTACCCACACATATGTGATTTGTATTGTGTACTGCTTTTATATATGAGTGTTAAGTTATTACATTCCCTACTTACCAACACTTTATTTTATTGTATTAAAAAATGTTTATGTATTTGTTTTGAGAGAGAGAGAGAGAGTGAGCAGGCAGACAGAGAGAAGGGAAAAAATCACAAGCAGGCTCCGCACCCAGATTAGAGTTGAATGTGGGATTTGATCTCACGACCGAGAGATCATGACCTGAGCTGAGATCAAGAGGCGGATCCCTTAACCAACTGAGCCATCCAGGAGACTCCCTAGTTCCCAACATTTTAAAGTAATCATATATTCATATTTATTCCATAATCATTCATCTGCAAATGCTGAGATTATTGCATTACTTAGTATTAATGTTTTTATGAAAATATGTGGAATTCCCTCTAAATACAGCATAAATACAGGTGAAGAAAATTTAGTGAAAAAATTCACACCCAAATTTATCACTGAATTATTTGTCAGGAAATGCTCACTACTCCAGCAGCTGATGCTAAGGCTAGTTACTAAACCACACATACAAAATCCACTTATCCCATTACTTCTACTTCACTATATTTGTTTCCAAGCTAGCAGACCATGATTTCATTTCCCAGGGAACAAGAATCTTTTTCTAGGGAGCCTTCTAAACTCCAGCAAGTCTCATCAGAAAACTGATAATCAATGAAGTGTGTACACATAAAATCTCCAAAGAATTCTGATAAAGTGGTGCATTTTTATAGCTTGCCTGTCTTCAGAGAAGCTTTACGAATGAAGCCAATTGCTTTCTCTGCTGGGAATTCTAGATGGTAGAGATCAAGGAAGAGGCTAATATTTACCATTTCACAAATTAAAGACTACATGGTAAGTTTAGTGTCAGACAGCTTTAATTATTTTTCTCTGCTTTGAGTTTTGGATAGTTTAATACAGGTTTCCCTGCAGCTGACAACTTGGAGTGAAAAACCAACCAGAATGACAGCGTTTGCTGAGGCAGATAATGTAGCTCAAAAATGCAGACTATTTTCTGGGATGTAAGACAATGTTTTGCATCTCTTTAGCTACCCAACTGAGTGAAAATTCCAATATTTATTTAATGCAGAGAGCATGGGTAATGATATGGTTTTCTGCACATTTGATTGAGTTAAAAAGATGTAAAAATAACTTGACATAAAATATACAATATTTGTGAAAATTATATCACTTACACTAAAGTTACAGTGTATACAAAGAATCAATGTATATTTTGAATTAAGTCCTCAGAAATAATCATTTGTACATTACATGAAATTTATGGGCTGTATTAATGTATTCCTATTATTTTTATTATTTTTTTACAAACCATATTGTAGACAGTTTAGGAATGTGAAAAAAATCAGGATGGTGTTCTTCTGATGCTAGAAAGGGTTTTTAAAGCTTTCAATTCTAATTGAGTGTTGGACATTTTCAAGTTTAAAGGACTAATTATTTAAAAACCTGAAGCAGCCCCATTAGGGACATACCATTCTTGTAACAGAGGGAAACTGCAAGAGGTGTTTGGTTTGGAAATTCATTTTCCTATTCTTTTCTAGCAGTCTCTAATTAGACTGTTATGAGCCATGAGTTAGAGTCCTGATGTTTGAATTTCATACTTGTATTTTTTTCAGTATATATTCTCACTAACTCGTGAAATTTTCCTTGAGCTTCTTACGATCCCTTGAGGGTATTCATTTCTTATTGAATCTCCAATACCTAACATGTACTTATTTCTGGATGTGCGGTTTATTCAATCAATCATTCAATCAGTCACACATTCATTCATTCATTGATCAATGTATCAATCAGCAGATAATTATTGATTACCAATTATGTGTCATACTGCATATTAAACCTTGAGAATGCAAATATAAATTAAAATTAGCCACTGCCCTAGAGAAGCTTATTGTGAAGTAACTGCTACTCATGTTAAAGTCCTTATTGATTTACTTTCAAAGCATACGACAGAGTTTTTAACAAGACTTACAATATTAGTTAGCTTTACTGTGGTATGAAATCTCTTTGGCTTAACAATAAAGTTTTATCCCTTGCTTATGTACAAGCTAAGGACTCCACTTCTGTTCCATGTTCTGTTTTCATTTCAGGATCCAGGAGATGGCTGAATAAAGAAGCCACCTCCATTTGGATCATGACATTAATGTGGTAGAGAGTAAATTGCCAGAGAACTGGCAGAAACACACATGGCATTTTAGGCTTCTTCTCGGAACTAGTATGGAGTTACTTCTTCTCCTGTTTTATTGGCCAGAGAAAGTCATATGAAAAAGCCTGACAAGAGAGTAAGGATCAAGTCTCTGGGTCATGTGGGAATATGCAGTAAGTGGAGGCGGACAAAACCCTGTAGCAAAGGGAAGTATAGGACTTGGAATAAGCACACAATCTGTCAGTTTATGTGAGGGCTTGCTCTTTATGGGGCTTTGTGATATTGATATGCTATTTCATAATGGTATTTCTAATTAGGTAGTGATCAACAATTATTTTAAATATTCTAATCTCAGACATTTTATTCCTTAGGTAACTTTTAACCAAATCCCTCAAACCAAGTTCCTGTAGTTTGTATCATAACCACTAACTTACCAGGAGATGAAATAACTGCAAAATAGTGTCTATTATGAAAGAGCCCATAAAAATTAGTAGAGAATAAGTTTTGGTATTTTGCCTGGGAAACAAGTCTGACACTGCTACACATAATTCTCTCTATATTAAAAGGATCATTACACATGCTAAAATATGTGTAGCATGTTGTTATATAAAATATTTCTAAGTAAAGTACTTAACTTTTGAAAAGAAAAATGTTTATTTTTATATATACCCATATATATGAATAAGTTTATTCATTGGAAATTGGAGTTTCTGTCTCAGAGAAGCTTATCTTCTATATTCCTCTCACCTAGGTAGCAACCTAAGGAAGAGAAAAATCCTATGAACAGAATGTTTTAGGTGAAATACAGCTGCAGGGTTGAAATTTCATTATGATTCTATTCTATTTCCATCGCCCCACAGGAACACATATACTTAATTCATCAGAGCCCCCTTATTATCTTTGCAACACCCCCAACATCCACATCCACCCCAAGCCCATTAATATGGCCAGTTATAACATTTACAGAGTGAATCAGTCTTTGAAACAGCACAGTCCTGGCAGCATGCCTCATATGCTTCTAAAACATACACAGAAAAACTGCACAGCATGATTTTTCTCAAAAGAATAACAATAGTCTCTTTATACACCTAAAATAAGAAACCTATGTTCATGCTGATACAGTTAGGTGGTTTCGATTCCCATTCATAAGGTGATGTATTGATTTGAAGATGAAATACATAACAAGTTCCTCATTTGGAAGAAGTTCTCTCTACTGCCAACTACTGTAAAATACTCTACTTTGTACAGGTAGAAGCCAGTCACTCAAACACAATTCCAAATTAGCTTAGAAAAAAATGCAATGTAGAGAAAATGTTATGCTTCATTGTATACTCTCTTGATACTAACCTACATACATATATTTTCCTTTTTTTCTTTCTCTTTTCAAACATCTGACCATGTTCATCTCTCTAATGAATGAATGTTAAGGTAATAATGATTGAATTTTACAAGTCCATTTATGAATACAAATTTTTCTTGTGTTATTCCCTCAGTCTTAAATAATCTTCTCTACTTTTTTCTTACATGGCACATCTTTTACTAGATATATTTATGATTTTTGTTTCTTTTTTTTTCTTTCTGCACCTTGGATCTTTTTCCCTTGATTTTACTTAGTCTCCTTTGGGTCTTTTTCTATGCTTCCTCTTTAAATGATATCATATAACTTTTTTTTTCAGTTTTATCTATAACAGTAATACAAATAGCATAGAAAGAACTAATGTCCATGGAACACTTGCTTTAAACTTGGAAATCCCCAGTGTCATTTACATGTAGTGATTCATTGACTATCCACAATAACTGCAAAAGGTAGAAATTATCATTATCTGCCATTTACACTTGAGTGAGATAAGACAATATTAAATGACTTGCCCAAGGACATTCATCTCAGATAAAGTGTGCGGGGTTTCATATCTAGAAAGCCTAACTCAAGCATAAGTTATTGTGTACAATATGTTTCTTATACCACCTGCTCCCTGTATGAATATATTCTCAAATTTACATTTCCAACTCAGATATTTCATATAAGCTCCACTTCATGTATCTAACTCTTTACAAAAAAATGTCTATTCATAAAAATAGCTAAAATCCATCAGGTTGAATACTAAAATGATCGATTTCCTTCCACCATAGGTGCTCTGTGATGGTCTCCACTTCAGAGAAACACGCTACTGGTCTCCCAGTTGCTCTAGTCATAGACTCAACCTTATTTCATTCATTGCTTCCAATCCAAAAACATGTTCTGTCAATGAAGTTTCCCAAATATATCTCAAATCATCCACATCTCTCAGTCTCCATGGCCACCACCACTCTTTGGCAGGGATCTAAAATATCTTCGTTCATCTATCATAAGTCCATTACGTTTTCCATGATTTGACTAGAGATATTTTTTAAAATTTCAAAACTGTGTATTTCCCCTGCTTAAAACCTTTCAATGGCCCCTCATTGTATATATAAGATAAGATCCAAAAGTCTTAATGTAGTGTACATCTTCTTCCCAAATTTTTCTCTTGGCATATCCCCAGCCTCTCAATGTCACGACACTGAACCGTAGTCTTGAGTATCCTCTTCTGCACATCTTGTTTCCTCTTTTCTCCTTGCCTCACTATTCATTGAGATGGCTTGATATTTCTTGTAAATTTAAACTACACCTACTCTATGCAATCTCATTTCTAGGTATGCACCTAAGAAAAATGAAATATATCTCCAAAAAAGACTTGTATAATAACTTTCGTAGCAGCTGTAACAGTAATAGGCAAAACCTAAAAATAACCCAAATGTTCATCAACATTAGAGTTATGTGGCACTTTGTCTCCAAAGATTACTGTTCAATTAATCATACCCCCTGTTACTCATTCCCTTATGTACTCCTTTTCCTTGAGTTTTGTGTTGCTCTAGTAATTTGTATTTGATTGATGGACTATACCAATTATGAAGTTTCGTGATTTTTAATGCTGGTTCATAAGAAGCCTTGCAGCTTCCTCTTGAGTGTCTTGGAATATTCTCTCTTGATACGATCTCTCACAGAACCCAATCACGATACTATGAGAAGTCCAAGCATCTGCTCGTGCTCTGGTTGACAAACTAGCTTAAAACTCAGCCAACATCTAGCATCAACTGTCAGTTATGAGACTGAGCCACTTGCAACATCCAGCCCCAGTGTCAATCTGACTGGGACTGCAGGAGAAACCCTGAGTAATTACTGCCCAGCGGAATCCAGTCAATCTTCAAAACTGTTAGAGATGGTAATTGCTGTTTTGTGACAATTACATAGAAATAGATAACCAAGACAACATAATAAACAAAATATTGTATATTCATGTAATGTAATGCTACACTGAAATAAAAATGAATAAAATGATGTGCAAAAGATTCTTCACACAAAATAGTACAAACAGTGTGACTCAATTAATATTGGGTTTAAAAAATACCAATTGGTCTATAGTGACAAATCAGAACAGTGGTTGTTATGGTAGGTAGGGATGGATTGGAAGTGGTCATGAGGTAGTTTCCTGGCATAATGAAAATAATCCTTATCTTGTTAAATGTGTTGGTTACGAGCAGTTATGTTTGTCAAAACTCAAGTTGTGCACTTAATATATATGTGTTTCACACTATGCAAGATGTATCTAAAAAATGATCAAGACAAAAATGATCTTTTTATAACAATACCCACTAGTTGGTCCTAGGTAAGTTATTAATAGCTACACACTTTTCCTGTATCACTAAGACAGCTATAATATTTAAGGGAGCTATGTATATTCTCAAAACTTTACATTTTATCAATTCAGCACACCTTGTTTAACTATTTCTCATATATTTTCCTCTGTTTGTTATTTATCAATAAATATTAGTGTCCAAAGGCTGAACATACAATTCCAAAAGAAAGAGCCATTGTGGAACACCAAAGGATTGTTGTCTAATTACGCACAGAAAAATTATTATACTGATACAAACTGTGATTTGTTTCAGTTTTGGCAAACTCATGGTGTTCATAGTTAATTTAAAAAAAAAAAACGTGAGGGTCTTTGTTTACCTATATTAATTGTTCTCTCTCATCATCTTAATTTTCATTATTGAAATAAGTGGCTTCTTTTACATAGCAGTTCTGAAATAATTTTTTCATGCCCACATTTGCCGACATCCCAAACCATGTTACATGCCATGCTCTGAGTTCTGTAAATATCTCTGTCATTGAACTTAACATATTGTTATGAATTGATTCAGCAAAGGAGTAGTATTGGACATATTACATCTCTAGCAATCAACACCATCTTAAAATTCCCTTACCACAAAAAATTGTTATTGTTTTTGTAATTTTTAGATATTCACCTACAAGTTATAATGATCAAAATACACAAGAATACATACAGACAGATTCTGGCTAGTAGGTAAATATTCAATAAATGTAATAATAACTATAAGTAATAACCACAGGCTGTGGAATATTTCAGGTTTTATTTTTTAGGAATGTGGGATCTAAAAAACATGTAACATATGTACACTGGGATACTGGAATAACGAAAACATCATAACAACACAATTCAAATTTCTCCACAGTTCCTTAAGGGAACATTGTCATTAACTTCAAAAAGCCCTTCAGATAACCATGAAGTCTATGAAAGACTTGTACTAAAAACATTGAAGAAAAATGCTTCCAGGAATTAAAACACATTTATCAGATTTAGATATTGTTTATTTACATTTCTGTGAAATTTCATGGTAAATGACAGTTTATTTTTCTCCAAACCTGATATGAATCTAGCATCATTTCATCCACAGAAGTTTTGAATAACCACTTTTATATCTATAAATATTCCTGTTTTCTCTTTGTCTTGAGAGACATTGTTCATATCAGTGTCCTTAGGTCAGTATCCACCCCTGACTCAATTGAATCATTTAAAACATTAATAGGAAGAGAAATATTATCAAAATATTTAGGTAAAATCAGTTTGAGAATATAAATTAAATTTTTAACTAAGAATGAGATAACCACAATTCTCTCTCATGATATCATTTGAAAGCCCAACATTAACTAAATACTACATACAGAAATACATTTTTAAAAATGGCAAATAAAGGAAATATGTAATATAAAAACAACAAAATTGCAAGTCTCCATCATCACAATTTAATATGTAGGCTATGCCTAAATAAACAAAACAGTTTAACCTATAAAAGACTTCCGAAACAAAGAACAATCTGAGTAAATAAGTTATTTTGGCAATGTTACCTTTTCCAAGAAACTCACTCAAAGCATTATGAACCCATACCTCTCTAAGATCATGTAGCATAATAAAGTTTCCATGACATAATTTTTCTTTAGCTTTCTGAATTCTTCATTGTGATGACATATAGGAAAAAGAAAACAAAAAAAATAGGGTGGAAAAAGGAGGGAAGGATTAGAGGAAAAACGCAAAGAAAAGAAAGGAAACCCTGATGTCTGTCTACATAGACATTTATTAAAGTCCCTACATATATAAATCTAAAAATCAAATTATAAACTAGACTGGTCTGCAATTGGGCTAATTATTTCTTCTGCTAAATTAAGAGTATTTCTCGTAATCTCATATTAACTTTCATTTGAAGCCAATTACACTTCCTCTTCAAATTACTAAGCCAGATGATTCAAAACAACGATTTTCTAAGCTTCAGATTAACACACGCTCAATAGCTCATTTGAAATGAAATGAAAAATTAATTTCTTTCCAGCACCTTCCAAACCTATTTCTCTCACTGAATCCTCCATCCTATTTAATGCCATAAAATATGGCATTCACCCCAGAAGAAAGCCTATAATCGTTCTTGACATCTTTTCCACTTTTTCTTTATCCAATTTGCAACAAATTACTCTGTATTCCATCTGCTAAATATCATGGAACATCAACGGTTATAATCTGAGCCACTGCCACTAATTTAATAATTTCATACATACAAATGTCTTCTGAACTTTGTCCTCTAAAATGAAAACCAGACCTTGTCATTTCTCTTTCAAAAGTGCTTGATGCTTCTACACTGTATTCATGATAAAAATCTAAATTATTTTGGAGGATATAAATTTCCCTTGAATTGCATCCTCTGCTTCTTTAGTCTACCTCACAAACAAAAGTTATCATTGCTCTAATTTGGTGTCTCATCGTACAATTTCCTCTTGGATCAACTCCTACACATGAATTCTCCCCTCACGTTTCTTTACCTGACTAGCTCCTACTCATTCAACTATCAATTGTAATGAACTTAGGGAGGCATTCCTTATCATTCTCAGGTGATTTAGAATACTTTTATAATTCTTCCTTAGTCCTCAGTGCTTTCATATGCATAACACTTATCTAAATATATGGTAACTTTCTGTATTGTCATAGACAACAAACTCTAAAATTCTTGAGAAAAATCCTGCATTTTATTTCCGAATTCGTAGCATCTCTCTCCATGCTACATAAACATCAGGACCTGGAAAGATCTTTTTGAATTAACAAAGAAAGCTTCGAATAAATAAAGAATAAATAGAATTGTGCATTAAAAATAGATTAAGAAAAAATTCCATTTAGGATAATAACGGACTATATAAATTTGATCATCTCTCTGTTGAAGATTTACTAAGCCAAGAAAACAGGAAGTCAAAGCCTGACACTGTTAAACCTGACATTTGTAACTACCATTATCATCTGGAGTTTTGCCAATTCAAGCTGGGCAACTTAGATGCTTGAAGGCTAAAAGAAATACTTGACAATCTTTGGAGGCTAGGATGACAGAACTAGAAGTCAAAACCAAGAAGAGATTCTGAAGACTGCACCCTTGAAATAATGGAAAAACGGATATATTTCTGAAATTCATAGAGTATTGTAGCTCATCTTTAATTCATACCAATTTCTAAAATTAGATCCTAACAAATAAAAAAATAATACAACAATAAAATTCATTCTAACACTTATATCTAACAAATCAAAATGAAACAGGTTAATTTGTGTCTAGCAAATGTAAATGTAAATCTTATTTGGAGGAACATAATGTTATCATATACCTCAAGTTATTTCCATGGAAATTTCATAGTACAAGAGCTATCATACAACCAAAAAAAGAGAGAGAGAGAGAGAGAGAGAGAGAGAGAGAAAGAAGAGAAAAGACAAAATGAACCAAGAAGCAGAAGAAATTATATAAAGTACAAACAGAATCACAAGATGTCTCCAGATTTTAGAGTTAGCAAAAACAGACAAACAAAAAGAAAAATCAAAAACAAAACCAGATAAGTTTGAGAAAAATGTTTAAAATATTAAAGGGTAAATTAACAAACTTATAACAGAATTGTAATCTAGAAAAAATCAAATAGGAAATCTTGAATGAAATAATATATACCGAAAAAAATCATTAATGTTTCTAAATACATATTAGATAGAATTGTAAAGAGAATTAGTAGAGTGGAAGACAGGTTATAATAAAAATACTAAAATCAGCCACAGAAAAACAATATGAAGGAAAATAAAAGTAAAAAAGGTGTAAGGAGACAAAAAGAAGGTCCAATATACATGCAATTCATTCTCCAACAGGAGAGGAGAAAAAGTAGTGAAAGTAATTGTTGAACACATAATATCTGAGACTATTCCAAAGGTGAAGAGATAGTTTCTTCAAAGAAGCAAGAATTAGATTGATAGCCATTTTTTAAAAAGTAACAATAGAAGCCAGAAGGCAATGATTAAAGAAAATAATTGCAAACTCAGAATTCAACACACAACAAAATATTCTTCAGGATCAAAAATAACATAATTTTTTTTCTAAGAGATAATAACTGAGGTAATCTATCAAAAGTAGTCCTGGACAACAACAACAGAATTACAAAAGTAGTGTTTGTGCTTCAAGTGATGGTAATAACAGCATATGGAAGCAGAGGAATAAAGAGAAAATGAAAAAAAGTTGAACAATATACTTGGTAATGATGAACTTGATGGTTCAGACTAACTCTTTGAGAACAACTAGAAAAGCTATTTATAAAAATATGAAGATTTTAAAAGCTTGAATAAGACAACCAAAGAGTGAGGGTTTGTGGGTCTAGGATACATAAAACAAAACAAAACAAAACAAAACAAAACAAAATGAAGCTTAAAGAAGTTGGCCTGGCATTAGGGATTGTTTTTGCGTTAGCAGTATCTGACAATTCCTAATAAGGCAGTGAGAGCCTTAGAATGTCCATTTAGAATACACTGAAAGAGGGATGCCTAGGAGGCTCAGTCAACTAAGTGTCTGACTTTGGCTCAGGTCATGATCTTGTGGTTCGTGGTTTGAGCTCCACATCAGATTCTCTAATGTCAGCACAAAACTTGCTCAGGTCCTCTGCCCCCCTCTCTCTTTGCCCCTCTCCTACTTATGTGCTTTCTCTGTCTCTCTCAAAATAAATAAACTTTAAAAAAATCATAAGTCTAGGGTAAAAATCTAGCATCAGATCCTATGATTTAAATTCAGCTCCCATAGCAACACACTGTGAGAGTAAAGGTGAACTAGAAACTTTAAAATTATTCATATGGATTAAGGTCCGGGTTAATTCATTATTTTATTAAATTTCTGATTGAATTAAACTAATTATAACACCTCGAGCCCACTGTTAGCCAAAAGCAAAGGTAAATCCTCTATAGAGGAATATAACAAAATATCCTATAATTTCAAAATATTTAAACAATCATTTAAATAAAATATATGCCTGTCAAATACAATGCATAGAACTCAAAAATAACTATATATATAATAGCAAAAGGTAGATTAAAAAACAAGAAAAATGAATACCATTTAACATAGATACACAGGAAAACCAATGGAATTATCAGACACAGAAAGCTATACTCAAATAAAAATTAATGATTTAATGTATGTATACAGGAAGGTTGCAGGTGATATTAATTAAATATCTATCCCATTGCAAGAATTCAGAAAAAAAGGAATACTGAATTTAATAAAAGTAGAAAAAAGTAATAGAAAATAGTGCATTAATTAATTAAAATTAAAAGTATAATAAAATGGTCATACTAAAAGTTTGTTAAAATTATTAATAATTTCTCTCTTCCCTCTCTCTCTCTGCCCCTCCCCGTCTCACACACAAATGCACACATGTGCTCTCTTTCTCTCTGTCTCAAAATACATAAACATTTACAAAATAATAATAATTAAGAGCACACATAAATAATGTCAATTAAGAAAATGAGGACATCACTACAGTTCCTATGTACACTAAAAATACCAAAAGAAGTTTTAAGAGCAACCTTTTTCCAAATAAATTTGAAAACTTAAAAGAAATGAAAAATTTATTTTAAAAATCTGTAAGAACTGGCACATAGAAGAAAAAAGGCGCAGAACCTGAATATTTAAAAAAAAATCCTACTAAATAAAATTGAATTTACAATTAAACTCCTCCTCAAAATTCTTACAATTCCTACATGATTCTTCTATCTCAGATTACTAGGCATACCACTCTAAGGTTCCTGAAGGAAGAGAGTGACAGAAGAAATGTCAACAGGAAATACACATTGATTTTTTTAAGAAATTTTTTATGTTTATTTATTTATTTTGAGAGAGAGTAGTGAGAGCAGGAAAGGGGCAAGGAGAGAGGGACAGAAAGAATCAGAAGCTGGCATTGTCAGTACAGAGCCCTATGTGGAGCTCGATCTCATGAACCATGAGATCATCACCTGAGCTGAAATCAAGAGTCTGCAGCTTAACCGACTGAGCCACTCAGGCACCCCCCCCATTCAATTTTTAATTTCAGTTTCAAAATGAGGATTTCAAAACTTATAACAAAAGTAACAGTTTGAGAAAAATATTTTTTTGCATTTCCAAAGACTAAATTTTCAAAAGACTAAATCTGAAGGACCCAGTGCCTAATATGGATAAAATAAACCTGAAAAGGGGGCAAACTATAAAATAATAAAAATCAGTTTCTCTACAAAAGTCAAAATGAAGTTAACTAAATTGGGAGGATGAAGAAGAAATCCAGAAGAGTGTACGAATTAAGACAAACTTAGGGAGATAAAACCAATTTCCTAGTACCAGGTAAGTATAGGAATTATAGTTCTCCTGTGTGTTAACTTTAAAAGATACTCTCCAAAAACCATTGGCTATTTATTGCTCTTGTCTACAAATCCCCAGGAATTTGGATGCTAAAATGGAAAGATAGGAAATATGCACATTGACAGAAAGAATACAAAATGGCTTGGTTTCCCCTCCCCTACATGGAGTGTCCTCAGCACAGTGATGCTTGAGATAGAGAGTAACAATCACTGGACAAAGTTACTTTCAGGAACAGCTAAATTTATAGTCAGTGAAATTTATACTCTGTTAATAGTTAAAGAAATGTGATAACAGCTTTCAAAGAAATATACTGGGTAATGGAGTGGAAAGTACTAGAGAGATCTATGTTAACTGATGGTTAGGCAGAGTGTTACATCAGGTTTGTTAGTTGTAGGCAATAGAAGCTGACTTTGAATAAATAGAAAAGTATATCGACTAGCTCGGAATTCTTGGAAGACTGAAGAACTAGATTGAGGCTAAACTTCCAGCACCATCACAACAAAACATCACAACAAAACATGGCAAAAGAGCACTGAAGAGGAAATTGGGAATGCCAAGGAGTTCTAAGCCAGGAGCTAAACTTGACTGTTTCAACTGTGAGCACCAAAGCTACTGTGTGCGAGGAACAATACTGGATCTACTTGCTGTCTTAAAAAAACAGATACCTCACTGACAGCTTTTGCACAACAAACAAGCAAAGAGCAAAACAAAACAATAAGAAAATAAAACCTAAAGAAATACAAATGAAAAGATTCTAAGCAATGGCTTTTGCATTCTCATTTGCTCATACCTGAACTGAAAAATATTATTTAGGGTACATATACCAGCGGCTGCAACAAAGATGTAAATAGAAAAGTGGCTCAAAAGAGAATGAAGTTACTCTCAGGCAATGGAAGTCGGAGTGCAAGTAGGCTTGAGCTGACATGACAGCTTTATTTCAGGAGACCAAATTCCTTAATCTTGCACTCTGGTCTTCTCAATATAGGGCACAAGGTAAGTAATTCTCCAAACAGGAAATGTGTTCAAAAGGTGCTGAGCGGCCAGAAAGAATGGAAAATGTTCACTAGATAGGACACTCTAATAAGGTAACATTTACAATCAGATCTAGAGGAACAAAATGAAGCAGCTTTGAAGATTTGTGGGAAGATGTTTCTAAGAAGAATATACATCAAAAGTAAAAGATGTAAGGCTGGAAAAAGGCTTGATGTATTTAAGGAATATCACATAAAATCATGGTTGATACAGCATAATTTCTAGAGTAAAAGAAAATGAAGTTGGACACCCCTAAAGGCTTTAAAGACAGTAACATAATCAAAATTTGTTCTTTAAAATAATCACCTTGGGGCGCCTGGGTGGCTCAGACAGTTATGCTTCCAACCCTACTCAGGTCATGATCTCACGGTTTGTTAAGTTCGAGCCCTGCATTGGGCTCTGCACGGCTGGTGTGGAGCCTGCTTGGGATGGTCTCCCTCCTCTCTCTGCCCTTCTCTCTTGCTCTCTTTCTCTCTCTCAACATAAATAAATAAATTTAAAAAATAATCACTTGGGGTGCAAGTGAATTACTGACAAGCAAGAGAAAAAGTGTGTGGACAAATCAGGTGGGGAAATGCTGCTGTAATCTTGGTGAGATGTGATAGTAGTTTGGCAGATACATTCAGTGTATCAATTCTGTACAACTGGAGAGAGGTTAGAGAAACTACTTTTTTAAGTTTATTTATTTATTTTGAGAGATAAAGCAAGAGAGAGAGCAGGGGAGGGACTGAGACAGGGAGAGACAGAATCCCAAGCAGGCTCCATGCTGTCAGCACAGAGCCAGACGTGGGGCTTGAACACAGGAACCTTGAGATCATGACCTGAGCTGAGATTAAAAGTTGGACATTTAAGCAAGTGAGCCGCCTAGATGATCCTATTTTTAAAATATAATACAACTGCCCTTGTAATTTGTACTTATATTCTCCATGTTAATGTAAAATATCCTTTTATTCACAATGTTCAACTCAAATGATTTTATTCTGAGCTACTAACAAAAACAAACAAAAACCACATACTGAGGGTTTCTACTGTGTCAGTTGCTCTCACTCATATTTGTAGGGAGGAAGAAGCAAAAAAATAGAAGCTAGTTATCAAGGTCATTTATCTAGTGTGCAGTTAACCAGCATTTGACTGGTATGCATCAGAGAATTCACTATCAAACCAACTGTCTTCAAGTTCAATATTTTTTCCAGGGAAACAAACATATCTGAATAAAGTAATTTGCTCTATAGCTATATCAAAAGAATTTTTATGAGTTAGTAACTCAATTCCCTCCCTCCTTACATTAGCAATAATTTTATGATGATGAAGATATATAAAGCATATTGTAATGTAAAAATTATGAATACATTTTAACTCTCAATTTTAATATATTTAAAAGTGTAATGTTATATCAGCATAAAATATACAATATAGGAACTGTTTACCTAAACTGTAGATGGACCAAAGTGTATGCATGACTGTGTATGTATATAAAAAGTCTTAAAGAGTTCAGAATCTGTCTCTTTTTCCTAATACAAAACAATAAAAGAAACAGAATATATGGGTTAATTCATAGTATTTGGTTATTAGGGTTCCTTTATCATACTAGGGTAGGATAATTGGGGAAAAAGGGCAATATTTACCAGTTTTTATAAAATTTCACATAATATACCATTTATTAATTTGTGCACCAATTCAATAAATCTTTATTGGTTGTCTTATCCACTAAGAAAAATGGGAAAATAGGTCAATCAAATTCAGGAAAATAAATAATAAGAAGATAAATTAACAATTAATTAAAATTAAGAATTCCAAAAGTGATAAATTCTAGAGAAAAAATAAAGCTGGGATAGTTTATTAGAGACCAGAGTAAGATAAGTCTCACTGGATATTTTAGATACACTGTATGAAAGTCCAATCCTTTAGGTAACAGCTTATGAAAGTCCTAAAACATACGAGATGTTTCATGAAGATCTAAGGGGAGAGGGTATGAGGATCTGGGAAAGCACCCACAGGAGCTACAATAGAGGGCCCATGTGGAGCAAGATTGAGAAACAGCAAGGGATTACAGCATGCTGGAGCGCAGTGTGAGAGTCAGAGGAAGATAAGCTTGAAGAATGAGAAGAATTGAGATCATATTGAAGAAAACGTTTGAACTGTATTCCTGTTTTATCAGAAATCCTTTGGCAAGTCTTAAACAGAAGAGTGACTGATGTGATTTATGTTTTTAAATGCACACTTGGGCTGCTCTATGGAATGTGGAAGCAGAGCAACAATTGAGGAGGCTCTCTGGAATTGGCCCAGATTAAAGATGACAGGCAGAGGCTGGGACAACGATGACAACTATAAATGATTTAGTAAAGACTGGACAGGAACAGGTTTGGTCCTGGAGGGGTTCCCAGGTAGGAGGAAAGTGAAGATGCAGTTCAGGTGATCTACATGGAAGCCATCTAGACGGAACATCTTAAATTATATGATTGACTACCATAAGTGACTCAAAGAAAGTAACTTGTTTATGTCATTTTAAACACAAAGTAGGCACATATGAGTGGATCAAATTATCTTAACATTGAAACCACAGTTTCATTACAAACTATTCACAATAAATGAACATTCACATTTTACTCCTTGCACACATTATTTGTACTTAATGCACAAAAATGACAAATATATAATCTCTAAAAAGGACTCTAATCCTTTGCCCTACGGTCATGTGAGGTATTAGCCTATTATATCCTTGAGATAGAATTCTCATCAGTGCCAAAAGGCTGGCAGGTATATTCAGCGTATCAATTCTACACAACTAAATAGAGGTCACTGAAGGTTTTTTTTTTTTCAATAAAATATAAATCCCCTTGCATTTGTATTTATACTCTCCATATTAATGTAAAATACATTGTGATTCACAATGTTCAGTTCGAATGATTTTATTCAGAACTCCTAAATTCAGAGTTGAGATTAAACCTAAAAGGACTTGTCCTTTGCTGAAAATTACATATTTAATCTGATATAAAAAGAGAATTTACTTGGCTATATTGATTTTAAAGGCTTTTGGCTACACAACTCATGTTTCCTCTCTTTGAGGTTGCTGTAAAATAGAATGGCACATAAAACATTAAGATCATTTTATTTTTTAAAATACGAAAAATTATACTGTACACAAATGCAATAGCAAGTCTAAATTTATCAGAATATTTTTAATTCTAATATTTCATGAATGTTTTAAAATTGTAATATTTAGGTCAACTCATATTGTTTCTTGATTTCCATACTTTGTAATTATTGCTACTTTTACTTCTTTAGAAAATATTAAAGCCTCATTTGACTTAACATTTGAATGAACAGAAACCGATTTTTTCCAATTTTCTTCTTATACATAATTTTTTCCAATTTTTTCTTATGACCATTTGAGATAGTCCTACTGAAACAAATATAACAAATTCTGCTATAATATTCTATTGGCATAAAGGGGAATTTTAAGCGAGCAATGTAAGATAAATAAACTTTCAAACTCATTAGAATTTTTCCAGGTGATTATTAGAATGGTAGTTACTTTTCACTTAGAAATGTACATCTTCAGGTATAAAATTCTGCCAAAATTCTTTGTTTCTTGTATCTCTGATACCTTCTATAATATTTCTTTGGCTTACCATTCATGATTATGTTTTACTTTTCAAGAATAACTTCACCCGTCATTTCTTTATGAAGTCTTTCTTAATTCCTTAAAGTAAATTTGTCTAATTCCTCTCTTCTGGAGTAGCATATACAATTTCTATTTTAAATACTATAATATTTAAGCTCCATTTAAGCAATTATGTGGCTTTCTTTCCAACCAGACTATAGGCTTCTTAAGGGTGAGGCATATAACTTGTGTATCTCTTTACCTCTAAAAAATAAACACCATTTCTGGTAGATGACCAGTGAGTGAACAAAATCTTATATATCATTGTTATTGTGACTAAGCATAGAATACATATGAAAATAGTGGAAATTTTTGCATAAAATATATACTAGAATGGTGGAAATTTTTCCAATTTTATAAGAAAAGTATCAGTAAATGATAGACCAGGAAACTTGAAACATTTTTTTAATGTATGGTTTATTTTATGTTTTTTATTTTTCCTATCAGTAACTCTACCTGTGCATTAAAGACAGAAGCTTTTGTTTTTCAGGAATTCAGGAAAAAAATATCTCCTTGTCCACTGTAATCATGCATTCCCACTGACTGTGATTCCTTGAGAGAACTGTGACCATTATCATTAACATCAAATATTATAGCATGTAATAAGCACCTGCATATTCAAGGACCATGGAATTTACGAACATGTTTGCTGATTTAACTGGGTTTTGTCTGTTTGTTTCCTTTGGGAACTGTGACCATCATACCACTGATTAGTTAAAATGAAAAGACTAAGTGCAATATACAGTGGTTATATACGTATAGTGTGTAGTGGGCACAAAACCAAGCTATTGAATTAGTTCTTTAATTATTTAGTTCTTTAACACATTGGCCATCATTCTGAAGATGCAACTTAATTCAATGATACTGTTTAAATCTGACTAGAAATCACTGTCATTTCCTTAGGAATCACAGGTGGTTGTAGCTCAGGGATTTATTCATTAAATTAAATCCCGTAGGTGTCAGGAAGACTCAATAATAGCATTAGTGTTATTATGATCATACTGAAGTATCAGCTGTGGAAGGCACCTGGACATTCAGAGAAAGTGGTCATTTGTAGTATACTATCTGACTCTTGTACTTTGTTCTAAGCTTGCAAAATTTTCTTTCCCTTTTATCTTCCTAATAACAGAATCTTTCGGAATTATGACTAATTTAACTATATATATGCTTCAAAAATTAATTTTATAAGCTGTATCATAACAATGTATTAGGGAATTATTTTGATAAATTTTAAATTTCTTCTGTAAAACAATTTTCACCAAATATTTATGTTCCATAATTATAGGAAAATGTCTCCTTTAAGAGAAAATAATATTTGGATTAGATCGTTTCATAAATAGCTTTCTGTTGACTTAAGACTCTCATTAATGAAAAGCTTCATTCATTTTATTATTAATAACCTTTTCTAAGAACTTATCTTAAGCCAGTATCTCTTTTAAGTACTTTTACATATATCATTTCATTTAGATTCAATAGACAAAACAAACAAACAAAAATCAAAATACTTCTGAGCTGGGTAATATTTTATCCCAATTTCACAGAAAATGAAACCAAAGCCTAGAGAAGTTAAGTTCTTCTCTAATATTACAGAGGTATCATATGGCACAAGTAGGATTTTAACATCAGTTTGACATCAGAGACAACACTCTTTGTTAACTATGTTGCAGTACCTTTGCCATGAATAGCAAATTGTGTTTTAGTGGACTTCTGTATAAATTTGAGCAATGGTGACATATTTTTAAAAAATTATAAAAAGGATGATGGTTCATTAATCCATTACTAAAATTTTTGACTAACTGAAAAATATTTTTCATATTTATATAATAAATGTCAGGTATTCAAGAATTCTAGATTTGTATGCCTGAGGCAGTTGCTGCTTTTCAACTGTAAAGATTCCTCTGTAAACCTTGCCTCTCTAGGATCATCCAAATACAACATGAAAACAAAGATCTACAGCACCATTATTTTAACAATTTAACAGACCACATCTGAACACCATTATCAGAAGAAAGCCCACCAAAATAGTCAAAACATGTCAGCAGGGAAGGGACTCTGCTGTCTCCAGGTGACCTGGCAGAGAATACCTGTGTCAAAATGATGGGCACGTATAGCAGGTGTGATATAGGTCTGCAAGACCATCATCAGGATCAATAATTCATGAAGCACTCTTAAAAGTCACAATTAGAGTTTATTATAGTCTAAAGAAATAGATTAAAATTAGGCAAGGTAAAAGACACATGGAATAGAGTCAAGGAGAGAACAGGTGCAAGCTTCCCTTCACCCTCTCCCATTGGAGTATATGAACTATACTTAATCCTTCCAAAACTGGTGTGTAATAACAATGCTGCCAACTAGGGAAGCTAACCTGAGCCTTGATGTTCAGGTTTTCTTGTTGAGATGTAGTCTTATAAGCATGTAGTGCCTGTGTGACTAACTTCAGTTACTCAGTCTCCACTCTCCAGCCCCTCTGGAGATCAGAATGGTACATTGCAACCCAAGGCTCCTGCCATAAATCACATTGCTGTCATAAACTTTCTGGCATGGTCCAGGGCCACAGTTATGCAAAGACACTCTTATCAGACAGAACATTTTAAGGCTACTATAAGTTCTTAAATTTGTCTCCTAGCAGTGAGTCAAGGAGCCATCTTCTCTTTGAAATGTACAGGGTTTGAACATTTCTAGCTTTCTGAGTTCATAATTTACTGCATGGAAAAAAAAACCCACAATAATCTCTATTTTGGGACAAATTGATAATATTTGGAGATTATAGGAAGCATCTTAATACCTAAGTTGACATAATAAAGGGCAGAGAAGGCTTAACTAAATTGAGACAACTCAAGTAGATATAGTTACAGAAAATTCATGCTCTGGATATGCTGAAGTAGAGGAGATGCTGTGCACTAAAAGCAGTCAAATGTTGTGCCTGACAGTTTGAGAGAAGTGTATGAAATGATCTACACACACACACACACACACACGAAAACATAAGCCTGTCTGATACAAGATTGTTCTGTGTACTCTAATAAGGCCATAGACACCTAGAACAGTTATACTCCTAGGGTAGACTGTTGGTGAGAAATATGCCATAGAATTATGCGTAACAATGAACCTAGCAACTATTTAAGACTAATGTTACCTTCACTCACTCACCCAGGTTCTTCCTCATTTATAAAATATTAAAAAAAATTCCTTTATTTAAACAAAGAGATAAAAGAAGTAATATAACCATACACAGTGTTTAAAAAAGGGTAAGCAGGAGTAAAACACTGAACTGAAATACACAAAAACAAAAAACACACGTTTGCATGTACATGTGCCTGTATACACATATGAACAACAGAAAGATTATGGTAGAAAAGATGTAAAAACAAATATTATTATAGAAAATTAAATGTATTAACATAAAGATGTCTTTGATGTTATAAAACTGTAGAAATAAAAAGTTTTCTTCCTAGAAATGGCCACTCAAGGAAAGGAGACAATAACTGAGAGGCACAGACAAAACAAGGAATGGAAATTAAGGTCATATTAGAAGAATGTGAAAGAAATATAGACACAGATTAACAAAATAATTGTTACATATAGAACAGATATGAAGAAACTGAGCACATTTTTAAAAACAGGTTTCTGAAAATATTAGAAAGAAACACACAGATACAAAAATGACCCAAAATATGAGTTTTAACACCTCCTCCAAAAAGAGAAGAAATAAAACAAACCAGTCAAATATATCATTCAATATGATATATCTAAAATGTAGAAATGTAAATCTTTGGATTAAAAGTTCAGGGGAAAAAATGATCCAATTCAAGCAATACTGACATACAAGATGGACAGACTTGGAAGTTAAAGAATGCCAAAGGCAGCCAGCTGAATCTTCTAGTCAACTACAAGTAGGATAAATCAGACTAGTTCTAACTTGTTCAGAGATACATTCTCCACAAGAGGAAAACTAGAGCAAATTATTGACAGGACTTTTAGGAAACAGATGTGACCAAGTTTTAAAATTTAGCTAAAGTGCTATTCAAGTATAAAGGCAACGGATAAGTATTTTCAAAAAACATTAGACCCTAAACTCATAATATTTTTATGAGTAAATGATGTGTTACGAATATGGAATAATTTGTTAAGACTCCACAAATGTAAAGTCTTCCTGATATTTGCAGCAATACAGTACATGAGTAGCAACTGAAACTCTATTTGCATGAATATAAATTCAGAGGTGCCCCAAAAGTTATAAAAACAATGTTACAACACTCATTCCATCTTGACCAACACAAAAAGTTAATCGGGTACTACTGATACCTCAGCCATGAAATTCTTCACTCCTGTGTATTACTCAAATTTTAATCCAGGAAAGCATGGTAACAAGGATAACACTGAAATTTTCATTTTCATTAAGATGGTATCTACACCAAAATTTTCATTCTGCAGTGAACTATGTTGGGTAATATTTTTTAATTGAGGTAAAATCAGTATATAATATTTTATGTTTCAGATGTACAACATTATAACTGGGCATCTGTATGCACTACAAAGTGATCCCCACCAAAAATCTAGTCACTATCTATCACCACACCTTCACCTTTTGACCCCCTTCACTGTTTTGCCCATCCTCCAATGCACTCCCCTTCTAGTAACCATCATTTCATTCTCTGTATCTATGTATTTATGTAATGTTTTGTTTCTTTGTTGTTGTTGTTGTTGTTATATTCCGCATATGAGTGAAATCATAATTTGTTTTTCTCCCTTAGACTTACTTCACTTAATATAACACCTTCAAGATCTAAAGTTGTCATAAATGACAAGATTTCATTCTTTTTCTATGACTGAATAGTATTTTAGTGTATATATATATATATACTAAAATTATATATATTATATATATATATATCCTCTTCATCTGTTTTCATAGTCTTTTGATAAATATTGAGAAGTGGAATCGCTGAATAATTGGTAGATCTATTCTTAAATTTTTGAGGAAATCTCCTTACTATTATCCATATTGGTTACATCAATTTACATTCCCACTAATAGTGTACAAGCATTCCCTTTTCTCCATATCCTCTCCAACACTTGTTACTTCTTGTCTTTTTGATAACAGCGATTCTAAAAGGTATTAGCTGATATCTCAATATAGTTTTGGTTCATATCTCCCTAATAATTAGTGATGTTGAACATCTTTTCATGGGCCTGTTGGCCATCTTTTGTTTCTTTGGAAAAATGTCTGCTCAGGGGCACCTGGTTGGCCCAGTCTGACTCTTGATTTTGGCTCAGGTCATGATCTCAGTTCATGAGATCAAGCCCCACCTTGGGATCTGCACTGACAACATCAAGCATGCTTAGGATTCTCTCCCTGCCTCTCCTTTATCAGTGCTCTCTCTTCCTCAAATAAATAAATGAACATTAAAAAAAAGAAGGGGCGACTGGGTGGCTCAGTTACGCATCCGACTTTGGCTCAGGTCATGATCTCACAATACATGGGTTCAAGCCCCGCATCGTACACTGTGCTGACACCTCAGAGCCTGGAGCCTGCTTTGGATTCTGTGTCTCATTCTCTCTCTCCCCCTCCCCCGCTTGTGCTCTGTCTCTCTCTCTCAAAAATAAATAAACGTTAACAAAATTTAAAAAAGAAAATTAAAAAAAGAAAAGAAAAATGTCTGTTCAGATCATCTGCCCATTTTTTATTATATAATTTTTTAATTGTTGGACTATATGAGTTCGTTACATATTTTGAATATTAACCCCTTATTAGGTATACTTGCAAATATCTTCTTCCATTTAGTAAGTTGTCTTTTCATTTGGATGATGAATTCCTTCACTGTGCAGAAGGCTTTTAGTTTCATGTAGTCCCATTTGTTTATTTTTTTATTTTGTTTCCCCTGTTTTGGAGTCAGATCCACAAATATATCACTAATATTAACAAGGATTTAATTTCTTGTACTCAAAATACAAAAGCATAATCTAAAAGAAATAAAGAGATAAAACCTCTCTCTTTGGTCTGAATTATTTAAATTAATGATCCTTTGTGACAAGACCATTATCTTTTCAGTTTTCACAATTATGACTTTTGTCCAGAGAAACAAACATTTAAAGATGAATTATTTTATAGTCAAGCAAATTCAATGAATAATTACTCAAAGAAATGTACCTGTTATTTAAAAAGCCATCGTTAATATTCAAGAAACTAATATATGTTGATATTATAATTTAACATCCAAATGACATTTTGAGTTAACATTTAGGTGTTACCCCAGATTTTCCAGAGAAAACTGGGACGTATGGTCAGCCTTGCTATTAACCAGGTGAGATAAAATATCACAGCAACCTCATGAATATCTGGTTATTATCACCATTAGATAAATGAGAATATTAAACCCTAGAGATTAACAATCTATACAAAGTCTAAGTCAGTGTTGGAGCAGGAATTCCAATCAAGTACTAACTCTGATGCTAGGGCTTGCAGTCTTCAAAATAATCTTATGTCGATCTATAACTCATTCAAGAAAATAGATTTATTTTTAAATATCCACAGTGATCGCAGCACTTGGGTGGCTCAGTTGTTTAAGTGTCCGACTCTTGGTTTCGCTCAGGTCATGATCTCACAATTCATGAGTTCAAACCTCATGTCTGAGAGCACAGAGCCTGCATAGGATTCTCTCTTTCTCCCGCTCCTGTTGTCTTTCTCTCTCTCTCTCTCTCTCTCTCTCTCTCTCTCTCTCTCTCCCCCTCTCCCTCTCTCCCTCTCTCTCTCTTTCTCTCTCAAAATAAATAAACTTTAAAAAATCAATGAGATGGCATAATTTTTCATGTTTATTTTTAATTTCTTGCAATGCCATAAATAGAACTGTGTATAAAAAATTTCACTTTTTTTTCCTCAAAAGCAATGTAATAGATTAAAATAATTGCACAGATAGTACCTGACTTATAATGGTTCAATTTATAGTTTTTTAATTTTACAATGGTGCAAAACTGATACACATTCAGTAGAAACCATAGTTTGAACTTTGAGTTTTGTTCTTTTCCCTCTTGAATTCTGATCAGCCCAAATGCTGGTTAGCAGCAGTGAGCCGCAGCTCCTAGCCTGCCATGCAATTGCCAGGGTTAACAACTAATACACTGACAACCATTGTGCACCCATACAGCCTTTCCGGTTTTCATCTTCAGTATGGTATTCAATAAACTACAAGATATAGTCAATACTTTATTATAAACAAAGCGTTGGCTGATTTTTAGATGATTTTGCCCAGCAGTAGGTAATGTAAGTGTTCTGAGCAAGTCTAAGGTAGGCTAGGCTAAGCTATGATGTTTGGTAGGCTAGGTGGTGTATTAAATGCATTTCTGATTTCTAATATTTTCAGTTTATGATGGGTTTATTGTCACATAATCTGATCATAAGTCTATGAAGATCTGTAAACGTGTAAGTACGAATTGTTGAGGTCTCTATAGTTACATGGAGAATTGTCAGGGGGAAAAGTTAATAAGAAAAGTTCCATGAAATATAAGCTATTTAGGTTTGTAGCATGAATACTTTAGGGGAAAGTCTATTACAACACAAGGTTCCTGTTTGATTTGGCGACTATTTGTTTTATCATTTAAGCTTAAACAAGTCAAATCCCTGGTTGCTACTAGAGTAGGGAGAGTTGCTCTATTTATTTAGCAGGTTTCCTCCCCCCTGCGTAATAGAGCTCTCTAGCCCTGCTCTATAAAGGAAAAAAGTAAAATAATAATAATAAGTTCAATTTGGTTAATAGCTAAAGAGGTACTTCTTTAACAGGACTGAAATTGAGATTTAAAATCAGTCAGAAATTACTGGTCTGTGTGTGTGTGTGTGTGTGTGTGTGTTTCAGAGGGTACAGTCGCGACTTTTGTTTTTTCAGTGTCTTATTCATTTCAAGCATGTCCTTCAATCTCTCTGTTATCAGATCAACATCTCAGCTTATAATGTTATGATGGTATGTATTTTATATATATATATATATATATATATATATATATATACATACATATAAACATGAGAAATAACTATTTTAAATAGCAGTATCCACCAACATCACCAGATCTACAAATGTCTTAGAAAAGAATAGATAACATCAGGTTTATTTCTTGTTTAGATTATTTACAGAACTGGGTACCAGTTTGCAAAGTTATTGTACAGTAACTTTCTAGACCAAAAAAAAAAAAACCTTCATAAAATCAGTAGAGTACCAACTGAGATTTTGAAGAGCTACAAAACCAAGTGGTTTTGATGGATGTGACAGAAAAATTTACTATTAAAGGTTTGCCTTGCATTGAAATATTTTTACCTCAAATCTAGCTATTTGGACTATAATGGTATACTAAGTGTACATCTCCACACACACAGATTCTCTGCTCTAAACAAATAGCAATAATAGATAAAACATAAATAGAGATAACAAAAAAATCCATAAGTGTCCTTTACGAATTTTTCTCACTACTAGAAAGCTCACAGCAGCAACACAAAGCAGTGAGTTTTGCTCACTGTGGGCCTGATAAGCTTTTAGTCTACAAAGAAAATGGTGAATAGGAGTTCAAATGTATTAAAAGAACTACATTTTCTAGGTCATATGGGGCTCCAAAACTCACTTCTTGAAGCCAGTAGTTGGGAATCATAAAAGAACCTGGAGTACATCACTGACAACCTGCTGCCAGACTCCTAGGTTCTTGGACAGCTGTGGGTGAGGAGACAGGAGAAAATGGAGAGGCACCCAGCCAGTGTTCCTTCCAGCAGTAACTACACCTGGGGAAGAGCTCAATAAAACCACATAGAATCTGGAACCATTCTATAAGTTTTTGGAAACTAAGAATGGATTCATAGAACATTTAAAAAATGCTGCCACGGGAGAAAGAAAAAGGAAAACTGATAAAAACCAAAATTACCCACTCAAAATTGTCCTGTTAACAAAACTAGAAAACATATTTTTAAAAAGCTAATGTTAAGAAAGATAACCAAGTGAATAATCAGATCTGGTATCCATCCATTGGAATGAAGATCATGTTTAGGATGCTCAAAGAAATGAATGTACACCTAAGGTTGTACGATATAGTTGATTTACTATTTTGCCAATCTTACCCTCCTGCAAGTACACCTTCCTATATTTCAGAGGTAGCAAAAGTTTAAACATTACCTAGATCACTTTGTGGTTAAAGTTACAGAGGAGAAGTAGGTTTTGTTAATCAGATGCATTGGCACAGACCTGACTGTGGACACAGTCGGAGAGGCAGCACAGGAAGTGTCCCTTTTGATAATGTGGACTGTAGCAGGTGCAGTGTTGCTCTGGACTGAGTTCAGGTGGTGGCTACCTCAGCCTTTAGTAAAAAACATGGTGTTTATTCCTGGAGCCAAAGTTCATTCTATTTCTTTTTTTTTTTTTTTAACATTTATTTATTTTTGAGCATGAGTAGGAGAGGGGCAAAGAGAGAGGGAGACACAGAATCCGATGCAGGCTCCAGGCTCTGAGCTGTCAGCACAGAGCCTGACGTGGGGCTCAAACCCATAAACTGTGAGATCATGGCTGAGCCGAAGTCAGCCACTTAACCAACTGAGCCACCCAGGCCCCACCTATTTCTTGATCCTATAACATGGCTGAGCTGATGTGATCCTAATGCCAGCACTTGGGGATGTGTCTTCCTGATTTCCTGAATATAGTCAGGAAACTATATTCTCTGTGTTTCGCTTAATTCAATCATTCTGAAGTTTATATGAAAACAACCACCCGAACACACCTATACCACAAACAAGTAATAATAGCAAAATAAAGTTTAAAAAGTAAGAAAATGAGGGGATAATTACCTTGTAATTATAAAAAGTAACATTAAAAACTAAAACGTATTAAAACATATGGAATTGGTTCATATATAGAGAGAGATTGACCAATGGCACAGAACATAAGGACAGAAATAAATCTAAATAACTTTAAGAAATTTAGCATATGTTGGCTCCTCAAAATAAGAGGTAATTATGAACGATTTAATAAATAAGGAAAGATTATATATTACCTGTTTGATAAAAAATAAAAGGCAAATTAGGATAATTCCTCATGACATCCATCAGGATAAACTGTAAAACATTATCAAACTAAATGCACAAAATGAACTATACATGTACTAGAAGAAACCATGAATCAATTCCCTTAAAACTGACAAAAGAGAGAAGCATTCTAATTATGAATAAAAACCAAGAACCAAGAAAAGGAATATGAGATGTTTTACTGTGTAAAAATAACACAAGAAAAATGATTCTGCCTGTAAAATATAGAATGTCAATTCTTTTTAAGAAAATACAAGGGTGACTGATGTCTCAGTTAGTTGAGCATCCAACTCTTGATTTCAACTCAGGTCATGATCCCAGGATCCCAGGATCTTGGGACTGAGTTCCGCATGGCTCTGTGCTGAGTGTGGAGCCTACCTAAGATTCTCTCTCCCCCTTAGCCCCTCTTCCCCACTCATGCTCTCTGTCTCTAAAATTAAAAAAAAGTAAAAGAAAAAATAGAAATAATGGAAAATGATCCACAAAAATCATAAAAACAACACAGAAAGGGCAAAGAGATGGTATAGATGGGGTAGAAAGATTTTTTTATCTGTGTATACACTACATACTTTTGCATTTAAAAACATCATGTACTGATTTCCAAAAAGAAGATCTTAAAATTTAGTGAAAAAGAAAATACTAGATTATATATATAGTATAGCTTTTGAGTGGACTGCAAATAAATCCCATAGAACATCTCCAAGTATTCCAAACTGATAATAAATTACAAAGTAGTATTAATTTAAAGTAGTTTAAAATATTTAGTTTTGAAATATACAACCTGATTCTAAGTAACACATGAACAGCACAATAGAAATGACAAAATACAAAATATTTAGAAAACAATGAAAATAAAAACCTAAGGGGCCCATAAAAAGTGAAATTAGAGATAAATTTGTATCTTCCAAATCATATTGCTCTATGATTGCATAAGCTCAAAAGTGTAAGCTCAAAAAAGAACATCACTGGAACATTACTAAAGTAAAAGAAAGCAGGTAACAAAGAAAGACCACAAATTATTATAATAGAAAACAAAAAAATACCCAAATTATTAATAGAGTCAATACACAAAAATGAAGCTTTAAAAAAGCTAAAATAGGGGCGCCTGGGTGGCTCAGTTGGTTGAGCATACGACTTCAGCTCAGGTCACGATCTCACTGTTCGTGAGTTTAAGCCCCGCACTGGACTCTGTTGTGACAGCTCAGAGCCTGAAGCCTGCTTTGGATTCTGTGTCTCCCTCTCTCTTTGCCACTCCCCCTCTTGCTCTCTCTCTCTCTCTCTCTTTCTCTCCCTCTCTCATTCTCTCTCTTTCTCTCTCTGTCTCTCTCAAAATAAATAAATATTAAAAATTTTTTTCAAGCTAAAATAATAACCTGACTTCAAAAACTGCTGCTACAGGAGGAGAAAGTGGGGTGGGAGTATCTGAGTAGGAAGAGAAAAAAAAGAATAGTTGTCTAGACAAATGTAAATCACCAAAATTTTTTGAAAAAGAAAAAAATCATAAACATTAATTTGCAATGTTCGACAAGATACCAACAATTTCTTGTTTTATGCTTTCTATGGTTTCATTAAAATCTTCAAAGAAATCAAAAGACAATTTGAAGTTCTATTTTCAAATCAGAGTTCCTAAGAGACAAAGTGATCATTTTTTGTTGGCATGATTCAATTCTTCACATGATACACACGAAGTATGATCCTTTGTAAGATACATTGTAGTGGTCAACACATCTGGGACACAAATTTTCCCTTTCGTATGCCCACAGGATTATTTTAGTTCTAAATCTGAACCAGAAAAATGTAACTTCACTCAATTACACAGACCAATCAAAAGAATGATAGTGCATGCTCTAGTTAGCATGGGATGCACAAGGTAATTCGGCAGCTGCTATTTTCGACTGAGCATTGGTGTTTTTTGGGGAGATGAGTAAACGTTTGATTTTGTTTAATTTAAAAAGAAACAAAAAATTATTTTAGGATTGTAGGACTGTAGAAGAAAAAACTTGAAAAACTGCAGTAATGGAGTATTTTTAAAATTAAAGAATAAACCACATGGCATAATTTGAGAGAATTAGTGATGTGTGACTGTGTGTTTCCACCATATGGTTTAGTTTTTTGTTTGTTGTCAATAATTCATAATAAAAAAATTAAAAGCAGAATAGAAAATTGTCCAAAATGTTTCCTAAATCAATGCCAGATCCCAGGATTCTGATATAGGATAAGCATTATCACAATGGCAGCAAGAAGCACACACAATTCTGGTCCTTCTTAGGATTCTGATCAATAAACTTCACTTCTGGCTCATAAAATAATAATAATAATAATAATAATAATAATAAGTCTGAAACGTTCTTGATTCTTATGTTTTTAGAAAACTTACCTTTTTAAACAAATATAGTTCTGACTCAATATATATAACTATCATTAGCTGCATTTCTGTTAGAGAAAAAGTAATCTTTCCCTATTGTTAAATCACAACTATTCCTCTTTTAGTGATAAAATTTTTTGCTTAATATAATTCATTTAAGTATGTTTATAAACTCTGTAGTCTGTATTATATACATAATTAATGATTATTGTAGAAAATATGAATGTGGATGAGCTAATGACATAAAGTACATGTGACTATGTTCTCAACAGAGAAGACTGCTATTTACTATGATAAGAATACAATCATAATTATTCATTAACTTTTCATATATAACACAATTATAGGCATCACATGTAAGGTATGTGTAACACAAATATGGTCACTGTATGTCAATTTCTTTCTTTCCCTTGAGAATATTCAGTAAAGATATTTCCAGTGCCAGTAAATATTGGCACTAAACTATCCTTTCCAATGGCAAAAAATATTTTTAATATTTCATTTTTAATTTGATACATATTTGAACACTTTGGTTGATCCTGATTTTCAGTATTGTATTATGTTTTCTAATGAACATTTGCAGACTTAGATTTTAATGCACATATTATAAGTAATTAAAGTCATATTTTAAGTTTCTTTTACATACTTTAAACAAAATTTGCACCTAGTTACATTATAATGTCAAAATTCTTGTAACTCTAATTATAAGTTCTGAATAACAGTTATTTCTGATAGCCGTTTGCATTTAAAAGTTTTCCATCTAATTTGTAATCTATTGGAAAATCACTATAAAATTATTATATTCTACAGTTTTAATAAGATTATTGTGACAATGAAAACTTCTCTTAAAATTACTACTTTATGGGGTGCCTGGGTGGATCAGTTGTTAAACATCCAACTTTGGCTCAGGTCGTGGTCTCACAGCTTGTGAGTTTGAGCCCTGTGTTGGGGTCTGTGCTGACAGCTCAGAGCCTGGAGCCTGCTTTTGGATTCTGTGTCTCCCTCTCTTTCTGCCTCTCACCACTCTCTCTCTCTCTCTCTCTCTCTCTCTCAAGAATAAATAAAACATTAAAATTTTTTTAAATTACCATTTTATACTTATATTTCTGTAGAATTAAATTTTATTATATGTTTATTTACTTGACTTGAAAGTGCTATTAGAAACATAAATATTGCCAGAAGCCTTGTGAGTCATCACATGAAAATTCATTGTTTTTACTGACAAAACATCTCAAAACACTGCAAAATTAATGGCCCCAAGGAATAATACTCATAATTTTACTTTCATCTCAAAAAAAATATCTTAAAGAATTCAAAGAAATAAGAGCCATGATAGCTGCCTTACCTGTAGCTCAAATGCCCAGATGAATGTAACATCTTTAATACATATTATAAAATTATTATAAATGTTTAATAATTATTACCATGTTTTTAATATACTTAAAGTTTTATTAGATTCTATGATGTTTTGGGAAAAACATAATTTTCTGAAGCCTATAGTGTATCCATTAAATTTCCTATCACTTGCTTAATCTTCTTGAGCCTTGCACTTTCCACTTATAAAAGGTAAAAGCAATACTATCTAGATCATAGGTTGTTATGATAAATAAATTAAAAAAATATAAAAAGCAGCACAATATCTGAGAGCCAATTAATGTATAACTATTATTATAGTTTTAAATAGACACATTTTATAATTACTTAATTACATAAAGGATTTTTAAGGCAGTTTTTTTATCCTATTAAGATAAAGTATTTAATCTAACATTGCACCAACCTTTGAATAAATTGAGAATCTATGAATAACTCATCTCCCAATCCCAATATCCACTGAAATAGGAAAAAATGGAAATATTAATGTGGTTACATATTCAAACAGATCCACAAAAATTAAAAAAATCATTATGGTGGGAGGATGGGAGGTAAGGAGAGAGTGCAGGACTGGTGGGAGTGCAGGACTGGTGGGATTAGAGAGACACAGGGAAGTAGGTGACTTAGATCTTTATATCACATCCTAAAGATTCTGCCTTTAATGGAAGTCATTGGGAGGCTTTAATAGGTGAATCATGAGATTTAATTTATACTAATTTTAAAAACACTCCTGTTGCTATATGTAAAATGTATTCTAGAAAGGCAAGAGCAGAGTGGCCCAGCCACGAAATGATGGCATGCTGTGTCAAATAAAAAACACTTCAGATAAGGAAAGACTTTATTCAAAAGGATTATACTGACTATGATATCTGTAAGTGCTGCAAACATCAGGCAGAAAAGGGATTTTATTTTAGAGGGAAGAGTAACCATGGCTAAAGAGAACTCTGTGTGAGGAAACAGAATGGGGTATGGGGCAATGGGATGAAAGGGTGGAGGTGGTGTGACTGGACAGGAAATCACAGAATGTTTTACCCTAATGCCAGTCTATTCCCTAGAGAGGCTAACAAGGAGGAGTTGCTTGCTAATGGATTGTAAGAACATCTAGTATGGTTCAGCTGAGTATGGGTCAGAGTTTAGGAATATGGAGAATGAGAGAAGCTTAACTCACGTTTGATCATGTTGGTAATGGGAATTTGATTCCAATTGAATAGTGGGGATAAACATTTCTGCTAATAATCAGTTATGAGGCAAAGAAAGGGAATTTGAAGGGTCTGTGTCTGGTCTTGTCATAGATGAATAAAAGGCATCCATGAGTCCTAAATGTCTTATGGGTAAGGATGATTCTTTGTACCAGCTGTTTCACACAAGACAAAAAGATGAGATGATTTCTTTACCTTCCCTGTTTCCCAGCATCATAGAGCTTCAGTAAAGTTTAACATTGTTAGTTGACAAGGTGAAAATGGCAGAGTTTAATTAATTTTATACATTAAAAATGCATTTGGGGGGGGCGCCTGAGTGGCTCAGTCAGTTAAGTGTCGGACTTCAGCTCAAGTCATGATCTCACGGTTTGTGGGTTCGAGCCCCGCATGGGGCTCTGTGCTGACAGCTAGCTCAGAGCCTGGAGCCTGTCTTCAGATTCTGTGTCTCCCTCTCTCTCTGACCCTTCCCTGCTCACGCTGTCTCTCTCTCTCTCTCTCTTAAAAATAAATAAAACATTAAAAAAAAATTTTTTTAATAAAAATACATTTTGGACCATCTGGGTAGCTCAGTTGGTTAAGTGTCCGACTTTAGCTCAGGTCATGATCCTACAGTTCGTGAGTTTAAGCCCCACATCGGGCTCTCTGTTGTCAGCACAGAACCAACTTTAGATACTCTGTCTGCCTCTCCCCCGCTCTCTCTCGCTTTCTCTCTCTCTCTCAAAAATAAATAAACATTAAAAAATACTTATTAAATGTATAATGTTCCAACAACTAATCTAGGCACTGGTTTTATAGGAGTTAGCAAAATAGAAGATCCACTTCCCTCAAGGAGCTTTCATTCTATACGGAGACTGGGGAAGATTGTTTCAGGCAATGGGAACAGTAAATACAATGGCTTTAAGCAGTAATATACACGACTTTCACATAGTGGTACAGAGTGAGTGAAAGAAAGAATGATGGATGTATTTGAAATCCACAATATTTAAGATCTTGTATGTTTTGGTAAATATTTGCATTTTATTCTAAGTGAGATAGAAAATAATTGGAGGAAATTAAGCAGAAGACTGACAGACTGACTTGTTTTACAAAAAAAAAAAAAAAATACCATGGCTGCTGTTGGAAAGAAGACAAATAAACAGGAAGACAAGTTAGGAAGTCTGTGTATTAGTGCAGAAAACATGATGGTAGCTTGTACTACAAAGGTAACAGTAATTGTAAAGAAAAGTGGTAAGAAATAGTTCATCGTAAGCTCTGACCCAAAGTTCATTCATGGTGCTAAAATGATGGCAATGTGAAAAGTGAAATAAAGACTAGAATCAAGAATCATTCTTAGATTTATTATTTTAACACTTGGATGGATATAAAACCAAGTAAGGAAAGTGTTAGTGATGGGGTGAAAATTCAGAGTTTTGTTTTGAGCACATTATGCTTGAGAATTTCAGATGGCTATTAGACTGGCAAGAGAAAAGTCATCCAAAGTATACTTGCTTTTCAAATGATGAGTTTCTTTTGCTAATCATGAAGATACTTAATAGATACAATATTCCATTCTGGCACTTGGTTAAAATGTCTAGGAAAAAGTTCCAATTTTTGATTCATTGGCATAGAGGTGGTATTTATATCCAAGAGACTGAATGAAGTCACTGACTAGGAGAAACTGGACAGGGAAAAAAAATCATAGGTCTAAGCTCAATGTTAGCTGATTTAGAAGAACGGATGAAATAATTAAGATGATACTATATGATGATAATGATAATAATACTAGCATTAGAAATAATATCCATAATGCAGCAGAATGGAGTTCTCTGTCCCCTTCTCCTGTTTGTCTTCCTAACTCAGATTATCATACCTACATCAAAATTATACAGTGAAAAGCAAGCAAAATTATCAGAACAAATGTTTCTTTCCCTTATACATATTTCACTATGGAGCATCTGAAAGAACCCTAGAAGGAATCCTCAGCTGTTAGGCTGTTACAATAGGAGTAGACTCAGAGGAAGGTTGGACTGATAGGTGACCCGAGATAAAAAGTTGTATGTGTGTGTGCACGCGCATTGTTTGGTACCATTTTCTAGACTATTTATCTGGTTGTTTTTTTTTTTTTTTCACTAAGAATTTACGACATATGCATGCCTTTCTAAAAATGTCAGTGCATAATATAAGAGTAATATAATAATAGCAATAATAATAACCGTTAACATTTATTGAGTCCTGAGTGATGCTGAGCTTTCAGCTAAAAGCTTTAAATGAATCAGCATATTTAATCCTCATCAAAAATTTAATTACAATTATTTTTTCCATTTTCAGTTAAAGAAAGTGAGATAATAAGTGACGGAAACCAATTTGATTCCATAATTTTGTTCCCTGCTTTCATTATCTGTCAAAAGGATGTGGAAAATAGTACTGTTATTAAGTGCAGTGAAATTACAAGGCAGGAAAACAGAAGAACAAAACCTTACATTTATTGCAGTTAAGTTTACACCAGAAGCTTTGGTTGATACTAATGATAATGTTGACTCCATACTTTAACAGAGTGCTTACTATGAGGCAGGAAGTATCATAAGTGCTTTACAAAAATTTACTCCTTTAATCCTCATAATTACTTCATCTAGAAAATTAGGCCTTGAAAAGATAACACATTACCCAAGATTATGCAATTTGTGAATGACAGGCTGGGGGAAGTAAAATCCAATCTTTAGTTTGAGTGCCTGTGTCCTTAAACACTACCTCGTATGGCCTAAATGTATATATATAGGTAAGTGTACATATGGTAAGAAAGCTGAAGTACAGAGATCCTAAGCAACTTGATGAAGATCACACAGTAGTCTAATGTACTAGTGTCTGACGCCTGACAGGCATTAAGTCTCCAGATGCAGGAGTACACTAAATATCTCCAGTACTCTCATTGACTCTTCCATCTCAGGAGAGAGGCACAGTAAGACAGATGAATCTTATACCCCATCGGTTAGACCAGAAAAACTAAAATGTGTGGAAAATCAGTTTTACAATGGAAAGCTTTTTACTAAAATATTGAGCTTCCTAGCACAGACCTTTGGCAAGAATAGAAGCTGGAATATAAAATAGCAATTATTTCAGCTCCTGTATTTTCCAGTTGGGATCCTCTGTCTCTAATTAAAATCTACATTTTATCAAAATCCCTTGAATTCTTTTATATTTGACAAAATCATTTATGATTTTTGTGATTTTTTTAACATAGATACTGTGAAAGAGAAGAGATCAGAAAGTATATGTCATCAGATATCACATCATATGTTGGTTGATTATCCATTAACTAAGACAACAGGCAAACTCTAATCCTGCTTCTGATATTAGTTTATTTTATTTAACTTGACTTGTTTTCTGGAGTCAATAATTAAGTTATGTGTTGCTATTAAATTAAAAAAATCATTATTGTATACTCTAGAAGTAGGGTAGAGGATGATTTGAGTAATGGATCATTTGACTTACACTTTGTCACTTGAATACGGGTATTTATGTAGAAACCAGCAATCAGTTCCAGGGTGCCTGTCTGGCTCAGTTGGTTGAGCATCCCACTTCGACTCAGGTCATGATCTCATGGTGTGTGAGTTCCAGACCTGCACTGGGTGCTACGCTCAGAGTGTGGAGCTAGCTTCGGATTCTCTCTTTCTTCCTCTCTCTCTCTCTGCTCCTCTCCCACTCATGCTCTCTCCCTTTCAAAATAAATAAACTTAAAAAACAAAAGAAATCAGTTCTAAAAATAATCTGTGCTTAAATGGCTTCATTTTCTAGGGTAACCTCCTTTAATCAGAGGTATGCTAAACTGAGCCCTTTTCTAGCACACTGTGATATGTAATGACTACCCACAATTGCTGATTAAATAATAATATTTGAAGTCAGTAAAGTGTTATATATTAAAAAAAAACTAATTTGTTGCCCTTTGCTAGTAAGTGGCTAGCATTCGACTTTTAATTTAGGAGTTTGTCTGTACACACATAAAGCATTTATTTGTGTCTTATTATTTTATTTCTCCTAATTATATATAGCATATTAAAGGCAGCTATTACTCAAAGAGACAGTACCCACTGACCGATTAGAATGTAACCATTCTGTTTCCTAACACTACCCTAAAAATCAGTGTTCTATAAATTAGTAACATTTATATGTCTTTCTATTAGTAAGAGTCTATTTTTGGGTTAGGATTTTACATGTTAGATGGGCAGATGTTATGCTATTTTACATGTCATGAAGTAGTATCATTTTGTTAAATGAGGTTAATAGATCACAATTGTTTTCAATTTGATTAATGTGAAATCTTCTAAGGTGTACCAATCTGGAATAGCATCATTTACAAACCAGTTCCATTTAAAAAAAAAAAAAAAAAGGAAGGTTATAATTATATTGAGTATTATATTATGATACATGTTGAGAGACATAGACTCAGCTGAAACTCTACTTACTGTGTGTCTGTGTGTGTGTGTGTGTGTGTGAGAAAGAGAGAGAGAGAGAGAGAACATTTTTGTGTGTATATGTGAACCAGCCTTCTTTCTGTGTTCCTAAATTCTTCTAGAACAAATGCTGTACCTTTAATCCATCTAATTCAAGTCAGGCAGACCAGGTAGCTCCAGTTCATAAACATTTTTCCAGTCACTGTACAGCATCTGTAGAACCCTTGTTTCTTGAACTTCTCATTTAGTTTGAAAGCCAGAAACTCAATGGAAGGAATTGGGAATGAATATTTGTACAGGTTAATACTATAAACATTACGATGATTCAGTGGCAAATGACCCAAAAACAAGGCTCCCCATAGGAAAAAATAATAAATAAATAAATAAATAAATAAATAAATAAAAGCAAAACAAAAAACTCACAATGCATGCATTGGATCATGTAAATGAAAAGCCCATGGGTAGGAATTTCTTCAGGTATAGTTGAATTTCAGAACTCAATGATATCATTAGAACTTCATGTATGTCCATTCTCAGCTTTTTCCTTCAAAGGTCAAATCAAGTAGCACTATTTCCAGGCCCTAAAACCACTCAGTCTTCACATGCAGAATAAAATAACCAGAATCATTTTTTCCAACAGCCTGCGAAAGTTTCCATTGTGTCCCTTTATGTCTCCTGATGTCCCCTCACCAAATCACTCTGGCCAGGGAAATTAAACACTTTGACTTATTAAGACTGACATACACATTCATCCCTGAACCAAAAGGAACCAAAGTAATGATGTTGTTTATGCCCCAAATAAAGAATTTTCAAGGAGTAAATTTTAAAGACATAGAAACCATATCTTCTAATCAATTGAGCACAACTAAACCAATGTTAATTGAGAATCAACAATATGCCTAGCACTGTGTCTGGTACTGCACTGGATATAAAGAAATGATTCCTAAGTTCTTCATTTAGTTTGGGAGACAGACACTCACAGCCCAGACCAGATGGGCTATATTACAAAAGTGGTACAAAATACTTTGTGAGTTTAGAAGATAATTTTCCTATTATAATTTATTATCAAATGTTGCATATTACTTTGCACATAAGTACTCAAATATTTTATTTACTGTTTTGAGATTATTCCTCACACAAATGAGATCAAACAAAAAAAAAAAAAACTGTGACAATGTTTAGTGCAGCGTCCAGATAAACATGAGTATTTAAATACCATCTGGCAAAACAATATTTTGTCAGGATAATGAGCGAGGCACCTACCTCACATGCACTGCTGAATAAAAATTTTGCAAGTTATAGAAGTGAATTTAATTCCTTCAATTGTACCAATGTATTATTTTAACTACGGCTTTCTCTAAAAGCTTAACTTTAAACAAGTAAATTTAAAGGCATAGAAAATAAAGTCTCATGACTGAAAATACAGATGTGATGGAAAATGTGCCAGTCTAGTCAAAGGCAATTGAAGGACCCATTGTGGAGAAATGGAAAAAAAAAAAAAGGTAAATAGAAAAAATAAAGTAACCACTGAAATGAGGGAAGAGTTGCTATCAAACACACAATTACCTGTCACCTCCCCAAGGATTACAGGTTACAGTTTATGGGAACTCAGAGTCAGAAATAGGTACCTCACTCCTGGCTCTACCACTGCATAGCGTTGGGACTTTGGAACATTTACTTTATCTCTCTGATCCGCTTACCTATCATAAAATAGGCACTCACACAAAGAAATCCACATGAACTGTATGGTCACTTCACGGATTATCTAAAAATTAGGGGTTGTGAGAAAGTAGATAGAACTGGCACTGACAGAGATATAAAAATGCTTGAGAAGAATGATTACCTGAAGAGAAAAAAAACTTTCTAATAAAGCAAGCTAAGTCCAAGAGAAACAACCAAATGAAGCTCATACAAACCCCATATCCAAGTTTGTATTGCTTTGTTAAAAATGCCATTATGCATATCTTGTTTTGTATGCAATATCTCATAGCTTCTGTAACAGTCCCATTTCTATAAATGTTTTAAGAGTAACTGGAGATAAGTAATATCATTTAGCTGGGAAAGCAACTTGAAAATCTAGGCTAAATGTAATGTGCAGTCCTAAAGCATTCTAAATAGGAATGTAATTAGATTTTGCTATTCTTTCTAAGAGGACCATACTTGAGGATAATTCCAAAATTTCTTTAGGTGAATTTTTATTCCAAAGGGATACAGACGTATCAAAAGCACACACTCTAGATTTAATTACTGGTGAATGTGAATTATTTTTTGTTGTTGTTTTGTTTTTTGGAGAAATCAATAGCATTTCTCAGAGGAATTTGTGGATTCATTCATTTAAACACATCTTTAAAGGGCATGCATACTAAGCATAATATGCTAAGAAGGTCAAAGATAGATTATCAGAATAAGTTCAAATAGTTGACCTTACTGGGAATATTTTTCAAAAGCATTTTCTACATTTAGTTTTCCTAAGAAAATAGTTGATCAAATTTGGAACAGGTTGCCAGGCCTTCTATGAATCTTATGAAATTCAGATCAATATGAGCAATTTAACCTCATCCTAGTTATCATTCTCAAACATTATTTAATGAAGCAGGACCTGAGAGCCTGAGCTTTATTTTCTTTTTGACATATAACAATTAGCTCCAAGTATGCAACACAATGATTCAGTATATGTGCAAATTGTGAAATGATCACCACATAGTTACATGTGTTTTTTTTTCTTGTGATGAGAACTTTTAAGATCTACTCTGTTAGCAATTTTCAAATATACAATACAGTATTATTAACTATAGTGGCCATGCTGTAAATTGCGTCCCCAGGACTTGTCTTATAACTGGCATTTTGTACATTTTGAATAGTTTTACCTATTTCACCCTTTCCCTATCCCCCACCTCTGGTAACTACCAATCTGTTTTTTGTTTGTTTGTTTTTTCATCTGAGAGCAGAGCTTTATATGTGTTACTAAAATATTATTTTACAAGTTTCATTATTTTAATCTATTTTGATTATGCCATCTGTAATGATGCAGGATAACTCTGACTGACCCTTACGTAAAAGTCATGTCCTGATTCAAGCCTCTCTTCCTACAAGAGCCATATAATACTCCATAATTTACAGCACATAGGCTTATAACCTGCATTTCAATGTTGCTTATTGGAATTTGAAGTGAGCTATAGGAATGTGTCTAATGGCTGGCAATCTTTATGTTGTTTTGATGCAAAATTTCACTGTTTCTCAGAGAGCATCATTTTGACACACCAGGAATCCAGCCTCTATTTACTGAAGAAAACAATTTGACTGTAATCTTTAAAACATACAACTCACAGTTTCTGTGTTGACAGAAAATCATATTAGATGTAGCTAGTACCTGCTAAAACATCATTTCTATTTTTTACCTGTGTTGTTTAGCATTAAAAGAGAAAATATTTTTTCCTTAAACCTGAATAATAAAGTATTTTTTCTTTCAGTTTTGCAAAAGCCAACACAATTAAAAAACAGAAATACACATTATTAATCTAAGTGAATCTGCTTTTACGTTCAAACATGCCACATTTTGAAAATGAAATATACTTCCAAATAAAGAGCAAATTGTCTAATACCATGAACTAGTAAAACCTGTGAATTTGATATTATACCTAGCTAAAACATATAATATACATTGGTAATTCCACTATAAATAGTTTCAATGCACTTATAGTATGTAAGAGTAGTCATTTTTTTTAAATATTTATTTTGAGAGAGAGAGAGAGAGCACTCACGCTAGCAAGGGAGAGCGGGTAAGGGAAAGAGAAAGAAAAATCTTAAGCAGGCTCCATGCTCATTGTGGAACTTCATGGGGAGCTGGATCTCACAACCATGAGATCACGACTGTGAGATCACCACCTGAGCAGATATCCAGTCGGACACTCCACTGACTGAGCCACCCCAGAATAGATACGTTCTTATAAGCCGATTGAAACTTCAGTTGATTATCAGAAAAAAATGGGAAAAATAAAAGTCAAAATGGATGGAAAAAATGAAGAATAAAAATACCATGAAAACATTAATATACTGTTGAATGTTTATGGTATGATTTTGAACTTTTTGAGATTTTAAACAAATTTCACAATACCTTCATTTTTCTTTCTGATGAAGATGTATTCTGGGTACTATCAGCAGTGTGCCATATTCCTCTTATTACCAAAAACTAATGAATATGGAAAGCATAAACATTTCAAAATGCATGCTATACTGCTTATTTTAAAACTGTTAGAAAAATTCACAATCATAATTTTCCATGAGAGGAAGGTACAAAGATACCCCAAAGGAGTTTAAAGAATGATTTTCTTTATTATTTACAAACAAATGGGCACTAAAATAAGCCTTCTTGTTTTCCACTAGGAGTGAAACTGCACCCCCACACCCCTGCTCCAAATCAACAAGCTCTCCACCCACACTGGATCCACTTTTCCCAGGACAAGTACTTCCAGGCTATAAGTACAGAAGACAAGCATACTTAAGCATAATGACACCCTAAGCCATTGGAAACTGCATTGGGTTTAGTGTAATGCAGGGTGCCACTGAATAGAATATGTTTATTGCTCTATTCCAAAGCTCAGAAGCTCCTTTGGAATTCAGGGAATTCAGTCTTTCTTTAGGCAGAATCCATTTTGAGTTTATTTTTGTGTCTGGTGTAAGAAAGTGGTCCAGTTTTATTCTTTTGCATGTAGCTGTCCAGCTTTCCCAACACCATTTGTTAAACAGACTGTTCTTTTCCTGTTAGCTATTCTTTCCTGCTTTGCTGTAGATTAATTGACCATAAAAACATGGATTTATTTCTGGACTCTATTCTGTTCCATTGATCTATGTGTCTGTGTTTGTGCCAGTACCATACTTGTTTTTATTACTGTAGCTTTGTAGTATATATTGAAATTTGAGATTGTGATACCTCTGGCTTTTTTCTTCTTTTTCAGATTGCTTTGGCTATTCAGGGTCTTTGGTGGTTCCATACAAATTTTAGGATTATTTGTTCTAGTACTGCAAAAAATGTTTTTGGTATTTTGATAGAGATTGCATTAAATCTGGAGATTGCTTTAGGTAATATGGACATTTTTAACAATATTGGTTCTCTCTAGGAGCAATGTTTAAACACTTGCTTCTGAAATTCCAGATCCCTCACTGATGCTCTTTGCTTTGGGGGATTCTACCTGGATCAAAGCTTTGGGTGAGCATGTTATATTGTAACTACCTAATGTCCTGTGACTTGGTTCTGGACAATTAAATTGAGGAAAATTTACTAGATGGAGATTAGAGAGACCTCTAATCTTTAATTAAGCTCTCTTCTTAATTAAAAGTTAAAGTTCTTAACAGACACTGACTTTCTTATATTTATTATTTTTTCTCCTGTTTGGGTCATGCATGTTATGCCTGTGGTACAACAACCATACCGTGAGCATGAGGGTAAAAGCTACAGCTTGAAGATGGCAAAGTGAAAAGAAAGAAAGGCACTGCATTCCCTTTGTTATCGTGGAACCATTGTATTAGTCTTGGACTACCTACTCAGGCTTCATATTTTGTGGGAAAAAATAAATCTCTACTTAACCAATCGACTCTAATGGTGGTTCTATAAATATGTATCCTAACTTACACAATTATGTCAGGGTAAAGCCCAGATTCTGCTAATGTATAAAAAGGTGAACCATCACTTCCCAGTTGTACTCTGGATCATAAATCTCAGTAAAAATTAAACTGAGAACCCACTTTGTCGAATGGTGTATTGAGACTAGTGGAAGGAAGAGTTACGAGGTTATGAACTAAGCACTATTGAAGATCCTGACTTCAGGATTCCAGAACATTTTTATCAAGACCTCTAAAAACAAGGGAGTATTTTCTTTTCCTCTGAAGGACATCAAACACAGCACATCAAAGCTGTCTTGAAAAAATGGAGTTGCAACAGCTTTATATTTATTTTCTCTTAGATTCTTTTGGAATTTAAAAGATAAATCTAACCTCAGAGTGTGAGAGTTTTGCTAATACATAAGTTCTCTTGCTCTCATGCAAAATAGCTTTCCCTACGTGGAAAACTTTCATTCATGCCACAAATGTTCATTAAATGCACAGTAACTGTCCTGTGTCCTGTGAATAAAGGAAGGTCAAGAATGTTTTTCTTTTCATTCATAACATTTACAGGTTAACAGCAAAGAAACTGGAGAAAAAATCTTTTACCTCTTGTATCAACTTCCTCTATTATAAAGCAAGCAAACTCGTTTCCCCTTTGTAAGGAATAATAATAATTCTCAGCAATATAGGTGTGTGTTCATGTTTTAATATTAGAAAATATAAAATTTGTTCATTAACTCAGCCCCAGCTAATAAAGTCTGAAATGTACCTGTGTCTGTGTATAGCTATGTGACTGACGTAAAATATTCTAGTCATCAAAATATAGTCTAAGCAGTCACAGGAGAAATCATCATTAAAATAAAATGTAAATAGAACCATTTCGGATATTTTCAGAAAAAAATATACCTGAGAATCTTTATACACAGTGATGACTTTTTTAAACTATAACCCTCTTGAAAAAATGCTTAATGTATAATGAAATATATACACTATTAATAATAGTAATAGTCATTATTTTTATTCAGACTTGTTTTCTCACCATCTGGAAACACAATACCTTCAATGCATCCAAGAACCAGAGATAGAGCTTTACATAAAGCACATGGACTGAAAATATTGTTCCCCTGAAGAATTTTCAAAGGAAACACAAAGATAGCACATTCCTGAACACAATACACCTATCTTTTTAGAGTTTTTATGGTCCAATCACTTCTGCTCTCCATAGTTCTGTTCTGTTAAAATATAATTCTGGACTGGCTGAATCCAAGAGGAAATCAGATGTTAGAGTCAGGTCACTAATGGTTAGAAACACTAATAGAAACCCTAATTAGAGCTAAGCATTTAATTATCTTTTTGTTCCTCTCATTTCTAGTATTACCACATTTCTCAAATGACTTTTTTTTGGAAATGTCTAAGAATAGCTGTCCATAAAAAGATGAGTTTTGCCCCAAATCTCTGGATTCTGGAATAGATATATTGTAATGGTTCATTTTATAGGAGAGAGACCATCTTTATAAATAAGTGATACCCTGTGCTCTCCACTGTAACTGCATTGGAAACATACTAATCTAAAAGAAACTCACTGGGTTGAAAACCAGTTTACATTGATTTTTCAGATGTACTGAACTCTGTGAAACGGCCCCCAGAAACCACTATGAACTTCCCATATTCTAGCCTTAGAAAATACCTAATAATACACTTAAAAAGATCCTCTTTGGACTTCTCTGGTATTTACATTTTAGCAGATTATATTATTTCCTGACCCAGTGTGGTTTTTTGTGTTGTTGTTTTTGCTTCACTCCCTCCACAACTTGCAGCATTATCATATTTAAAAAAAAATCAGTGCGTATGCCTTTTTCAGTTACTAAACAGGTTAGTTTGGACTAGCTACATATTTTATTTAGTACAGACTGCTTTTCTCAAATAGCTTTAGAGGTGAATGTGTGTTATTTGGCTCTAAGTTTGAAAGAAACACAGAGACAATCAGGTTTCTTCAGGTGATAGGGTGTTATTGTAAAGATGCCCAGAAAAGCAAGAAAGCACAGGAAATTGGCACAGTCAGTTGCAAAATAAGGATAGAATAAAATCACTTTTGTTCAGGCTGTAGTAAAAATCCTAAATATCCGACAACAGTTCGAGTTGTCTGCTAGTCTTCTGAATCAGCTTCTCTTATCTCTGCCCCTCTGCTTATTTCTTCTGTTGCTTCATATTAAGGTAGCTGTTCTGCTTGGTGCAGTTTCTACGGTGTGTATTTTAGTTTATGCCCTTCCTACTAGCTTTGCTGTTGTTTGTGTATCTCACCCTGAAGCTCCCCATGTGTGAAAAATGGATTGGATATTTTTGTTACTTTAGAGCATCTTTATTTATTCAAGGAGTGGCATGTGACCACCTCAGAAAGCACTACTCTGGCCAACAGTTTGCCTTTGCATCAGATGAATTAATGTCTTTTTTCCATTGTTGGGGAAAATTGTAATTGATTTGGCAAAACTGTGACAATGTATATATACAAGAAGCCTCATTCAGCAGATTCACTTACAAAGAGCAATGTAGTTGATAGATGTCCTGGGCTTCCTGATATCTATTTTAGAGGGAATTTCTCTTAAAGTTTTAAGGTATTATTTATTTTTATGGGTAGTGTTGTGGAATGGATAATCCAAGACACTGTTGATGAGAATCCAGATTCTTCTGTGGTATCTTTACATGCTGGAGATCTATTAGTAACAATATTGTTGATTCATATGCCATGTGAAATTCCCTGAGTACTTCATGAGGAGGATCATTCATTGGAGTTAATTGTTATAATGTTTCCAGTGAATGTGTACCATTTAATTCTCAGATAAATATTGACTTAAACCAAAATAAATGCCGAACAAGACTGAACTGTGGAAATTTTTCATTGTAGAATATAGGCTGAAAACTCCATTTTGTTAACCCAATCTTTTACTGTTTTATAGAACTTCATTGAATTTCTAATCCAGGTTGTATTTAGTCTGATAATTATATGGGTATTAAAGTGAGTAATTTAAATTTGTTAATAGGAATATATTATGTATTGGGCAATTCAACAGAAAGACACATTGATAAATTTTTTAAATAAAACTGAGCTGATAGGTTGATTGAAGAACAATTATGTTCACTAAAATAATAAAAACTAAAAACTTGATTATGTTAAATAATCTATATTTTTAATGGCAAGACAAAGCCAATGTGAGAAGTTTTATTTGAACCAAAGCAAGTGTGATGCTATCATTTTTTTAAATGTACTTTAAACCATGACACGTCAGAAAAAATGAAGATTTACGTGTTAAACCTTACTGATATTTATTTCAGAAACTTTCCCATATTGCAATTCTAAGTAGATATTTTCAAGGGAACATATGTTTCGGGAAGGTATATTTATTTTTAAGAAAGTTGAACTCTATAAGCACACATATTACAGTGTAGTAAAACAATCTAGATAGAAATTCAAATATTTAATGAGACTATGGATGAATATCCTAACAACAAAGAAAACCGGATACATTTTATAATACCTCTTGACTAATAAAGAATAAAATCATTCTTTCTTTAAAATTTTTTTAACGTTTATTTATTTTTCAGAGAGAGAGAGATAGTGTGAGCGGGGGATGGTCAGAGAGAGGGAGACACAGAATCAGAAGTAGGCTCCAGACTCTGAGCTGTCAGCACAGAGCCCAAAGTGGGGCTCGAACCCACGAACTGTGAGATCATGACCTGAGCCGATGTCAGCTGCCCAACTGACTGAGTCACCCAGGCACCCCTAAATTCATTCTTTAAACATCTTTGGGGTATCTTTATACCTTCCTCTTGTAGAAAATTATGATATTTGGAGCACCTGGGTGGCTCAGTTGGTTAAGTGTCCAACTTCGGTTCAGGTCTTGATCTCTCTGGTTTGTGGGTTTGAGCCCTACGTCAAGTTCTGTGCTGACAGCTCAGAGCCTGGAGCCTGCTTCAGATTCTGTCTCTCTCTCTCTCTCTCTCTGCCCATCCCTTGCTTGCACCGTATCTGTCTTTCTCTAAAAAATAAACAAACATTAAAATAATTAAAAAATTTATTAGTGAATTTTTCTGAAGTTTAAAAATATTAACTGTAATTTTTAAGTTATAGTAAACTAAAGCAGTTTATAGAAAAGAAAAATATATATAGATATCCTCATTATTTTATATAAAACACCAACAATGTATACTTTTGATAAATAAAATTAGTTATTTGATGGATTTTAATAAGAATATTCCTTCTCTTCCCACACCATATGCATTATTCTTGAGGACCCCAACTTTCATAACATATACCTCACAGTGAATAGTGCAAATAAATAAATGAGTGAACAAATATGTAATCAACAAAGGTAAATTCACATTGACAATTACATTTCATTTATATCCATGAGCCACTTAAGATCAATAAGTAAAACTAATTCATGTTCATGTCCCCAGAGACTTGCACAGACCTGACAAATTGTAGATATTTAATACGTATTTAAAATAATAAAGAAATAGGAAAAAGAACTTAATCTCTATGCTATTAATATTTTTTCTCTCAATAAAATTAAAGTTTGAAATGAAGTGGGTTATGGAAAAACTTAATCATATCAAGTGTTTTTTGAATTCATTTACTATTGCACTAGCATTAGATTTAAAAATGTAATTAGGTTTACAATGGGATTAAGCAGGAAATGTTGGTTTTAATTTACTGAAAAGTTAGTATCTTTCACATTGCAAATGAGAATAACTGTCTTTCAGCTTCATTGAATATGGCTGATTGTTCAAGTTAAATCACTTCTTTCTGAGTGATGTCATTATTTTTGTAGTACAAGATAGATAGTAACCTGCCCTGTTGCAGTCAGTGGATGATGGTTATGCTGGCAAAAGTCCACTTACCACACCTTTAAAAGAGACAAGTGGGATTCTTCTTGCTACTAGGATGAGAAAATAAAAATGGGGTGCTTGGGAGGCTCAGCCAGTTAAGTGTTCCACTTTGGCTCAGGTCATGATCTTGCAGTCCTTGTGTTCAAGCCCTGTGTTGGGCTCTGTGCTGACAGCTCAGAGCCTGGAGCCTGTTTCGGATTCTGTGTCTCCCTCTTTCTCTGCCCCTCCCCCTGCTCGCACTCTGTCTCTCTCTCTCTCAAAAAGAAATAAACATTAAAAAACAATTTTTAAGAAAATCTTTGGTTCTAAGTATGTTGTCAGATTAAAAAGTAAATTAATACTATTCATATTTCCAACTAAAATAAAACATGAAACTCTTAACTATGTAGTTTTATAAAATTGTTATTTAGATTTTTTTTGTTCAAAAGTTTGAGCAAAGCTTTAAATAATGTATATTCTTCACAAACATGAATTGGACTTCACTAGCCTACTAAAAACTTAATAAAAATACTTTTCACAAGAGTGAAATAACTTTGCTCTTTCCACTTTTTCCTTGAAATGTTTGAAATATAATATGTCACTTATCAACATAATATTTTGACATATTTTTCCCTATTCAATACAGACACATACACACATACATCTTATGATATCTGTTATTATTTGCTCAACAATTTTAAGTAAACTACAGATACTACAATTTTGTACCTCTACATAAGATTCATGAAGAAGTTCAACACTGATACAATACTATCATTTAATATACAGTTCAGAGTTGAATGTTGCCACTTAATCATAGTAATGTATTTTGTATCATTTTGTAAGTTTTTACAAATAGAGTGCACAATATTTAATTTTTATTTAATAGGATATTCTTAGACTTAATGTGAGACGTGAAACCATGAAATTCCTAGAAGAAAACATAGGCAGTAATTTCTTTGACATTGGCTGTAGAAACATCTTTCTAGATATGTCTCCTCCGGCAAAAGATACGAATGCAAAATTAAATTATTGGGACCACACCAAAATAAAAAGTTTCTTCACAGTGAAGGAAACTATCAACAAAACAAAAAGGCAACCTACTAAATGGGAGAAGGTATATCTGTTAAGAGGTTAATATCCAAAATATATAAAGAACTTCTACAACTCAACATCAGAACACCCCAAATAATCGAATTACAAATGTACAGGGAACCTGAATAGACATTTTTCCAAAGGAGGCATATAGTTGGCCAACAGACACATGAAAAGATGTCCATATCACTAGTCATCTGGGAAATGAAAATCAAAACCACAATTAGGTATCACTTTACACCTGTCAGAATAGTTACACACACACACACACACACACACACACACACACACACACAAGAAATAAGTGCTGGTGAGGACATAGGGAAAAAGGAACCTTCACAGACTGTTGGTAGCAATACAAATTGGTACAGCCACTATGAGAAAATGTATGGAGTTTCCTCAAAAAATTAAAAATAGAATTACCATATGATCCATTACTTCCACTACTGGATATTTACCCAAGTAAAATGAAAAAAAAAAACGAATTTAAAAAATATATGCACCCCTATATTTATCGCAGCATGTTTTACAATAGCCAAGATATGGAACAATCCAAGTGTCCATCAATACATTGTTGGGTAAAGAAGATGGAATATTAGTTGGCCATAAAAACTACCATAGAGGACAACATGGATCTGCCTAGAGGGCAGTAATGCCTCTATAGAGGGTATAATGCTAAGTAAAATAATCAGAGAAAGACAGATACTATATTATTTCACTCATATACGGAATTTAAGAAACAAAACAAATTAACAAATTAAAACAAAATTAAAAAAAAAAACAAATTAAGTTCTCTGTACTTAAATACAGAGAACTGCCACTTACCAGAGGAGAAGTGAGAGGGCTGGGTAAAATATCTAAGGGGGATCAAAAATATACTTATCTTGATGAAAACTGAGAAACACATAGAACTGTTGAATCATTCTATTGTACACCTGAAATTAATATAACACTATATGTCAATAACACTCAAAATTTTTTTAGAAAGCAAAAAAAAAAAAGAAACACTAAAAATAGCATTCTCCTGCAGCTCAGAAATGCCCATACCAATAGGGCGGTTGGTATTGAAGTAGCAAAAACATGGCATCCAAAGATGTGAACCAGAAATAAATCAGACTTGGCCAGAGATAAAGCAATGGTACTTGGCCAGAGATAAAGCAATGGTCAAAGCAGGCAGGGGTGAAAGGAGTGTGAGAGAGAAAGGGATAGATAGAAGATGAAACAAGGGTGTCTGGAGCGGCCAATATATACTATGAAAAATATTATTTTAAAATATAATGGGAATAAATGTTTCTATATTTTTCTCTCCCAACCACAAGATTCATGACTTGGGACAAAGGGCGCTTTCTGAAATGTGATTATTAATTTCATATGTTGAAATAGTATAATAACCTTAATTTGGTGACTAGTATTAAAGATAGCATACATAAAGTTTCCTGTAGTTTAATACACAGTAACACTGACTTAATTTTGTTTTTGAGAACTGAGATCTTATGATGAATTCTTGAGATATTTACAAAATCAAACCATAGACATACCTTTGCATACAGAATAAGTTCTAATAGGTTGGCACTTTTTTTTATCATGAACTTGCACCTGATGCAAATTTCAGAGGAATGCCAGGGAACATAATGAAACATTTAATCCATGTCTTATCTTTTTTTAATATCTAAGCAAGTATAATTTCCAATAGCAGCATGAAATAGTTTAATGATTTGAATAGTTTCTCATTTGGTAACCACCCTCACTAATCAAATGGTTTATTCTTACTGAAGCATATGTTCTCTATTTTTGCCTGTCTTCTCCATTTCATGGAAAGAGTTGCCATCTCCCTCAGTTGGAATTTCTACTCTGTATACGGTATATAATATACATCTATTCAAACTGCAATTTTTTGACACGGTTAAGGACTTTTTACTAATAGATAGAACTGAATAGAAAGTTAAATATCTGACCACATCTTACATGAAACATCAAATGAACTGCTTGTGTTTTAAATCAGTAGTGGCAGGAAAAAAAAAAAGGAAAGAAAGTAAGTAAAAAAAAATCCAATATAGGTAAGAGAAAACTTCATTCAAATGCATTTTATTTCAATAATGTGTTGGGATTCCCGGCTGAAAATCCTTAATTGATCATTTGAATGGATTGTGGTCATGTCTTCAGAGTTAAAGATCAGGGAGGAATAATTAGGTTTCTTTTCCAAGATATGTCTAATCCTGCCACCACAAGTAACCTTATCTTGCAATATCAAAGCAATTTCTTTCTTTCTCTGTTTTTTCCCCTTCCTTGGGAATTCTAATTTGTCTAGACTGTGGTAAATACTATTAGTAAAGTCATATATAATTTTAAGAGTGGAAAGTAACCTGCCACATCTCATCTAGCTCATGCCCTGTTATGTGCTCAGTGGATGACTGCATATGTTTATCCATTATCAAGACATGTCAGTAACTTAGGATGAAACTTGTTGGTAAAATAAGCTGTGGATTTTTAATAATGTTGCATCACTGATTTTATATATTTGGCAGAAGAAGAAAATATGCAATTATAATTTTCTGTAAAACAAACCAGTTCAGAGAGCCAAATATCTGTGTGATAAATAGCAATCCAGAAATGTTGACAAAACATATTGTTAATCAATAAATTACACACTTTTTGAAAACACGGTACATTTTATTCCCTAACCACATGGAGTTTTCCTAACCTCAGAAGCCACAGGTCCCATAACTCCAAAGTATTTCAGAATTTTAAAGTGAAATCAGAAAATGCCATTCTCTGTTAATAAAATTGATACACTTTATCATTCAATGTGATTAATTAACCATCAATATCATAGCCTTTCTTAGATGGATGAATAGCATTGCATATACTGATGAAGAGGCCAACAGCTACTTGAAATCAAGCTGAGATATGCTGCCATTAGACTTGATAGGTATTGTGAATGATACAAAGGAACTAAAAATATTAGAGCCTATTTAGCTGCCCTATTACATCAAATATCAACTGATGCTCTTTAGTAACTCATTAGGAAGAGTTTTAAAAAGTGTGAATTTAACCAGAAAAATAAATATATATTTAACCCTAAAATATATATTTTAACATATAAAATGTTCAGTGTCAATTTTCCTTATTTGTGGAGAAGGGAAGTTCATGCAATAAAACTAGTTTCACTTTGATCATCTAACTCTCCTCTCCCCAATTACACTTGCAAAGGATTCAGTTGGTCTTCAAGTATGTTTATTTGGTTACTTACTAGGATATAGTAGTTTACTAGGATAGTGTCTCAGGCAACTATGTCTGCATTTTTGGTTGATATATTAATCTATTTTGGTTTGGGTATTTCATCTGAGTTTGGTTATAGTGATCCAGTTCTTAGATGGTTAGCTACTTGGTGAAGTAATCTAATAACATTTCAGTATCTCAAAAGCCATATCTACTAATGATGATCATTCCTAGTTACTTCAGGTAGACTGTTATGTATCTTTTGGTTATAACTTTTTCCTTTCTCTTGCCCATTTTTCAATAATCTTTGCCTCAGCACCTATTATATAAATGAGACATACTAATTCTTGTATGAAACAGAAAGTTTTAGGATCCTTATAATTTGTATGTGTTTCAAAGTAATCTATATGAATGGTCTCATTATACTCAATCCAAAGAGAGGCAGACAGCATTTATAATCACTTTTTTAAAAATCATCCAAAGTCACATCATTAGATAGCAATAGAGCTGGGGCAAACACAACAACAAACCCCCCTCAAAATCTCTGGTCTTTACTTCTCCACTACACATTCACCAAAACAAAAACAACAACAAACAACAATATAGCTTATGATATAGTCAGGGAACTCTGATATCCTTATAGAAAATAAATTTAAGTTAGCTAAGCTTTTCAAGTGTTTTGAAATATTTTCAAGCATTTCCTTAGGTGATATCAATCTGCACATGCATAAGATATTTAAACAAAAATAACATATGATTGGACCCACAATGCCATGTCCTCCATGTTCTCATTTAACTTAGCGCTCCATCATTCTGAAGTTGCCTGAGTTGTACTTAACTTAATTGGTGTGCTCATTAAATAACTTGTTAATTGCAGTCACATGCCAGTCTGCTACCTGAACAATCCAAGTGGCAAGGTAGAATACATCACTCTTACCATCAACGCTGTTGTTGGCTATCAATGCTGACTTTCTACAAAAGAAACATTTTCAATGGCATGAGAATTCATGCTGCTGGCTTGAGGTTCGCTCCTTCATGCCCCCTTGGCTAGCTGTTCCTCCCAGGGAAAGCCCAAATTTCCTCTTCATGCTTTTCCCTCCACTGTTACTTGGCCTTTTGAGTTTCTTCACAGAGAACAGCTGTCCTTTTCTTATCGATCCCCTAAGAACCATCTATCCCTATATTAAGTCAGCATACTTGAACACAATTTTTTATGGATCTTCCTGGTTTACAGTATACAATTTAGTTCTATCACACACACACACACTCACACATGTATGCACACACACAAATCAAAACCATGTTATTATTAAGATCAACACCATCACAAGACAAATACAAAGCATGGTAAAAATAAGGCCTAGTTCCAATGAATGATATAAACAACAAAGACTGTGAGGTCAAAAGAAAAACATAATCAATGTGATCTGGAATAAGAAGCTGACGTTTATGGAGAAGGAGAAACTTCCCTTCAGCACTGAAGAAATCAGTAGCATATGAAAAGGTGGAAAAGGAGGAAAAATAGTAGTCTTAGAGAGAAGAGTATAAGCAGTTTGGTTAATTGATTATTTTGAACTAGGCTATGTATTTAAATAACTATATTCAGATACACTTTGCATGGTAAATTGGACTAGTCTGAATGTATCAGAGTCTGCATGACAGATAATTGAATGGTTAGGTTGGAAATTTAGAATAGTGACAGTCTATAAAGTAATTAAATGCCAACATGAGAATTTGCTGACTATTACATGTCAGGTATTGGGGAAACAAGATGAAAAAGGCATGCCCTTGAATATTCTCAGTTTAATAGAAAAGACAATCATATGCAAAAATAAAGGAAACTGCCATAGGAGAAAGGAGGTGTTAGGGAGGCACACGAAGATTAGTTTCTAAGGATAAGTAGAAGTTCATTAGGTAGAGAAAACATGGAAGGACATTCTAGGCAAAAAGAAAATCTTTTCTGGGGGTAACAAGAATAGCAGCAGGTAAATTAAGTTGGGAAGAATTAGTAAAATCCTGAAATCCTAAAGAAGATAGATGTGGAAAAGGAGAATGAGAACTGATGAAAATCCATTTCCTCCTTCATAATTTTTATTAAAAGTTGACACTTATATAAGCCAATTATTTCATAAGGCTTTTTAAAATTCATTTGGCAATCCTCTCTCACTTGAATTAGGAAACGATAGTCTTCATAGAGCTTCTAAGCTATTGAACATTCCAGAAGTAGGAAATATACAAATTACTTTACTACAGAATCTTTCTGAGCATGGATATGAATGTTTTGGTCACTTTCTCCACTTTCCATATTTCCATGTTCACTGAAAGGGTATGGATGTCGAAGAGAAAAAGGGCTAAAATGGCATCCTCTCAAGATGACTCCTTATGTTCTAGTCTCTGCTCTAGCTCGCTGTCAAATAAAATAAGTCTAACCACGAAGAGTAATTGAAAGGACAATTCAAGTCTTTATAAATCCACAACCTCCAGACTGTGAAGGGCTATCCTCTCCCTTTGCTCATTCTGTGGCTTAGTCTTTCTTACATAAAATGAGTGCAGGTGTCTGGCTCCTCTTTGTTTGCTTTTGCCCTCATCCACTCATGTTTCAGTAATCAAGTATGTGTTGTTATTGAGGAGCAGACGGAAAATGATACTCATAATTTAATCACGTTTCCCTTTTCATTTAAAAAGCAAAGAAACTTTGTGTTGGATAAAACCTATTATAATTTTCCAGAACATATATAGCAGATAATGATTAAGCATATTAAATATGTAGCCATATATTCTTTGCCTTAAAAACATACAGTTATTCATGAATCACAGAGCCTAAAATATTTCAATATATATAATGAAGATAGTCACATCTATATCTTGTGAATTTATAAAGCTTTAAATGAAAATGTAGAAAAATACAGATTTAAGTGTGTGTGTGTGTGTGTGTGTGTTTAGTAATGCTATGAGTACTACCTTATATTTATAGTCTACTCTATAGTCTTGAGTCCTCTAGGAAGCAGATGGCGAGACTAAATTGGAAGTGGAAAATATTTATTCAGTGAAATCTAGATGAGAGGGAGCAGGCATTAGGCACAGAAACCTAAGGACCACTATTCAAGGCTGATGCATGTAAAAGGAGAGGCAGAAGCAAGGTAGATTCCGTAGGAAGGGCTTCAAACTGTTCAGCTCTTAAGCATGTCTCAGAGAGAAGAAAGGGGAGCTGCAATGCAAACATTCCCCCTTAGAGGAGTCCCACATTAGAAAGAGGCGGCCGGGCGAGGCCAGGCCAGGCAAGGAGGGCTGCACAGTCAGTCTTTAATTGTTGCTGCCCTGAAAGAGAAAGACCTCAGCTATTATAACGCTGCAGCGGATCCTGAAGGTACTTCAGCCAAAGCTTCTCAGCTAACCACACTCCCTCCAGAAAGTTCTCTCTTGAAATAAGATGCACCTCCACGGTTGCCACTTATGTATAGAAAGAAGCCAGAAATTATAAGTGGTATTCACATCATTCGTACTCGATAGTCCCTCCCTATCATTTACAGACAATATTCTAAACCTTTCGGTTTTATGGAACGCTTTTGAAACATGGTAGAATTTTTAAAGATGTTCTTAAATGTCCTTCTTTTGCTCAAGATCTAAAGAATGAATGTCAGAACTATGCAAACACTCATCTGCTTAGGTTTCTCCTTTCAACTGTATAATATCCTTCAGGTATGGGTTCTGTGATCAGGTCACAATTCAATTGAGATCCATTCTAAATTCTCTTTAATAAAACATTACACATTTCAGTATGATAAAAATGGTATATTCAAAAAGGATCTGTGTCCTACATATGCTGAAGTTTTATTTAATATGTGCGCACACACACACACACACACACACACACCTAGGTCTAAAGTTATGCCTCCTTGTATATTCCATTGAATTGTAATTCATCAGTAGTCTGTCAAATACAGTGGGCAACAAGTTACTTGTCAGCTACGGAAGGGTATAAACCAATTGGCAGGTAAAGTAGGCCTATAGGGATAGCATAACCCTTTTGACCTTGAAGAGAAGAAAGGAGGGTGGAAAGAATTGCTGATTCATGAAGGAAAACCTTCCTGAAGAGTTGAGTGCTCAGGTTAAACTTCCCTTCCAGGCAGCACTAATTTGGCTGACAGATACCAAGCCATAGTTAATCTAAACTGACACTGACCTTGCTGGCATTACCTGCAAAATCCCCTCATACAAATTTTCCTCAAATAATTATTCCAATGCCTTATACATAGAAAAGCTGTCCATCAACAAAGCCAGGGATGTTTAATTTTCCTCTAGCTAAAATCCACCAATCTTTTGCTATTGAGGAGAGAAAATTTAAGGTAGACTTTGACAGTTTTGTAGCTTTGATTTTGTAGGCAAGATTTAGTGGCTAAATGGAAAACCATACATTGATTATATGGAAGCTGTTTTATAATTCTGAAAGTTGTAGATGGCTGATAGAGATGCAAAACAATTATAGTATACAAATATGCACATGAATTCTGTCTTGTGGAGGAATAACCATCCCCCCTTGTGGAAAAATAGATATTGCCTGTATTTGTACACTCATTTCATTATTCCTGGTATATAAATATTTCTGTTCTTAGGGTTTGCCTTTGAAATTATTTTAATATCTTCAATGGTTCCCACATTGATTAATGAGCTAAATAAAGTCTTTAATATATGTTCATTTGTATATCTGTATGAGAGTCTTAACATTATCTTTTTAAAAAAAAATCTTTGAAAAAAATCTTGAAACAATATGCATGTGTTAAATGCCACATATTGATGAATATCCATTGTTTTTTTGAATGACTTCTTATAAATCCCAGTTTTATTTTATTATTTTAAAATTTTTTAATGTTTGTTTTTGAGAGAGACAGAGACAGAGATAGAGCAGGAGTTGGGGAGGGACAGAGAGACAGAGAGAAACACAGCATCTGACGCAGACTCCAGGCTCAGGGCTGTCAGCACAGAGCCTGATACAGGGCTCAAACTCATGAACTATAAGATCATGACCTGAGCTGAAGTCAGATGCTTAACTGACTGAGCCATCCAGGTGCCCCATAAGCCCCAATTTGAAATCATAGAGTTGTATATGATTGATTCACTTTCATTTATTCACCTACGCATTTTTTAATTGAACATCTGATATATCCCAGAGTGCTAGTGTACTGGCAATTCACTGATAATTATATTGTGTGACACTATTCCTGCTATGCTGCTGTCAGCTGAGATAAATTACAATCCAACAGAGTTAAGTGTTAAAGGACAGTAAAGAACAAAATGTTTTCAAAAGAGAAGAATATAAAATGAGACCATCAATTCACTTTTCGGCCTTTGGAAAAGTTATAAAACAAGAAATGAGATTTAAAATGGGTTTTTCAAAATAGTATTTGATTGGAGAGGTAAGAGGGCTCTGGAGACAAGGTGTACCCATTTGAATTTTATTTTTATACTTTGGCCAAAAATTTTATCAAGAACCTAACAACTACAATCAAATGTCATAAAAAATACGAAAGTAATATAAAAAAGACAGACCCAGCATTGTTTTACCCATGTGACAGATTAGGACTTCAAAACACCAGAGAGGTTAAGTGAATTGCAAAAGGTCACACAGATAGTAAAAGAGTGATAACTAAAGTTTTACCATTTCTATTCTTTCTTCCTCAAGAGAACCTTGACATTCATAGAGCATAAGAAATCAGAGCACATTCCGGAACATTCAAAGTGTAAAAACACAAACACAATTGTAGAGCTAGGCAATTACTTGGTTTTCCTAAGTAAAATTTACTAAGGCTGCCACAACAAAATCCCAGAGCCGGGGTGGCTTCAACAACAAATACTAATTTTCTCACAGTTGTTGAAGCTGAAAGTCTAAGCTCAAAGTATTTTTAGGGTGGATTTCATTCTGAGGCCCCTGTGCTGAAAAGTCTACACCCTCATCCACTCTTGGGGAACAAACTACAATAACAATGGTATTTGCCATGGATGAAGGCCTAATAAATGCCAGAAGATTCAAATATGTTCAGGTAGGCCATCCAGGGAAATGATGCACCCTGGAAGCTCCCACAATGCCATGAGGAATTATGTCAGCCATGACTTACAACCAGTAAGGGTAATAAATGGAAGCTTCATTTATTTTACAATTTGCCTAAGGTCTAATCCTATACGAGGAAAAATTTTAAAGTTGAAAACAGGAAAATTATATTTGTTACACTTTATCTGGAGAACAGTCCACACATGGTATTTAGTTGCTAGAATGCTTTGTTTGCTCTTTAAACTGCTTGAATTTCACATACTTTAGGTCTATAAACAAAATGTGTTTCCTTTAAAAATGTGCCTAACTGGCTCAGTCAGTAGAGCATGCAACTCTTGATCTCAGGATGGTAAATTCAAGCCCCACACTGGGTGTAGAGATTACTTAAAGAAAATCTTTAAAAAAATGTTTAACTGTTGTTCTCTCATGTCATTATGACAAAAGAATCACTTGTTTGTAAGCATCGTCAAGCCAGTCACTCAATTAAACTTTATTTTATTCCTAGATTTACTGAGGTATAACTGGCAAATAAGAATTTCATATATTTAAGGTATTCAAGTAAGGTGTCAATATACATTGAGAAATAATTAAAATTGAGCTAATTAACATATCCATAATCTCACACTTTTTTTTATGAGAACAATTAAGATATATTCTTTTAGCAAATTTCAAGTATACAATACAGCATTATTAACTCTAGTTACTGGGCTGTACATTAGATCTCCAGAAGTTATTCATGCTGCCAAACTGCCAAACTATTGTATCCTTTATCCAATATTTCCCCATTTCTACCATCCCATAGCCCTTAGTAAGCGCCATTCTACTTGAGGCGGAGTTTTTATGTTTGGCTTATTTCACTTATTATGTCTTCTAGGTTCATCCATGTTGTCTCTAAGAGCAGAATTACCTTCTTTTATCAAGCTGAATAATATTCTATTGGATAGATAGATGTATATCAACATTTTATTTACCCATTTATCTGTATGACCTTGTAGGTTGTTTACATGTCTTGACTATTGTGAAAACTGCAGTGAACATGGAAGTGAAGATATCTGAGATACAGATTCCTTTCTTTTGGATATATCCCTAGAAGTGAGATTGCTGGATCACACAGTTTTATTATTAAATTTCTGTTTTAGAAACCCACATACTACTTTGCATGATAGTTGTACCAATTTACATTCCCATTAAGAGTGTACAATAGTTCCTTTCCTCCACATCTGCACCAATATTTATGTTTTGTCTTTTGATAATATCCATGTTTACAGGGGTTGGATGATACCTCATTGTGACTTTGATTTGTATCTCCCTGAAAATTAGTTGAGCAACTTTTCATATACCTGTTGGCCATATGTATATCTTATTATGAAGAATGCCTATTTCAGTTCTTTGCCCATTTTTCATAGGATTACTATTTTTTTTGCTATTGAGTTAAATTCATTATATATTATGGATATTAACCCTTTACAAATGTATGGTTGCAAATATTTTTACCCATTTCATAAACTAAATCTTCACTCTGTTGATCGCTTCTTTGCTGTGGAGAAGTTTTTATTTTGAAGCAACCTTATTTGTCTATATTTACTTTTGTTGCCTGTGTTTTTGGGGTCATATCCAAACAATTATGCCCAAACCAATGTCAAGTAGATTTTTTTTCTGTTTTCTTCCAATAGTTTTATAGTTTTAGGTCTTACATTTAAGACTTCAATTCATTTTGAGTTTATTTTTGTATATGGTGTGAATTATTCAATTTCATTCCTATCCTCTTCCTGTTGCATATTCTTGGCACCCTTACTGAAGATCAACTGATCATAAATGTGTAGGTTTATGTTAGGGTTCTCTATTTTGTCCACTTGTTACATGTATCTGTTTTGTGCCATTACTGTACTGTTTGGGTAACTATAGCTTGGTGTATATTTTGAAATCAATCAGCATAATGCCCCCAGCTTGGCTCTTGCTCAAGATTTCTTGGATTATTTGGGCTCTTTTATAGTTCCATATGAATTTGAGGATTTTTTTTTATTTCTGTGAAAAAAATTACTGGAATTTTGATAGAGATTGAATTGAATCTGTAGATCACTTTCGGAAGCATGAACATTTTAACCATATTAATTCTTCCAATCCATAAACAGAATATTTTCCCCTTTGTGTCTTCAATTTTTTTCATCATTTTTTTATAGTTTCCACTGTACAGATATTCCATTTCCTTGGTTAAATTTATTCCTAAGTATTTTGCAGTTTTTGATGCTATTGTAAGTGAACTTTTTAAAAAGTCTTTATTTAAATTACAGTGAGTTAATGTTCAGTGTAATATTAGTGTCAGGTGTATAATTTAGTGATTCAAACACTTACATACAATACCTGGTGCTCATCACAGGTGCCCTTCTGAATCCCCATCACTTATTTAACCCATCCTCCCACCTGGCTCCCCCTGGTCACTGTCAGTTTGTTCTCTAAAGTTGAGTCTTTTTATTGGTTTGCCTTTCTCTTTCTTTATTTTTCCCTTTGCTCATTTGTTTTCTTAAATTCCATATGTGAGTAAAATCATATGGTATTTGCCTTTCTCTGATTGATTTATGTCACTTAGCATAATACTCTATAACTCCTTCCATGTCATTGCAATGGTGATATGGTTTAGTAATATTCCAGTGTGTGTGTGTGTGCGCATGTGTGTGTGTGTGTGCACGCACAAGCATGTGTATTACTTCTTTATCCACTCATCATTCAATGAACTTTTGGACATTTTCCATAATTAAGCTAATGTAGACAAAGCTGCTATAAATATCGGGATGCATGTATTCCTTCGAATTAGTATTTTTTTATTCTTTGGAAAAATACCTAGTAGCACAATTGATGGATGATGGGGTAGTTCTATTTTTGATTTTTTGAGGAACCTCCATATTGTTTTACAGAGTGGCTGCAGCAGTTTGTATTCCCACCAACAGTGAAGGAGGGTTCCCCTTGCTCTGCATTCTCGCCAACAGCTGTTTTTTCTTGTGCTGTTGATTTTAGCCATTCTAACATGTGTGAGGTGATATCTCATTATAGTTTTGATTTGTATTTCCCTGAGAATGAATGATGTTGAGCTTCTTTTCATGAGCTATTCATTGTCTGTCTTCTTTGGAAAAATGTCTATTCTTGTCTTCTGCCCATTTTTAATTAAATTATTTGTTTTTTGGGTGTTGAGTTTTATAAGTTAAATGAACTTTTTTCTTAATTTAACTTAATTTTTCTTTCTTGTAGTATGTTTTTAGCAGATTGAACACCACTGAGGTTCGTACCTTCATTTTATATCTGCAAATTTTCTGAATTTGTTTATTAGTTCTAACAGTTTGATGGAATCTTTCGAGTTTTCTGCATAGAATATCACATGATCTGCAAACTTAGGTGGTTTTACATCTCCTTTTTCAATTTGGATGTCTTTTATATATTTTTCCTTGCCATATTGCTCTAGCTAGGACTTCTAATACCATGTTGAATAGAAGTAGTAGGAGTAGGCATCCTTGTCTTGTTCCTGATCTTAGAGGAAAAGTGTTCAGTTTTTCACCACTGAATATGATGTTAGCTGTGAGTTTGTCATATATGGACTTTATTATGTTGAGGTACGTAGCTTCTATACTTAATTTGTTGAGAGTCCTTATCATGAAAAGATAATGAACTTTTTCAAAAGCTTTTTCTGCATCTATTGAGATAATTCTATCATTTTTATCCTTCATTCTGTTAATTTGTTACGTCACATTTATCGATTTGCATTTTTGGACCGCCCTTGTACCCAGGGATAAATCCCACTTGATCATATATGATCCTTTTAATGTGCTGTCAAATTCCATTTACTAATACTTTGAGACTTTTACACCTATGCTCATCACAGGTATTGACCTGTAATTTCTTGTTGTGTCCTTGTCTAGCCTTGATATCAGAGTAATGTTGGCTTCATAAAGTGAGTTTGGAATTAGTCCCTCATATTCTATTTTTTTTTTGGAAGAGTTTGAGAAGGATTGACGTTATTGCTCCCTTAAATGTTTGGTAGAATTCACCCATGAAGCCGTCTGGTCCTGGTGTTTACTTTGTTGGGTGGTTTTTGGTTACTAATTCAATCTCCATACTTATTGGTCTGTTTAGATTTTCTTTTCTTCACTATTCCATATTTATAGGTTGCATGTTTCCAGAAATTTACCCATTTCAACTAGGTTATCCAGTTTGTTGGTATAATTGTTTGACAGTAGCCTGTTATGATCCTCTGTATTACTGGGATATTGGTTATAATGTCTCCTCTTTCATTTATAATTTTGTTTGAGTACGTTTTTCTTAGATTATAGCTGAAGTTTTGTTAATTCCCTTTCAAAAAAATCTTTTTTTATCTTTTCTATTGTTTTTATATTTTCTATTCCATGTATTTTTTTTAATAATTTTCATTACTTCCTTTCTGCTGCTAACTTTGAACTCAGATCACTTTTTTCTAGTTTATTGGGGTCTAAAATTAGGTTGTTTATTTGAGATATTTCTCTTTTTTTCTAAATTTGGCATTTATCACTATAAACTTCCCTCTTAGAACTGCTTTTTCTCCATCCTATACACATCCAAACACAACACATACATCCCATGGTGTTTGTGTTTCCATTTCTGTATGTCTCAATATATATTTTTTCTCTCTCTCTCTTTTTCTTGTCTATGGCCATACTACTCTGAATATGCCCAATCTCATCTGATTTTCCTTTTGATTCCTTTTTTGAACCACTGATTATTCATGAATGTGTTGCTACATCCCAAACAGATGGCAAAGCTGGGAGTTCATTATATTTTCACTTTCCTAAGGGAAAAATTGAGGGCTGAGGAGTTTTTACTGGTTCTGTGCTTTATAGAGCTGTGCTGCCTTGAGGGAAGAATAATGTAGGTAAAATGATATTGCCCTTTTACCCTGTTCAATATGTCTATTCTTGGATATTTTTGTTCCAATGTGGTCTTGGGTCCTCTCTGCTGGATTTCTGGGCTCCCGTACACATACTCTCATCCATGGGTTGTTGTCAAAATTGGTTTTTCTTTGGGAGAAATGAAGGCTGAAAACCTCACCATCTTGCTCACATTTCCTTAAAGAAACTAAAATTCACCCTTAAAAGTTTTTTTCAGCATGATAAAAACAATGATGGGTACATACCAATCACTTGAGAAAAAACAATTGGGGAGAATATTAGATCCATACTACATAATAAAAAATAATGTATATCCCACTGTTTCATAAAGTTTTTTAACCCATTTCCAAGTTCCTATTACTTATATGTATGTTTTTACAGTAATCAAAATTTATTTGATTGATTTTATAATTAATTATAATTTAGAACTCTTAAGACTTAAAAAAATAATAGACAAGTTTGGTATAATCCATGAGGTAAATTGTTCAATTGTATTCTTGTATATATTCAGTAAATGTATAATAAAATCATTTAAGTGAAATAATATCAACTCAACATCTACTTTTTGTGGGGGAAGGAGCAGAGTGAGAGGAAGAATTGTAAGCAGGCTCCATGCCCAGAGCAGAGCCTGACATGGGGTTCAATCTCACAACTGTGAGATCATGACTTAAACCAAAATTAAGGGTCGTATGCTTAACCAACTGAGCCACTTAGATGTCCCTATTTTAACCTTTTAATAATTATTCATTGGATGCCTCAATTATAGAACATATTGTTGGATGCCAAATGCAGAGCAAGATATAAGATAAAATTCCATCCTCCAGGAATCTGTAGTCTATATTAGATAGAAAATACATAAGTAAACAAATAAATATGTGAAATATATTTTTGAATAAATATAGTGGAATGATAACATTTTATTTCTTCTTTTCCGTCAAAGTCATCCCAAGAATAAAAAGTCACCAAAAGAGTAAAAAGGAGAAAATTTATCTTTTGGAATAAAGCCCCAATCATGGTCTCAAAGGAGATACTAAGAAGCTTGTTTGGCAAATGTTTTGAATTTGGGAACAAAGACAGAATTAATCTTGAGAGCTAATACATACCTTTCAGACATCAGGGAAAATTTGTATTTCCCTGAAAGTAAACTATAGAAGGCTGAATGGGCTATTCACTGATCCTAAGATTAAAGTAACTAAATCTAGTAGCATGGGTGAGCTGTGGTAATAGAGAGAATGTCCCTATAGATACATTATTTGATCACACTAAATGGAAAAGAGAGTGAAATAGAAGACAACTTATTTTCAATATCTATGTTGCATGCTTCTGACAGAGGAAAGTGACAAAAATAAGTAGAATGAAGACAAGAAAGCAGCAAACACCAGATAATAGTACTAAGAGCCTTTGCTATAATGGGATTAGAGTAAACCACTGAAATCTCATAAGTGCTCAAATCTAGGTGGAAAATATTTCAGTGCATCTCACTGATTGGTGAAAAAGTGTTTAAAATCACAAACTTGAAAGGAATTATAGACTTTTACTTTGGTATTCTTTATCATGTAGCAATAATTATACAACAGCTGTAATAGAAAACAAAACCCACTTCTGCAATACCTATGTACATCTAAATGCCAGGATTTCACATTGTTTAACACAGAATCAACACAAAAAACTACACACAATGGGAAAAATCAAGCTGGCTTCACCGGCTGCCATGTAATGCCTCTAACTGTGGTGCAGTATCTAGAATGTTCCAAAAAGAGTGAATTAAGTCAAGCTGTCCTCTTTATAAAGGCAAAGGATAGACATTTCAAACATTCTGACAAATCTGCATGACAAATTCAAATAACCCCTAAGAGCCAGAGTAAGAAAGTATCTTTGATGAACTAGGCACCAGTGGCTGTAATGTCAAGACAGAACATGAAATATACTACTTTTATAACAAATTCTTTAGTTCTACAAAGTGATTATGGCAGATCGGATATTAATTTGAATAAGATATGAATACAAGGCATTATGCCGCTATCACTGTATTTGCGAAAGTGTTACCTAATATCTGAATTGGAATTATGTCCTCTGCTTACTCCCCCACTCATGATCACTATTCTAGAGATAAGTCTTTGATTTTATTCAGTGCTGATGTGTTTAGGCATCTCCATGCAGCTTATGATATTTGGTCTGTCTTTTCTACCTCTACCTGTGATTGGCTGGCTGAAAATATCTTACTCAAATAATTTCTCAAGGGGATGGAGGTTAATCTCTGCTGTCCCCTTAAGGAGCCATTTTCTTGAGGCAGAGCATTTGTGTCTTTTATTGCTTAGTGCATAACAGATGGATAAGTACAAAATCTCGTACATAAGAACCCTAACTTCCCTGACACATGTTACATGTATTCATGTTTGCCTTAGATGTTCTAGATTTTTGTCTTTTAACTGTACTTTTATCATTGGCTGGGTCTCCTGAACAAGGTATATGAATACCACCATAGGGCCCTAAGACAAAAGATAAAAGAAATCCCTCTGTAATGGGAGGGTGCCCATGTATCTAGTCAAACACTAGTATAGATGTTGCTGTGAAAGCCTTTTGTAAATGTGATTAACATTTTTACCATCAGTAACTTTAAGTAAAGGAGATTACTTCCCATCCTTCAACTAGGGTAATTCAGCTCCTGGGTTTCAAGTCAAACACTGAGTGTATGTGTTGAGGGAAGGATGAAAGGGTAAGTTTCCAGTCCTAAAATTATTTAGAAAACCACTGCAGTAAACAGAATATATTTAAATACAAGGCACAGCTTTGCCCAACTAGTTAAGGTCTGTACAAGTGGTGAGGTCTATACGACCATGATCCAATAAACAGACTGAGATCCTCTGCAAATCTGGTAGGGTCCATGAAAATCCCATGATGGATATTGGCCATCACCATTAGAAATCTTCCAGACTGCTTTGTGCTTCATCTCTTTTGCTTCCCTATTTCTTCTATATCTTTTCTTCCTATCCCTGGAAACATACTTGCCTCTATATTCATGCTTGCTTCTATATTCTAAAATTTACCTAAGTCACTTTTATTTGTAAAGAACTATTTTCAATATTTACTCCACTATGACTTTAGCATCAATGCCCCAGTCCCTTTTATGCACTGTAGATATAAAATGCTTCAAGAATTCTTTGTTCCAGCCCTTCAGGACCAACTGTCGAATCCTGTTTCCTGACACCTTGAACATCTTAGGTCTTTAAAAGTTAACAAAAAAAAAAGCTTTTAAAATTCTGAACATTTTTCAATTTGTTAGGAGAATGTACATAGCTTTTGGACACCAGTTTAACTATCTCAAGTACTTGAATTTATTTGTGTATTTCCCTTAAGATAATCCCCTTAAGACGTTACTTAACAAATTGATGTGGCTAATGCTTACATTCTTTTAATACTCAAACATGAAGTCATTTTTTTCTCTTTTTTCTTGATTCATTACAAATCATGTTATTTGAAGTGACTTGGTTATTTGAAGCTGCTATCAGAAAGAATAGCTAATTTTTTCTTGTGCCTATGATCACAAGTACCTTTCATTGACCACATTTCATAGCCAATTATTCATTGTTTCTTTTTCCTTGGGTTATAACTAATTCACTCAAATATTATCATGGTCATTTTTTTCTCTCTTTCATTTTTTTGTGTCTGACATACATCTTTAATAACCTTGTATTCTTTTAATTAGTATCTTCATATATTTATCCTTCTTATTAATTTTATGGATTTGTCTGACTTATAATGTACAAATCTATGGATAATTTATTGACATATGTATTTTGAGGCCAAAAGAAATTTAATTTCTATAAGTACCTTCATCTTTAAAATGATCTTTTCTGCACATGTGTGTATATGTGTATTATGTGTGGGTTTAGATAAATTTTATCTTCATTTTCTTAGGGATCTCTCTAATGATTGGTTTAAATATTTTTCTATGGATACTTCTCTTAGAAATCGAAAAGATGTCTTGCTTCTTCTGCCCCCAATACCAATTTTGTTTCTTTCTTCTTTATATGCCATAAAATGCTAGTTTTCTCAAAATTGTTAGGTGTCTTAAATCCAACCATTGATCTTCAGTTATTTCTCTTTTTGCATCTCCTATTAAGTTATGTTCTCTTAGGTTTGCAGGCAGAGAATAATAAATTTATTTAATTATTATTATTTTTAAATTCTGGTATAGTATTTGACATGCCAGCAAATCCCACAGTTAGTTGAAAATGAAAGGAATAACCACATCTCTAAATTCTAACTTTCCAATGGAATATAGTACATGCTGTTCCCAGTTGGACATTGTAATGTACCAACAATATTAATTTGGAAGCTTTCCAAAGGTAGAATTACTCTAGCTCTTTCTTTAGTTTCTGGCTGCCAGAATTCTGTCTACCCCACACTGTACTTCGATTATGTGCACAGATCATTATTGCCATTTTACCATCTGATTGTGTAAAGCATTTCATTCTCTCCGCTGTTATAACTAATCCATCCATGCTTTGTAGCACCAGATGGTAGGCATCCACAGCCAGTCCTAGTTAATCTGCAAACGTTCTCCATGAATACTCTGTTTTTATTAGCATTTGGAAGACATTAGATCAAGAAATCAACATTGCAGAACCTCACACGTAGACACCTTCGGTTAACACCAAGTAGGCTGATCAAGAGATTACACTGATTATCAAAATTCATTTTAATATCATTTTGCTATCCTAAAGTTTAAACATTTAAAATCTAGGCCACAAAATTCTAGGAGATACCTTTCTGGACACCTACACAAAATTTTGTGTAAAAGTAAACTATGTGGTACTAGGAAGAATTCCTGTTCATAGCACATGTGTCCCTCTTGGCTCACTGAAACTCTAGAAGGTATCTCCCCTTTTCATCATCAATGTTTGCTCTAGATGTCACTTGCTTTCCTATTGACCTCTTTTGCTGCTTCAGCTCTCTGTTAATTGCATCCTGATGTTGATGATCTTACAACCTACACAATTCTGTTGAAATTTTCTAAAGATTCTGCTACTATTGCTGCTACTGATTCAAAGATACATTAATTACAGTTACTTTTTTAGATACTAGTATAAATCCATGATCTCTGTGGTAGTCCATGTGGTATACTGTGTGTCCAAAAAGATGCAGTATATGTATGTGTGCCAAAACTAAGTACATAACAGTGATGCAATAAGAAATTCTCTTGTGTGGATGGTAGATATATTCTTTTTGCTCCTCACTTCAGTGAAGTACATACTTCTAGAGAATGGAGAGTATCAAAGCACAAAAGTGTTGCAAGGAGAAAGGTGAAGGAATGTATCAGAAAACTGACAATGAGGCAATTAAGTAGAAGGAAAAGCAGGAAAGCATGATGCCCTTCAAATGAAGTGAAGAATGCTTTTCAAGAATGAGAAATGATTATTATATTTAGTGAAGTGTGATTATTAATAATTTAGCAAGGGATTTTTGATAAAATAAAAGAAGAAAAAAGTTTTATTAGATTCGTTCCAAAAGAGAATTAAAAAAGGGAATTAGAAACAATTACTATAGTCAACATTAGAAATTTTACAGTAAAATAGAAGAGGGGTGATAGATGGAGAGGGATATGATGTCAAAAGATAGTTTTCTTAAAATGAGAATATAAGATTATATTTTTATTTTGAAAAGGCTGTGATACATTAAGAAGAAAAAATTGAGAGAGGAGAGGAACTGACAGTTTGCTGAAGTAATACCTCTATGGAGATGAGAGGAGCTAGGATCTGTACACAAATGGAAAGCTGGCCTAGTTGGGTACCAGAGAGTTCCTCATTAGTAATAGAAAAGAAGGCAGAATGAAAAAGAAAAAAGAGAAAGAATGAAAAAGAAAAGAATGATCACAGATGCAGACAGATAGATCAGAAGAAAGGCAGTCATGGAAATTTTCTGGTTATTTTTTCTACCTTCTCAAGCAAATAGAAAACAATATTATAGACTGAGGTTGAGGATAAGTGTGAGAAGCTGGAAGTTTGAGGAGAAAGGAGAAAGTGTGACATAATCGTGTGTATGTATGGGAGAGTTAGGGGACCAGAGAAATGCAATGTGAATACTGGCCACTGAGGCTCGTGTTCCCATTATTCTGGATTTTTCCCCTCAGGGACTGCAAGTTTTGATGGGATTGGAGGACCACTGAAGTCAGGAAAAAAATATAAAGAGTGAGCGAGTGGGAAAGATGGCTGGTCATATTAGCAGAATGAGATTCTTGAAACTAAAAATACATAAACTTTGCAATTACTGGTCAGGTTATAATTAAAGAAGACAGAATTCAGCACATTATTTTTAGAGGAGTAATCAAAGAACTGAGAATCAGGTTTCAATGGATCATTGACAGGGAGGTTAAAATCACAAATATTATTTCTGTTCCTCTGACATTATTCTAGTCCAGGTAACAAACATCAAGCTCTGCATATACTGTTTAAAATTGTTTCCTAAAATTATATTCTTGGATACAGTTTATATTCTTCTCAAGCCATTTCCTATAATACATCCAATGATTATTTTTTAATACACCATCCCCCTTCTTTCTGAATGCAGATATAAGCCACAATGATTTCAGCAGGTGCACATTTCTCAAACCATTCTCTAATTGCCTATGTTGGAATTCCTAAAAGTGAAACAAAATACCCCAGACTAGGAGGATGGTTTAGAGCATAGCTTAACTAGCAGAGCCCCTAGGAATAAAAACTCTCAGATTCCTCTCTGATTTTCAATGATCGAATCCACCTCCACTCCCTTGCCTCAGCAAAGGATGCCTAAATAGAACTTCACTAGTCTCCAGTGAGAACTAGTCTCCAGTGAGATCTAGAGAAACAAGTACAGCAGGTAACATGTATCAAGGTAGGAGGAGGGAAAGAAAGGCCAAGGTATTATTTTCTGAGCTCCTTCCATTAATGATGAGGTTTCCCTTCCTTATTCAGACTCTATTCTCTAGATTCTAGAGACAGCATCTTTATGATACAGATTTATAGCTGTTCTGCTGTCAATGACGAGAAGCCCCCAAAGTCCAGGTTGGTTTTAGCACAGTGCCTGAAACTTAGGCCTGGCAATAGTTCAGTTCCTTAATCTCTAGGCTGAGGGAAAGCCAAATTTTCCAAAGGAAGCTTCAGCAGGTTAAGGTTGAATTCATCTGAAGTTACCTGTATGGTTACTTTTAACTGAGAGCTTGTCTTTAACCCCTACCTGGGAATCCTGAAAGCAAGAAAAGGGAGAATCCATCTGGCCTCTTCCTTTCCTTCCTGCTTCAGTGTTTCCCTATCCTGCTTCAGACCTCAGGCTGAGAACAAAATTGTCTCCATTTATCTTCAACCAGGAAAAAGAGACTTTAAAGAAAAGGAAGTTTCTAAGCTTTGCCTGCCTTCCTGTAACCTTAACCAGAGCCTAGAACTTATTTACAGTCCCGGCTTGAGAATTCTGACCCAAGAAACCAGTCCTTTCCCTAAACTTCTTTATTCAAGCTTTTCAAGTTTTAAAAAATAAACAGCAAATTATTTTGGTCCAATACATACAACCGTTTGGTGATTCCTTTGCTTCATTTACAAGGGAATACAGGATCTCATCTCTAGAAGCCTCCACAGATCCCTTCGGGACATTCTCCCTTCAAAGACCATCTAAAATCCATCTTTATGGGTATGCACATGTGTTTCCCTCTCCATGAGTGAGCTATGTCTAATGGGCATTCCCATTCTCACTGCCCGGCAAAACACACCTCATCCGAAGGTGTCGACTTCTGCTTCACGGCTGCACTAAGGTTTCTAAGCAACGTGCGCTTTACTTGCTCCAGCGTCATAGTCTCCACTATCTTTACTCCCATCCTCCGACTGTAATTTATTGTACCATGTTGTTTCTGCCACTGAACTCTAAGTGTTCATGACAGCGACAGGCGTCTCTGACTTCTTGACTAGAGTATTTCCTATACTTAGCACACAGTTCCTAATGCATATAGTTCTCACTTTAAAAAAATGTTAAATCAATAGGATAATGTTAAGCATATGAGTTAAATGGATCAGCAAATAACTGATTCTGCTTGTTTGTTTTATGACAAGGTTGTTAACTTTTTATACCTGAATTGCTGAATTTGGTGTCTAGCCTTTTCTGCTTAACTTCTATTGAAACAGCTGGCATGACTCCACAGAGGCCTGCGGTGAGACAGTTCTTTTATTTTTTATTGCAGTCTAATCCGTTCCTTGCACCCTACATCTCAAACATAAGCTCTGGGAAGATAAGTTAAGTTTGGGCATAAGGTTATTTCATTCTTTACTCCTTGTTACTTTTATTTCTAATTGCCAAATAAAATTTTCTATCATTTCTATAATGTATTATAAGTCTAATCATGATAGCTTTCTAACAATTGGGTATGATATTTCTTTAAAAAAAAACTTTTTTTTAAAGATTTATTTATTTATTTTGAGAGATAGAGCACTAGCGGGAGGGGTGCAGAGAGAAACGGAAAGGGAGAAAATCCCAGGCAGGCTCCACCCTATCAGCGTGGAGCCTGACACAGGGCTCGAACCCAAAAACTGTGAGATCATGACCCGAGCTGAAGTCAAACTTCAGACGCTCAACTGACTGAGCCGCCCTGGTGCTCCCCCCACCAGGTATGACATTAATAATTCTAACGTTTAGCTATAAACATATATGTATATACTTGTTTATATATATATGTATATATATGTTTATATTATATATATTTATGTTTACATGTTTATATGTTTATATGATCTATATATTTATATATGTTTATATATATATGTGTCTAACTTTTTAAATAGTTGAGTCAAAATTTTCATTCATCTCTTTCTCTACCTATGGAAACCTGATCCTCTTCTTGATACCACTCTTTTCTTTTTGAGACATTTTGTGATCCCCATATCACAGCTGTATTCTACCTCCCATGTTCCACCCCATTCTATAGTAACTGCCAAATGTACAAGTTACTTCAGTGCTTCTGTGACTGGTACATTTTACCTGAACTTATGCTCTTTGAGAGCAGCAACCACATGGTTTCAGTTTTGTGTCCTATGCAATCCTTGGTATAATGTCTGGCATGTTGTTTATTTATGACGACATTGTGTTAAATAGCTGCATGTTCTTAACTATTATAAACCTGGATGATACTCGACTCTTGAATAAAATATAGTAAATTTTCTTCTATATATTGAATAGGAAAAATGGAGGAATTAGGTTTCATCCTAAATATTTTTCCAGAGTTCAAGATTTAAAATATCATCTCAATTTACTTAAGTAACAATGAACCAGAATCAAGTATGTTATAATTAAAACAATGAAACCTTACAGGCCTTACATGTCAATAATGAGATCTCAAATAGAAACTCATCTCATAGAAAAATTTATATAAACATGTTATTACATGTAAATATTTCATGTAAAATTTATCTTCAGGAAAATTCACATTTTTAAAAAATATTTTTTGGAAAAGTGACATTTTGTAAAAAGTTAGAAAGAAAAAAATTAAAAAATACGTCCTTTTAGCTGCTTCTCCCCTTTCCAAAAATTAATGAAGTGGTTAGAACTAGTAAGAATGATGAGTGACATACACACTTTCAAATAGAGGAATCAAGTTGCAAGTTACATCTTTGAAAACTGGCCACGTGGGGAGCAATAAATGATAGATGGTTTTGTTGAGTGTAGTGTTTGCCAGCATATGGCCATTTAGATTAGATGGGTTTCTAATTTACTTTCGGTATAGTGAAATATTCTTATTTTACAATGTTTGAAATTATATAGATTCTTTTTTAAATTTGAAGACTGCTTTTCTGAAATAAGAAATTTATAAATGTGTTACGTTTATTATTTGCTTTATTATTAATATCCATATATGTTAATAAAATCATAAAACACTACTCTTTTTAATATGCTAAGAAAACTTACTCAGAAGCTTTCTTTTAATCATTAATATCTTTAGCCAATTAAACCCTCGGTCATTGCATTCAAATATTTCTCAAAACAGAAATGAGACATAAACCTGAAGTTTTATATTTGGTGTTTTACTAAACTATATTACCAGTTGTAGAATACCAAAATTGGAAATGCTTAGCAATTCCAGAAGTACCATTCATTATTGAAAGTAACTCAAAGGAAGGAAATATTCCTAATTTTCCTTATTTTCCTAAGAAAGCTTTCCAAAATTCATTTTCTCAAGTGTTCTAGATATCACTGTGTATGAAACACAATATTAAGTGTACCAACAAGTTGGACAAACACATGTGTAAGCTAATTTAATGTGCATACCATGAAAAGCATTCCAGAAATGTTTTATATGACAAAGCATATAGGCTATTCCATTGTCTTTCAAATAATCTATGTATTTATCTCAATAAAGGTACCACTGTTTCAAACATTTTGGAAATCTGCTTTAAAATTGTACTCCAGAGGCACCTAGGTGGCAATTAGTTGAGCTTTGGACTTCGGCTCAGGTCAAGATCTCTCGGTTCATGAGTTCCCATATGGGGCTCACTACTATCACTGCAGAGCTCACTTCAAATCCATGGTCTCTCTCTCTCTCTGGCCCTCCCCCTCTTGTGCTCTCTCAAAAATAAATAAAAACTTTTTTTTTAATTGTACTCCAAGCTAATTTAAAAAGTGATATAATAATCTCTTCCAATACTTGGGGCACCTGCATGACTCAGTTCGTTAAGCGTCCGACTCTTGGTTTTAGCTCAGGTCTTCATCTCATAGTCATAAGGTAAAGCCCTGATTGGAGCGCTGTGATGGTGGCGTGTTGACTGCTTGGGATTTTCTCTCTCTCTCTCTCTCTCTCTCTCTCCCTGTCTCTCTCTGTCCTGGCCCCCACTCCTGTGCACTCACTCTCTCCCTCAAAATAAATAAGTAAACTTGTAAAAAAAAAAAAAACCAGAATCTCTCCAAATACTTTTTAGAAACATCTCTTTTTGGATTAATATCCATGTCACTTACCTGGAATTCTAACTTCATCTCTAGACTTTGACTTTATGTAATTTCCATTATATATTTTTAATAAAATATGACCTTGTGGAAAAAATTTATTCACTATTTAAAGAAGAAAATATGACAGAGGCTTTACATCCATTTTCAAAGCTAGTATTCCAAAGTTGCTTCAGAAATGAGAGTAAAACTTAAATAAATATTTAGAATTAAAAGCTTTCTACTTCATTAGGGATACTTTGATTGGAGGTTTGGCACATTCTATAGATCAAAATACTAGTTTTTTTGGAAATTTTACACTTAAAAGTTGGCCATTCAGTTAGGTATTAAAAAAAAGTTGAAAGTAAACTGATGAATGGATTAGGAAGATGTGGTTCATCTATACAATGGAATACTACATGGCAATGAGAAAGAATGAAATCTGGCCATTCGTAGCAAAGTGGATGGACCTCGAGGGTGTCATGCTCAGCGAAATAAGTCAGGCGGAGAAGGACAGATACCATATGTTCGCACTCATAGGTCTAACAGGAGAAACCCAACAGAGG
>CM053574.1:85757780-85828383 GCA_028646485.1 Cryptoprocta ferox | reverse complement strand
TAAAAAAAAATTTAAAAAAAAGTTGAAAGTAATATCAAGGGAATTTAAACACATATTGCTTATATTTCTTAGAAAAATCTAATTGGCAATAACATTTATAATAGTCTGAAATCAAGAAATAAAAGAATTAAGGAAAAATTCTTTAGAAAAAACACATAGTATCAAAAAAATATTCTTGGATCCAAAGACTGGGTGTAAAATGTCCTACTTTCTAAATTTAGTTAGGGTAAATTTAGTAATATTTCTCCTGTCTTCAATTTATTAAGCTAGCTTCTGCTTCTGCTGTTAAATAAATCATGCTTATACAGGTAACAATTATTCCTTATGAATACATATATTTGATGCATGAAATATATATTGAGTGCCTTTGTTTGAGCAATTATATGGGATAGAGGGGCACAGATTTTCTTATAATTCGGACTTATTTTTACTATGTAGATTAATCAGAACTATTAATAATATGATATAAATTTTCTAAGTGTTATAAGGAATAAGCATTAAACAAGGTTGCAAATATCAGAGTAAAAATGTGAATTTTGATAAGATGTAAAAAATTAGAGGAATGTACATAAATGTGGCATTTGAGTTGACCTTTGAATGATGAGTAGTTTGAAAGGAAACAACAGGAGGAAAGCACTGGAGCACAAAAAATGATGTAAGTAAAAAGTGAGAGGGTATTGTGGGTAAGTAATAGGGTGAAGTGGCAGGAAATGAGAATATGTTGGCACTTCATATCAGTAGGTTTTTATATCATGTTAAAGAACTAGGCTACAGAATATGTTTTAACATGGAATTCATAAATATTTTTGAGCAAGAAAGATGCATTTTGAGAAAGAGAAATGAACACATTTGTTTTAATCAGAATTCCTACGGGGTAGGTAAAATATTAGAAGCAGAAACCAATGGTCAACCATTGGCCTTATTTTATTGGTATCTTTTATCTACTAAATTTTTAGACAGCATAGGCTGTATTTCTTTGACATATACAATTCTACTTTAGAATACAACAAATACATATACATACATGTCTTTGGAAGGAAATAGTTTTTCGGGTGTGTATGTGTGCTATAAATTATATATATAAATAATTTATTTTTTTAATTTACTTATATTTTTGATATATATTCATTTAGTGATTCAAAAAAGAATACACCACTTTGATTCTTTAATTTTACAAACTACTAACTTGGGTTGTAGAAGTTGGTCATTCTCAACGACACCAGCTTTATGTTTTTGATTTCTTTACCATTTTTATGATGAAATAAAGATGCAAATCAGGAAGAAAAGTATTTAATTCAGTAGCAGCTGTATTTCCTCACATTGTTCACAGATGGGACAGAAACAGCAACAGGAAAGCTAATTTGTAGTTCGGTGAGGAAGTCATATACATTTTGAAATTCTCTCAGTGTTTTCTTAGACTGGCATCAGAACTTCTTTTTGAATATTTATGGTTACAAAATCATCTTGATTTTCAAAAACCCCAATTTAATAATCTATCAATTTTAAGTCAAATTTATCAATTTGAGTTGATAATTTATGTAATTTCAATGTCTTTAATCTTATAGCAAATAATGTTCCTTGATTTTACTTAAATGGACATAAAACATTGGGTTTATTTAATTGCCATCAAACCATTTTATTAATTCCAAATTAGGATAATGGTAAGAGTAGACTGTTCACCCTGTCTTTCATATGAAAATATATCTCATCAGACTACCTGACTTTGTTGTAGTTCTGTCAACCATTTTCACTCCTCCATATATGCCCATTTCCACCTGGGATATTAATTATTTCAGAAGGATGAGGAACATCTTAGTAATGGAAAAATATGTGACAAATTGTGACAGTAATAGTGTTACTGTAACTTGGGATTTTTCCCTCCACTCCCCTTCATCCACTTCTTGTAGTCTTTTCTTGATGACACTGGCCAGCTTTGCATGTTACTCAGTGCTACTTTCTCTCCAGAATTTCAAGTTTTCTTGACCACTCTTCTTTCTTTACTTCTACAGTTACTTTCCTCTTTCACCAACTTACACAGGTGCATGCACACACACTTTGTGAGAGTTAAAATGGACTTTATTAAAAACAATGAGACTAATGTTTCATTAGTGAGGAATATCCATATGTAGTTTGAACTCAAACTTTGTATTGTGTGTGTGTCTGTGTGTGTGTCTGTGTGTGTGTGTTAATTTTGGATGCTAATTTGGAAAAAAGAATGTGTTTGCCAAAACTTACAAGTAAAACCTAATATGTCTCAAATAAAATATAATTTAACCATTAAGTCAATATTTAATATAAATATCAAAATGTATTGGTTTCAAAAGAAAATATCAATAAAGCGACCAGACCTAAGACACAATGTACAGTTTGGCATTGTTTCATAGAAAATCTAAGTAAATAAATATTTGAACATGTTTAAAATAAGAAGAAAAATATAAATCCTTGAATATACTAAAACTTTCTAATATGTTACATCTACTAAAACCTGAGGGAAGATATTGCTTCTTTTCATTGGAAAAAAAATAGAACTTCTCAGGAAAATACTGTCTCAATATCCAACCAGCAAGCTACCAATTCACTGGTATTGGTATGTACATGTACTTATCCTCAACAGCAAATGGGTGAACTCTCTCTTCTTTAATATAAGGTTCTGGTAGACTAAAAATAACTGTACATACATTTGCTATGCTTCCCAGTAACAAGTGAACTCTTATTTCCCTTCCCTTGAATTTTATTGGATGTAGGAAATTTCTTGACTGATAGATTGTAACAGAGCGAAGTTCTGTGCATTTTGAGCTAGGTCATAAAAGACTATGCAGCTTTTGCCGAGACTCTCTTGGTCCTATTTCTTTCAGGTCCTCAAGCCACGTGTAAGATCTTTGGCATCTGTAAGACAGCTCTGTTTGATAGGCTATGTGAAGGCATTTTGGTCAACAGTCCCACCGAAACCCAGTCTTCTAGCCATCCCTGCCAAAGCACCAAATCTGAGAGAGAAGTCACTTTAGTCCTCTAGATGAGCCCATCGGCCAGATAATCAACACCAGGGGATCTAGTCAACATCTCCTAAAGCAAGAGAACCACTAAACCCAGGCCTGCTCCAATTTCTGATTCACAAAATTGTGCAATATAATGCACTGTATCCTGTTTTAAGCCAGTAAATTCAGAGTGACCTTTTACGCAGCAATAGATGACAATATAAAAATTAGCAACTTGTGCACATGATTTCATCTACTTTATTATCTTCAGGTGTCTTGTTCCCTCATCACACCTTCCTTCTTCAGCATTATCATCTCCCCCCACATTGGTACCAGTTGCCCATTCCCATATAACATGCTGTGATATTTGTCTTCTTCTTCTTCAAAAACGTTCCTCTTATATCTCCTTCCATCCAGTTTCCATTATCTGTTTGTTATTCCTTCGTCCTCATTTCTATTAAGTTTTATACCAAAGTTTTCAAAAAAAAGTCCATTTAAATTGTCCTTATTTCCTCACTTTCCTCATTTACTATCCCCTTTTTGATCCACTCCAAATATTCATCTCACTGTCTTATCAGAGATACCTAATATTGTCAAATTTAATATTTTTTAGTTATTAATTCAAACTCTCAAGAACATTTGATACTCTCTATGTAAAAAACTCTGTACTTACAGAAATTTTTTCTTCACTGTGTTTCTGAGGAGATACACTATTCTGCTTACCCCTTCTCTTACACAGGCCACTCTTTTTCCACCTTTTTTTCTAATTTTTTCTCCTCTCTGTCTGAAAACAAAATGGTGGGATGTCCCCAGCCTTTTGTGCATATCGAGAGACTGCATTCTACTGGAGAATGTGCAGTTCCTTAGAAAAGGCAGGGTGGCAGTGTGTACGAATAGAGAGTTGACGGAGTCCATGCCAGTTCTTTTCCTGAGGTAGGATGCAAATTCAACTAAGAATGACAATAGGGAGGAAATGGTAAAAAGTAAAAGGGAGTGTAGACTGTGGAATCATTTTCTAGGAAAGTAGAGAGACTGAAAGGAAATGGGAATTAAAATATGATAGTTGGGAAGAACAGAGGCCCATTTGAGGTCAATATTAGCTGGGAGAGTCAGTATGTTTTAAAACAAGTTTCAATTATGCCCCTATCTTTGCATGCATACAAAGAGATTAAGATAAAAGTTCTTTATTTTTATCTAAGAATACTCATTCCTTCCCTAGTTCTTTATATTCACAAATTGAATTCAGTCAAAAAAGAACACTGGGAGATAGGAGGTACCATAAAGAGGCTAAACATGGCATGGTATCTCTTCTTTAACTACATATTTCTCCGTACTACCCTTTTTGGCACCAATGTCTTCACTTCCTCATGAAGCAATGAGGAAATTAGATTTGGTAGATAAGCTTAAAATAATAAGAAAATTGAAACAATGGCAGTGGAACACATTTAAGGATTGAGCTGTAACATACTATGCATTATAAACAAATGTCATCAATCATCTCCTGGTATTTTTAAGTAGATGAAAATAAGTTTAAAAATCCTCACTTTTTCGGGCACCTGAGTGGTCCAGTTGATTAAGTGTCCTACTCTTGATTTCAGCTCATATCATGATCTCACGGTTCTTGAGTTGGAGCCCTGCATCAGGCTCTGAAATCACAGCCCCAAGCCTGCTTGGGATTCTCTCTCTCCCTCTCTTTCTACCCCTCCCCCACTTATGCTTGCACTGTCTCTCGGATTTTTAAAAATCCTCACATTTCCCTTCATATTTCAGACTTAACATACCATTTCAAGGCAAAGACTGTGACATGCATAGAGAATAAGGATAACTTTTAGAAAATGTACTTTAATTCTAATATAAATAATACACTATCAAAATTTAAGAGTTGAAATATTGGATCCCATCCCAAGTGCTATAACTGTGGTGAAAAAGATTCAGTACTGAACTTTTTGGAAAAGCAAATGTAGTAGTTATCAAATTTTGCTTTTTGATGTATTGCCTTGTTAAAATAAATTTCATCTCAAAAAAAAATAAAATAAATTTCATCTCTAATTTATCTATTGAACTCTTCTATATGAGATATATAATAGCATAATGTGTGTGTCTTCCTTTCAGTTCCCTCTGTCACATGCCAATGTAGCATGTCAGAGTGACCTACAATACTAATGTCCTATATGAATAGTTACTATGAGATATATACAAAGTTCTTTTTGGAAAATACTATATGAAATGTTATCTTCAGTAATGTAAATACAGAGTAATTCAATGTTTTAAGCTAAGCAAAACTTATGAAATAATAATGATCATGTATTGATCCAAGGGAATAACTGCTATATAGTAAGACTATAGGTTGATTCCTCAACTTTATATTGGCCCCAGATCATGTTGCTTAATGCCAGCAAGATGGTACAAAATAGTCTATATTTGTATTGTCCTAATATTCAATAGGCTGGCTTTTTTACAAATATTTAAATTAACCTGCCTTATGCATATAAGTGTTATATAATTATGAAGATTCTCTGAGTATTTGATAGTGAACTAGGACACATGAAGTCAGTGTATATTGATGTTAAATAAATATAAAATACTTTTCTCAAATACTTCAAGTCAATTCATTTATTTTATTAGTTAAAATTAATTAGGTAAAAGCTAGGCTACTGTAAAAAAAAAAAAAAGAAGAAAAGAGAGAGACAGAGGGAAAAAATGAGAGAGAGAAGGACCCAATAAAATAGGAAGTTAAAGAATAAAAAAGGCTTGGGGTTCCTGGGTGGCTCCATTGGTTAAGTGTCAGACTTGATTTCAGCTCAGGTCATGATCTCCTGGTTTGTAAGTCCAAGCCCCAAGTCCAGCTCCATGCTGACAGTGCACAGCCTGCCTGGGATTCTCCCTCTCCCTCTCTTTCTCTCTGCCCTTTCCTCTTCCCTCTCAAAATAAATAAATAAACTTAAAAAACAAAAACAAAAACAAAAGCTTTGTTATTGTTTCTCTTTCAAACAATAGTCCTGAAACGTGCATTTTAAGTACAGAACACAGCTCCATTTCTCTGTTATACAGGATTGCTTCTAAAAAATAGCTGTTCCATTATCCCCTAAGATATTTTAGTTCTCTGTCCTGGTGGGATGAGATTGTCCAGGGCAAAGGTTTTCCTTTTAAGAAAGTAGGTATGAAATACCACAGCAATTCTGCTTAAACTCCATTGGTAGTAAGCCAGTCACATGGCTAGAGGTAACAGCAAGGGAAGATGGAAAATGTAGTCTGCACATGAGCAGTCATAACTCATAAAGAAAACAGCAATCAGTCATTATTTCAAAATTACAGTGTTCATGTATCATATGCTAACCTCTGTGCAGGACACTGTATTGGGTAGTATGTTATAGTGGAATATAAAAATACTCAAGAATTGGTTTCTGACCCACAGAAAAGAGGATCAGTTTTAACATAAGTGATGAATGATCGGGGGTTCTTATAAAGTATAGACATTTATTTCAGAGAAAGAAGGTCATATGGAACCTGAAGGATCAAGTAAGTTTTTGCAGAAGAGCCTTTAGGAGTCTTAGAGGTAGACAAGGATTTATATAGATAGAAATAGGAATGTGAAGGGTTGAAAGCCATTCTTGTTAGGATGAGTAGAATGTGGGAAAATACAAATTTCCATTCTAAAACTGTACGCAATGCAGTTATATTTGAGAAAGGATTCAGCTGAAAATTTAGAAAGTATATGTATAAAGAAATAGAGTATCAAAAGCTGGAATATAAATTTGAGATGTTCTATAATAACCTGTACTAATGAAAAATAAAAAGTAATAATCGAAACACCACCCATTTAAAATATGGCCTTTCCAAGAACCACGTATATTTTAACAAATAAAGCAAAACCAAACAAAACCCAATTAAATAAAACCTACAAGAAAGAAAAAATGTTTATGGCCCAAAGTAATGCCATAATAAAAAATAAATAAATAAAAGCAGGTCCCAGGAACATATGTTTTCTGGTATTTAATTCAAATAACAAGCTATAAGAGCAGATACCCATGTTTCCTTGTGAAATTCTATATATCTAAGTGATAAAATATTGCCAGAGATTAAATCTGTTATATCATGCTATAGAATAACAGCAGGGTCCCTAGAATTTATTAGAAATACTAACTTGCTGCTATAGTAACCTAATATGTCCCAGTTGTGAAAATCTCTTGATGAAATTGAAATTAACCTATGTCACTAAATAAAATGTCAGAAAATCACCAATGACTTCAAATAAAATGGAAATAGCTGGTTACTTAAGTATAGAGCATCAAAATGTGGTTAATCATAGTTTTGTTGGGGGGGAAATAAAAACATTTAAGAACTTCCCCATAATTGATATGCAGCAACATGCCTCTATTCAACCTGATGATGGCCAACTGCAGTAACCGATGACCCAGGCAAAACATGAATATTATTTCACCCTAAACCTCTTGAATCCTCTCCTAAAATGCTTTACTTCTTTAAGATGAACCTGACAGAATTTGACACTCACACAAAAGCCGTGTATGGTAGGCTTGTACCAAGCATCACTGTGACATTCAGAGATATTCCGGTTTTGGCAACTGTTTGAGATTTGTGGCTCTCCTTTGACATTTACAAAGACTCTAAGACTATTTCCGAAAAGGGCTGGAGCATTTCACTAGATATGTGGTTTCTTCAAAGGCCACGTTCAGATTAAAGTTTCTATGAAACTCTGGATGGAAATAATATGGGATTGGACTAGGAAAGTATTTATTTTATTTGAAATAAGAAAGGCAAAAGTAAACAGATGGCTGGCTCTACAAAAATCTAAATGACAGTGAAAAATAAAAAGTCAACATTTCTTTAGTTGTTTTGTCTTTCTGATTGCTAAAGTTCCAACATGTTCTTGTTTGTCTTTTGTAGAGTAACACCCATCGAATAGAATAATTCTCAGAGCTCTTTGAGGATACTCATACTAATTAGTACATCTTTTCAGGACACTTTTTTTGGGGGGTACTATAACAAGTTTAAATTATTGTAGAAATTTATTTTGCTTTAATGGATGTTGCGGTTAAGTTAGAAATCTATAAACTTCCCTGTTGGGTGAATCAAGTTTAGGAAGTTTATGTGAGTAATGAGATTTAGAAACACTGATGAAAATCCTGAGAGGATGTGAAATGCATTGAAGGCAGTAGGTTAGACTTTAAGATACATTTTTGCTTCCTTCAGTTTTAATGTTTTGATCTGTGTGAGTGTGATTTTGGTAACTCATAACTACCATAGAACATCTGCAAGGAAACAAGTATTTTTTATGTCAGAAATGAATAGGAAAGACAGCTTTGAACAGTACTCAGAATAGATTTGGCCAGTTAGAAATTTATATATAACCTAAAGCATCAATTAAGTTTTTGCAGAAAAAATATATATGTATATGTGTGTGTATTCATAGTCATATTCATATTATATATGTATGCACCATATTTGGGTATCTGTTGTTCTCCTCATAAAATTCACTGCCCTCTTGCTAGGAGATACTGAGCCTATGAATGCCTGGTGTTTAGCAAGGATACGGAGTCATATCAGATACCAGTCCTGACACCCTCCATACCCAGGCCCCCCTCAAGCAGATGTTATATAGGGCTGGAGTTACAGTGTCCACTTGGTAATAAATTTAATCTACACTAGGGCTTTCAAAGGTTGGTAATGGATACTAATAAGTCTCTACAGGGTAAGAGCCACACTATATTTGAGAGAGGAGAGTTTCTCACAATATGATGCTGAGTTTTCTCTTTTATTGTATTATTTACATTAATGAATCGATGTCAGGTTAAGGCTAGTTTCTTGGCTCAGGTATACTATGTGTGTGTATGATTGGTGCATCTGAATGGGATGTATGTCCCTCCTCTCTTAGAATTTTCCACATGTCCTTGAAAATACTCCATCCTCCTGGCATTTGTTTACTGTCGACACTGACCAGCTTTAGGATTTTAATGACTTTACTATGTTCTAACTGAAGACTCTTCCGTGATGAGGCCCATGAGACTCTCCCATGATAATAAAGTACCTAGTGCTCTTATATGAGTACCTATAAACAAAAAAGTGAAAAAGGCAGCATGTATAGTTCTCAATCCCCCAGATACAGACTTTAAAGCATGGATATAGGAGTGCAAGTAGTGTATTTGGGAAGAGATTCAGAAACACCAGTTGAGGAGTGGAACATAAAACAGGAAAGGAACACCAATCAGTAAAGGATGCTTTCTCAAACAGATTGCCACTATGGATAGCTGGAACTTAGTCCTGCTAGTTGCCAGTGAAGAATGCAGCACAAGAAGAGTATTGTGGCCACAGCTGTAGTAAAAGTACCTCAGTTCATTAATGCCCAACTAGATACACATATCTATATGCATATATCCTTTATTTGTCTGTCAAATCTATCTATCTATCTACCTATCTATCATTAATCATCTATATCTATCTATCTATCTATCTATCTATCTATCTATCACCTTTGTTTGTTTGTCAAAGTACTGAAACAGCTTCCAGGATCAAGGGCAATATTGTCTCTTCTTGAAGAGGCTTACTTCAAACTTGTGACAGAAAATCTGGAGGAAAATTCTGTAGTTTCTGCAAAATCCTCCAAACTATATTATTTCATCAAAGGGAAGAAGATATTGCTTCACCTTTAAAACTCTGATACCTGTCATTACTGGAATAAGTCACAAAAATGTAGCATCATAGCCAATGACCAGAACATAAAGATGAAATATGGGGGAAAAAAGGAGGAGAGATTCCATCCTTTCATCTAAATTTATAAATACATTATGTAAATTAAAACAAAAAAGTTAAGAATAAAAGACCTAGGTCAAAAGTACTACTTTGGAAAATACCTAATGATATTTGAGAGAGAGAGAGAGAGAGATGATATGTTTTTGAGGAGAATTGTGTGATGCAACTGTTTTAAAGAAATGAATACAGTATCAGTTTGGCTGAATAAAAGTGGTATCTAGAAAACTGACTGCAGTTCTCTTAGTATTTACCACTATTACCACATCTAGAGCATTGGCCTAGGACTGGACACTCTTGTACTTGTTTTCACCCAACGTATCTGCCCTGGCCTTATCCCTCTCACAAATCATGCCCCAGTAGAAATAAAAAATATCTGGCTCTTTAATCTGGCTTCTAGTATCTGTTCCCAACATCTTGGTTTTGACAAACTGTTCAGTCTCCTTTTTTATGAACTCTGGTTTTCCACCACATTAAAATTTGTATTCTTGATTAATGTTAGTATCTTTCAGACTTGGGATGAAAGATCTCTACTGTTTGCTCTGGCAAACAAGAACATTGTCTCTCAAGTCCACTTTGTCTCTATTTTTAATAAATGAGAGTACATGGAGCTATTTGACTTGGAATCCAAGATGACCAGGACTTCTGCCGATTACTATTCAGGAAACGATGGGAAAAGAAGCAGTGAAGTATCATAGGATCATAACATCGGGTGAGGCAGTCATAGGACAGTACCTTTTTGAGGGATCATGAATGAATACTACAGACTTGTCTGCCTTTTTTCTACAAATTCAATTTTATATGAAATCCCTGATTTGGGGGCAGGTCATGTGATGAAGGCTGGCTCTTTAACTGTAGTGTATTATCAGTGTGGCAAATGAATGGGATATTTTGCATTCTGAGGTACTAGAGAAATTTTCTTCTAGATCTTGAAGATTAGATCCTTGCCACTGGGAACCACACAAATTGCCCATGACTCCAAGTCTGTATTAAAAAATCAAGGCAGACTAATGGATTTTAATGCAACAGAGAATGAAAAGTTCCGTTAAATGATTTTTGATTTCATATTTGCAACTAACCTTACCATTTGTCAAGTTTTGGTGTAGCATCAAAGCCACAGTTCTCTAGAAAATTTATTAAAAATTCTCTTTTCCAACTCATGTAGTCATATTTTTAGGTACTTCACTCAAAATCATGTATCAGAGACTGAAAGCAGAAGCAGGTGTGAGATGTTAAGGAGGTTCTGAAAAAAATATAGCAATATCACTCTTCTAACAACATTTGTTTTAATTTTTTGAAACGGATTTATTTTATCATGTAATGGTTATTTTTTTGTGTTTAAAGAAATAAACATATAAATTCCTTTTAAATTTTCTTGGTTTTATTCTCTAATACAAAGTGGCCTTGTTGCTTACAGCTGGGTGATGGTGAATGCCCTTCAATCTTCTCTAACGTTACTCGTTACCCAAGCAGAAATGGGACGCCTGCCTTGTTATCACTGGTAGAGATAAAATTCCCATCTCCCCATGTGGTCTGACACCAGGACAGAGTGGGCTCCTTATTGTCAAGAGAAGATGAAAATCTTAGTTCCCAACTCACACTTCTCCAGCATCACTAGGGTAGAACTCCAGTTTTCCTCTCAACCTTTGCTAACTAGCTAGGACTGCAATGTTGTCTCTGTTGTCAAAAAGTTTTCTGTGTTGCTAAGTTGCCCATTCCTGGTTCCTGGGCCAGAGAGAACATACTTCTCATGGAACTTGGTGTTTTTGTTTTGTTTTGTTTTGTTTTGTTGTTGTTTATTTTTTGGTTTTTGGTATTTTTTACTGTGCCCATTTAATGTTTCTATTTGCTGACTTGCTGACTTTTCTAGTACTACTCAGTCTAGCATATGTGAAGATAAAAAGAAGACCCAGAGAACTTGCTACTGTGTTCTTCCACATGTCCCAAGGTCCCTGGTTGGCCTGCCTTCTCTCCATATTTCAGAGACTTCTTATATTTGTTTTATATATCATTTCAAGGGATTTCTGATGTACTTAGCAGGAAGAATAGGGAAAATTGTGTCTATTGTATTTTCCCAGGAGAAGACAGATTACAAATATTTTTTGAATTATCAATATATCAATGCATATATTTCTTTTGGAGTCTTAACTGCTAATAAAACATCACGTCTTTGAGAATTATTGTCAATTGGTATGATATAATAGGTTTATGATACCTAATTGTTGAAATGAGGCTCCCAGGAAACTATGACAGATCTGTTTTGAGTTAAGTAATGTATATTAAAATAATATGAACAGCATGGATCACAAAGCAACCTTCTTTTGATTAGGAGACTTCATGGAAAGTAGTAATTATATAGAAAGATGTGGATATAAGACAGGGATCTGCCACAAACTGTATTTAGCCAGATCTTGAGCAGTATAATTCCCTGAATAAAGGCACTAGTTACAGCAAAATCCCTGAGCAAACCCACAGAAACAGAGAAAAATCAGCATCATGAAAAGACTACTTTTAACAAGCTACTCCTTACAATATTTATCGAGTGAAACAATTATTGGAAGGGAACAATCAGGTTTTAAAAGTTCAGGGATATGAAGAGTACCCTTTCAACAGAGTAAGCATTACATTCAAATGTTTACAATATTTGGTAGATAACTGAAATATATATTTAATCTTTAAATTCTGTAAGAATATTCAAATTAAGTAGTAATAAAATAATTAATTTCTTAATCCTAGAAAACATTGATATGTTTTTGTGTCAGAATTCAAGTGTAGAACCACATGAATTTCCATCAATTGAACATAAGGATTAGGAATGTTGAATAGATGCAGCTATATCCTGATTTCTTCACAAGGAAATTTTTAAAAAATTCTTCTAATAAACATTTTAATACAACTACATAATTATTTTGTTTGGAAAAGTCTCATAAAATTTAGAGCAATGGCAAGGGTGTTTTTTTTTTTGATGTTATGCAAAGTTTACCATAGAAAATAATATGAAAATGTTTTCTAAATATAAAATAACTTGCAACATAAATACGGACAGAAACCTATAAAACATCAAATTTCTCTCAGATAACAATGGCTTTTCTGTCACCACTGACATTCCATGTTAATAGTTTCATCAGCCAATAAGGAAATGTTCATTTTGATTTGTATTAGGATTTAGTTACAGGTAATGTTTATGACACACACACACACCACTGCTAGAAAGAAAATGGTCAAACTCTAAGTCTTATAAAGATTTTGAGTGCAGATAATAAATTAACTCTGATCCTTTTGTATACACTTGCATATCCAGGTATTTCTATCACTATTTATTCTTACATTGCACTAATTATAGTTGAGTTTGGTTTTTAAGGTTCCTGGAAAAGTGCACTAAATCTCTGAACATATATAGTTATAACAATTTTTCTGAAACCAGTGTTTGTAAAAAAAAAAAAATGGTGTATAGAATAAACATGCAAAATCAGTATTAGTCATGTGGGGCTCAAAAATAATGGCCGTTGGATGTGTCTTCAAGACTTCCCATGATACGTTGAGATGTTAACGGACAGTGAATAGTTTGAAATTAATGTGCCAAACAAAAAGACTCATTTTATTCAAGATACTTAAAAACTCATTTCCTGGGGCACCAGGGTGGCTCAGTCGGTCAAGCATTCAACTCCTGATTTTGGCTCAGGTCACAATCTCATGGTTCATGGGATCCTGCCCAGTGTCAGTCACTGTGCTGACAGTGCGGAACCTGCTTGGAATTCTCTCTCGTGTTCTCTCTCTCTCTCTCTCTCTGTTTCTGCCTCTCCCTCGTTAGCATGTGCTCACACACACACACTCTCTCTCTCTCTCTCAAAATATTAAATAAACTTAAAAAAATTCATTTCCTATTGCTATTGAGCAGTCAAAACCTATTGTAGCCAGAAAAAAACCCAGCAGTGAAAATAACACAATTTTGAATAAAACACTTCATTAGAACTGGCCCTGGAAATGGGAGAGTTGTGTAGGCAGTTTTGCATTAGTTTCATTTGATTTTAATCTAATATACATTATTTTTCTGATTATTGAAAATATACATATATAATAGAGAACACATATATACATAAACTGTATAAAAACTGGAAATCACCCATAATTCCAACAGTGATAATTAGCCGCAGTTAATAGAGAAGGTTTACCTATTTGTTGTTTGTCCAGCTATCTAACATCTCTCCAAGCATACTCGTTTCACTAAATTTATAGTTTTGAATTGGTTTCTTGTTGCTTTCTAATATGTAAGCATTTGTCCTCGTTATTTTTTAAATATTAAACAATATTTTCCTAACTATGAAATAGTAGCTTTTATTAGACATGTACAGTCTTCTAGAACTACTTTACTTTTGAATAAGGTAATTTCTAATATTTTGTTATTTAAAATAACATTGCACTATATTACATGTACGTAAGTCTTTTGTTTCAACTTGATTATTTATTTAGCACGTATCCTTGAAGAGGAGTATATGATTGAGAGATTAAAACCTTCTAGTTTTCTCATACATATTTAAAAAATTCAAGCCTAAAATCTTTATATCAAATTATGTTCCCATTAAAATTGGATGAGAGATTTTTTCCTTTGCATCCTCTTTGCCAATATGATGATAAAAATTATATATAACTTTTGTATTTACCTAATGTCTGAAAATATATGTTGAATAAATCTTTTTCTTTTAAGATTTTTTACATTGTCAACCGGGATTTATATTTTCTACAAATTAAACATGCATCATATTTCATAAGTTGTACAATATAATATTGATTTTGGTAAACTACAAATATATTAATACATTAAGGATCCTGAAAAATCAAAGTATTTGCCAGAGAATGTCTAGTTTGGGATTTACTAATTTTTTGATGTAGCAATAGTTCAAAATGATCTTGACATTCAGTATAGGCCAATCTATCTCTAAATGTTATGATTAAGACTGAGACAAACATCAAAAATCAAACAGAAATAGCAGTTATAAAGAGAATATCCTTAGTCTAAGGAAACTTCACCAACCACAAATCATATAGGGAATATACTAAAATTTATGGGAGTAATATATCAGATGCTTGATTGACATCTGTGCCAAACATCAATTTGTGTGTTCCTTTAATATGCATAATACTAAAGCAGAGAGAAAAAATGCCATCAAATAACACTAACGCTTTTTAAGCTGGTTTTAAAGACGGCTTTAAATCTCATTAACAGCCACTGACAAGAGGTGCACTGAACCACGTTAATTGTAGATGTAACATATGAGACAAAAGGTCAGACATGTAGAGCTAAGTCCACAGTCTGGTTAAGAGATGAAACAGTGGCAGGCTGCTAACTTTGGCTTATTTCATTTCTTCAAAACCTGCATTCTTGGATAAGCAGAATTAAATCCAATTTGGCATAACCTTATCCTTTGAAATGATTAAATATCTAGAATACTGAATTACATTTACGTTTACAAAAAAAATGGTGGCTTGGTTGTGGTGGTGATCTGTGTATGTGTGTGTGTGTGTGTGTGTGTGTGTGTGTGCGCGCGCGCGCGCTGTTGTCTCTATGCGTAAAATCTGCCTTTATGGTTATTATACTGTATAAATTTTATCTAGTCTATACGATTAAGTTATTTCAAAAACCTTCTGTTTCATACATAAAGCTAAAATGTTAGCTACTTAATGAACCATGTGAGAATGTGAAATTCCCCCTCTTCTAACTACAATGCTTTTCAATTGCCTGTCTGAAATAAAAGGGGAAAATAAAGAAAGCCAAGAGAAAAAGGTTAGTGCTTTTGATTCAGTCTTGAGAGCGCGTACTCCTAAATTTAACTGAGTAAGAAAATAACAAACAAGTATATGTGAGCGATAGAAGTACAATAATTGATTTTAAAATGACAACTGTTTTATGGGAAGTTTGGAAGCTTAGAAATGCAAATACAACCAGTTTAAAACTCCTTAAACACTATAAATGGAAAAAAAGGAAGCAAGTGAAATATCATCAAACAGTTCAACACTTTTAAAAGGAAAAGAGAAAATATTTATTTTACTATTGAGTTGTATTTATTTCAATTGCTTTTTCAGTTGAGATAAATAGTTGATTTTTACAGATGAATCATGTTTAAAACTATAAGGCAAAGGAACAAATTATTTGATGCCATTAATCTATCTAATCATTATTTATTGTGGTCAATTTATGGATTCATAGAAACATTTAGATGTTTCTAAATTTACTGGTACATTTTGTTAGAAAAAAAAAGGCTTATTTAAAAACTCTATTGTACTGCATTCATACCCAAATATGTCAATGCAGTTTCAGGACTTTTAATTGGAATCTGCATTGTTAAAATCTGAGAAATCAGTATAAGTCTGTAATAAAAGTACTGTAAGTTTATAATAATGTAATAGTTGAAGTATGGAATTTTCAGGACAAAATATTTGGAGTTAACTAAAAACAATGTTGAATCCAGTACTAAAACTACAGATATTGCTGAGAAAAACACTGAAAATCTAAAAAAATAGAGGGGCATACCATATTTAACAAATTTGACACAAATGTGGTTAAGAAATCAATTCTCCCCTAATTGATCTACAGATTCAATTTAATCACAATAAAAATTCTAACACGTTTTTCCAATGTAGAAATTGACAAACTAATTATAAATTTCTATAGAAATGTAAATAACCTAGAATAGACAAAGAAAGTCTGAAGAAAAATGAGATGGGAAGTATTTATATAATGTGATTTCATGAGTTATTATAAAGCTACACTGATCAAGCCAACATGGAATTGGCAGAAGGATAGACATTGGCAAAAGGAACAGAGTTCAAAAACGACCAAATTATATATTTTCATGATTTTCTAGAAAAGTATTAAAGAAATTAAATTGAAAAAGGGAAATCAAGAAATGATACTAAAATAAAATAAAATAAAATAAAATAAAATAAAAATATATTAAAAAAAAAAAATGGGGCTCCTAGGTGGCTCAGTCGGTTGAGCGTCTGACTTCAGCTCAGGTCATGATCTCATGGTTCATGGGTTCAAGCCCCACATCAGGCTCCACTCTGATAGCTCAGAATCTGGAGCCTGCTTCAGATTCTGCATCTCCCTCTCTCTCTCTGGCCTCCCCTCCTCGTGCTCTGTCTCTCTCTCAAAAATAAACATTAAAAAAAAAGAAAAGAAATGAGGCCAAATTACAATTGATGTCATGCCCATCTTTCCTTTTGTTAAACCAGTGTTCAATAAATAGACATTATTTATTTTTAATGCCTGATGTTTAAAATACTCTATTTAGCTGAGTTGTATCGTTACATTGTTATATATATATTTTTGTGTGTATATATATACATATATATGTGTATATGTGTATATATATATGTGTGTGTGTGTATATATATATACACTAATCTCTATCTAGTCAACAAGTCTAGACAACAGTTTTTAGGTTTCTTTGCATCCCATTTTAAGAATCTATTACACCAAGTGTTTATTGAATTTCTTCCACTCTTTCTTAACTCAACACTTCAGGTAGAATAGGTAGCTATCTCCTGAGCCCAACAGCATTCTGAGTATTCCTCCATTACAAAGTTAAGTTCAATATATTAAATTGTTATCTTAAGTGTCTATCCCCTCCACCTTGAATTAAAATTGTTATCTTAAGTGTCTATCCCCTCCACCTTGAATTAAAATTGTATACAATGCCTGAACACAGTGGTTAACAGATTATGTATGTCCAATAAATATTTTTATTAGGGGAAATATTTATAGTCCCAGCAAAATTATTTACTATATGTAATTTATAAATATTTTTCTTTCTCTACTCTCAAATCAAAAATGTGTCTATAGAAATATATATATTTTCCTAAAATCCCTAGTTATTTTCTTGGTCCTCTTAATTCTCTTTTCCCTTATTTACTCTACTACTCATATATATTTTCATTCTTAGTAACCAGAAATTTCTGGAGGAAATAACTTTCTGCTGTCTCATATTAGCAAGAAGACTATGAGATTTTAAAGGTCAGTATCAGACAACAACAAATGTGAAAGATATTATTTCAGTTCCAAGATTTGTATTTTGAATTGCACTCTAAAGTGCTAAGCAAAAAGGCAATGACCTAATTCTTAGATTTTGATCTATGAGAAGACCAATTAATAATAAGCTATGAATAAGATACGAGACATCTTCCACAGATTAGAGAATGAATAAGCATTGATCAGAAAAATAAAACTTATATTTTTCCTTCAAACTTGTAATAAAGATCCATATGCAAAACAGAAGAATTTAACATAAACAAGGAAAAAATCTACAGAAACCTATTTTTTAAATTTTTCGATGTTTATTTAATCTTGAGAGAGAGAGAGAGAAAGAGAGAGAGAGGATGAGCGAGGGAGGGGCAGAGCAAGAGAGGGACATAGAATCTAAAGCAAGTTCCAGGCTTTGAGCTGTCAGCACAAGCACGACACGGGGCTCAATAAGCCAAGAGATCATGGACCTGAGCCAAGGTCAGATGCTTAACCGACTGAGCCACCAATGCACCTCATAACAACCGATTTTTCAAATCTAGTAAATGAAGTAAACCTTTAAAATCTTGTAAACATGCAAGATGACATTAGAATACCACACATGTAATGAAATTGACTATTTTTAATGAATATAGAGAGATTAGCTAATTATGATAAACAGAAAAATGAATTTCAAACCAAAGAAGGGGATCCTTAACTATCATCACATTTAACTGAAATTGTTATAGAAAAAAATCAAACCGTAAGAAGAAAATAAGATAAACAAGTACATATAGTCTGATTTTTTTAAAAACTCAGTGATTTTTACTCTTTCTTCTATGAATTTAAATATAGACTTGTTTAGGTTTAAGTTATAGATATATAACTTAAGGTCCAATCTAAGCAAAATATTAAGAAGAAAACACTTCACTCTTGACATTTCGAGAGGAAGAACACAAGTTAACATAAGATCTCTGGCTTTTCTTTCACTTTTCATTTTTTCCACAACAAAGATGGAGAGAATTTATTCAATTGCTAAGTATGAGAATGTGAGTTTCCAATCACCTAGGGCTTTCCCCCTACTCCATTTCCCCCCTTATTAACTGAGCCTTGAAAAGAGAAGACTTATTTTTCACTGTCCATCATCTATGGCAGAAATAATATAAGGGGCAAATTCTGCTTCTGAAAATGGGGAATGGCTGGCCCAATTCAATGTGGTTACTGGTGGGTAAATCTATCTTATCTTAGGGTGTTCACTTGGGTCTGTTTCTCCACAAATATAAACCATATTCTCTAACCAAAAACTTCACACATAATAAATGACATGTTCCTCTTTATTTACCTACCTAGTTGAAATGGTTCAGAACTTAAGTGGGGAAATGTGCCACTATATTGGATGCCCTCACACCCACAAGATGTACATGAAGATAGTAGGGTCCCAGCCACACAGAATAATTTTAGAGATTGTAGGAATTAGAACTTATGTTTAAACCAATCTTATTATTTTACAAGTGAAGAATCTACTGTCCAAGGTGGTTAATTAGCATATTTAAGGACTTACAGTTAATTCATGGCAGAACTATAAACTCTGATTTATTGACCATCAAGGTCATGTATATTAAGGACTCCTTCCAATTTGCTACATTTCAATATCCACGCCCTACAAAGCCAGAAGCTCTCAATTCTATATCTAGTTCCTTTTCTTATTACTTACGCCATTCAGTTTTCTTTTCTGCAAAATGAAGCTCAAGTTCACAAGGTTATTACAGAGTAGAAAGGCATATATACGTGAAGAGTACCCTGCAAACTGAACCATGTAGTAAATATCTAGTTCCTACATTATCTCACTATAACTTTTTTTAATTGGAATCAAAATGAGTAAACTATGACTTCCAAATGAATGAATATCTTAAAATAATATTTTAGCAATGCTTCTTAGGATGACAAAGTATAACCAGATAATTTTAACTACATAAGATTTTAAAATAAGTATGTTTGAAATGTATAAAAATTAAAATATACTTTTATAATAATTGAGAAATTATAATTTTCTATTTAAGAATAATCTAAGGATATTCTAATATATTGCATAGATGTTTTCCAAGCTTAACAAAATCACAAAAAGTTCCCATTGACACTGCTATTACCAAACCAGTGGCTGTAACTCTTGAATCCATCTTTCTTAGATACCTGTTTATAATTTTCTACCCCTTTTCTTACCTTTCCAAACCAGATTCATATACATTGACCCAGTAGTACCTTCTATTTTTGTGACCATATTTGATAATCATTTTAGTAATGAACACAGATCACAGAAAATATTTCTCCTTAAATATAAATGTCATAAAATGTTTTTATTTTGTTCTCAATGAATAGTTTGAGAAAAGTAGACAGTTTCAAATGAAAAACTGCCATTTATTCACCCTTCTTTCTAGCTGTCAATCATACCTGTGAGATGACTGTACTGATGGTGTACTCTGCATACATCATAATATCTCTAATCCCAATTTCCTTTTTTTTTTAAACCTCATGCCAAACTAAAATGATGTGATCTTAAAGAAAGGTCACAAAAGAAATCCAAGCTGAATGTACTTAACTTTAAATAACTCTTTGCTTTAAAAATGATCTACAATAATTTTTTTTTAATTCTGAAGGACAGATTACTAACCTTTATGGATTATTTTGTAAAGTACCCCCTTTAATTGTGATAATTTGTTGTAATTTTTAGAGTAGTCTCAGCAGCATTCTTTACTTAGTGGTGAGTCCCAAAGCAACCCATGATAATTCTGTCTAGGACAAACAATCCAAAACTGGGTCCTGTCCAGTGAAATAGAGTTAAGTATAATATAAATGTCTTACACTAACCTTAATTTTGTGGTCACCCAAATCTACTGTACTTATTTCAAGGGTACCAATTAATTTTCATTAATTTGTTTATTCATTTTCAACAAATATTTATTGGATTTGCTATGTTAGAAACTGACGTCTCCTAAAGGGCATAAGGTTCAGCTTCACTGCTGCCATCACTATTCTTGGATCATATGCAGTGAGTTGGGAAAATCTGTTACACATTCACCAATCTATCAAAACAAAATATTATGATGTGGCATATAAAGAGTTTCTTAAAATCCTACTCTCCAAGAGTCTGTCATCTAAGCTTGTTTCCTAAGTAACTCTTTACACCATCACAGCGGGACAGAAATGGCTGCCACACGGAGTCAGCTCTGGTTCCACATAACTACCATGGAACTTACCTTGTATTTCTTCTTCTCTTGTGGCCTGAGTTGAGGTCAGAGATGAAGGCAAAGCTGAACAAACATAGTCTTCTAGGTCATTGTGAACAACATGGACCTGAATTTAAGCATAATAAAAAGCCATTGACAGCTTTATACAAGATTATGGGCATGAATCTTATTTACATGTTTTAAATATATCGGTATTGTTAAAATTTAAATGTATACGATGTTTTCTACATGGAAGCGTTTAGATGTCATGGAGCAGGGGCAATCAGCAATGCTTTGAAAACAAGCAAATGATTTTCAATGTATTTAATCTTGACAGATTAGCATTATAATATGTACCTTTTTGATTTAATATATAAATTATTTTCTGAAGCAACATTAGAATCCAGAGACCTCACTTACCTTCTGCTATTTATTTGACTTTGGACAAACGGCTTATCATATCAGAGCTCCTTTTTTTTTTGTTTTCATTTTTTTTGGTGTAGGCATTAGCTTCCTAAAATGCTGCTGTTGGGCACCAGAAACCACAGTGAGTGGTTATATGAGTGAATGAGTAATGTGAAAAATGGTGGACAGTGTAGTTAGCAATAAAAAGAATAGTAGCTGGTCATGAAAGGAGAGAGGTGCCAAAGTAGCTGAACAAGAACTTGAGTCTGAGTTACTTTTACGTGTATTTTAGGAAGGGAGACACTTAACCATGCTTTAGTGCTGATGTGAGGGAATCGGTTTCTAGTCAAGGTTTAAAATCATGAGGGAAAAAGCAGATAATATGTGGAGAAAAGCCTTGAATAAACTTTATGGAATCTTTATCATTTTAGTAGGAAGATCACATTAAACAAATAATATTTCCCAGAAGTAATCAAGTTTTCTCTCCACCCATAGTCTTATAACACTATCATGACATTTACCAAGCTACATTTGTATATTTAACATATATCTCAGGTTAAACTGTTAACTCTTTGAAATTTGGGAATTTATTTTACTAATCCTTTTTCCCCTGGAACTTAATATCTTTTTATTACCCTAATGATATAAAAGGGCGATGTGAAACTGTATGTATGTAACTATTACAGTTATTACTGTTCAAATCAGTAAGTGATAAAATGCACATATAGTGTTTAATGAATCGCTGTTGTTTTTCTACCTTTAGGACTATGTTTAGATTCAATGGTTGTAGGAATCATCGCTGGCTAGATAATAAAAAGGAAAGCCATTTTTGAAAGACTGTTTCAAAATTTTTAGCATTTAAAGTTTCTCTTAATTTCCCCCTTTAAAATAAATTTTAAGGTAAAATATTCTAGCTTCTTTATTGAGATTCTACAGTGGAGACACAACCAAATCTTCAACCAGTTCTGTATCCTGAGCCCAAGAAAGATCTGAAAATTCCTAGTTCTTAGGATCTAACAGGGGAGAAAAGGATTGGAACCATTCATGGTTTTGTTTAACCTGGTATACCCATCAGAGATTGAAGAATAGTTTCTCCACTGCCAATCCATTAGACTTAAAATGTGTGAGTGTGTGGGCACTCAGTTTTAGGCATTACCGCTGCTCTTTCAATAATGCTTTGATAATGAAAGCATCAGCAAAGAAGCACCAACCATGCCATTCTTGACAACAAATTGTAACACATCACTTTCAAACTCCAAAATTATCAAACTTAACTAGCTCCTTCAAGAACTTTAGCATAATTATTTAGCTATCTTCCAATGTTCTAAAAGTTCTAAAAGTTACAGGTTTCAGGTTCTGAAAGTTCTAAGAGTTATACGTTTCATGTAAATGGAATTGAAAATAGTCCTTACACAGCAACAAATGAACATTTTTTTCAATTAAAATATCACTTTACCAAACATATTTTTGTTTTCTAATATAGAAAATTATTAGTTTTCATAAATAGAGCTTTCCCAGCAGCATTGAAGGCAAGTCACAAATAAAAGCTTTTAAATTTTGTTCACCTTTTCAAGTGCTTAAAAGATGTTTGTGATGATCACATCAACCTAGGAATCAAGAATTCAGTGAGAAACTGGGCTTTAAGGTTTAGATCTTGTAAGACAAAAAGAACAAAAGTTTTTTTCTTATAGAGAGGTCCAACTTAATACGAAGCCTTCACTAAGCTTATAAGGAGCTTTATTCATATTCAAAAGTGGATCAAATCATAGGAATTTCTTTGAACTGACGAAATTAAAAGGAAATGGCCCACGGAAGAGAACAAGATACCCACAATTTTTCATTAGTGGTTAATCAGGAAAGGGATCCAGCAGCAGTTCTACAGGGTCCACACAATTACTTCTGAAATTTGCTGCCAGTAAAATATCTTTCTATCTCGATTTCAAATCTGTAATTGTCATTAAATAGATTGTTTGAAGTAGAATACCAACTGCAGAACATTCCATTAAATGTTTCTTCGTTTATGCTTTGGTATCACCCTCCCACTTTGTTTATGTTTTTACACTAACCATCTTATACACACCCTCAGGCAAATGTGCATATATCCAAGAATAGTAATCCATAAAGTGATATAGTACACATAATTATTATACCACAGCTTAAGTTTATATTTTTAGAGTGTGCAAGAATATGTGAAAAATTCCTCTTCCACAGATGAAGTGTTCTTTGATATTCAGTTTTGAAAAGGTTATTAGCTTTAATAAAAACTTTAAAGCTAAGGAAATTTCTATAGAATATTCCAGTTATACAGTGTTTGGCAAACACATTTGGGAATAGATTCTCAAAATCCCAGGAAAAGAGGAAACCTTCTCAACATGAAAATGTACCACACTGATGAGGCGGTACTTCACCTGGAGGCTATATCTAAACATGTAGAGGACAGGACAAGTAACATTCCTGGCAAATGGGTGTGAGACTCAAATTTGATTCAGAACCTTTAACAGATAGAAAAATATGACTACACATATCCTATCACTTCTCTCTTATTTCCTTTCTACCTCCCTCTCAAGAGGGAAGTGGCAGAAATTAAATAAGCAAAATGACAAACTATAAAGAATAAAAATTACCTATTTCAAACTGACTTGAGATGAGATTCTTTTAACAATGAACAGATATCCACTGAGCCGTTTTGTGGTTTTAAGGTTCTTGTCTGGGCACCGAGATTCAAGGGATAGAAGAAAAAAATGAAACAGTTTCTGCCATGATCGATTTTTCTAGAAGGCAGATACATAAATGCTACCTTTGAATTCCAGGGTGCTTTATGAGCACTTAGTCTAACTTGGCTTATGGAAGAGAGGAGGGTTTGAGGGATGCCTGGACAAGCAAAGGAATGATGCAATTTAAACTCCTAAATTACTCTTGCATCTTTACTCTGTTTGAACCTTGTTCAAATAATACTAAAAGCCTATATTCGTCCTTCTGCCACATTCTGCTTGTTTCTCTAAAATACTTTCCTCTTCCACGAATTAATCAACATATTTTTATATTAGCTAGATGTTTCCCTAATTATTAAATTGTGTATTTTTCTATAAAGTGTGAAGCCACATTAGTCACAAATCTATGGCATGAAGGAATACTAGTAGAGACAATATTCACACCTCTGTAATCATCTGCTCTTTCCCCCAGGAAACCTCATTTATCATTTCCCAAATTAGTGTTAAGGACACCTGTGGTCCCTTTTATCCAATATCCCAATCCCTTTTGCAAATGAAGAAAAGAAAAGCCATCATCATGGAGTAATATCAGAGAGTGTCAATAAATATATAGTAACTGAATCCTTAACTAAGAAATTGGCAAAATTTTAGGATCTCCTGTAGTTTTTCTAGGCCTTAAATTGAATCTACTGAGGGAATCACCCTAATCCAAATCTGTCTCAGTCCTTGAAATGTCACTTAGAGTGAAAGTTCATTCAGTCCCCCTAATCTCCAGAGTTCAGATTAAGATGCTGTCCTGCCACTAGGTCACAAACTGGGGAGTTCTCCGGGTAAGACCTGAAACTGGCCCCCTTTATGGAGGGCAGGAAAGAGGCATACCACTACAGATTGGTTGGTGGCAGTTTTCATACGCAATGGAGCTTACATACTAGACTTGTCTTGAGCACCCACAAGATGAGTAGTTCTCTGCACTGCCTCCAGAATCTTAACAGCTTATATAGAAGCCCTAACTTGGTTCATATGGGCTCAATAACATTTTACTCTCTCAAAGCTGTGTCCTTAAAATAGTTCCAAGTGTGGGAATGGTGGATAAAATCTACATTCCAGGGACAGGGAAAGAGATGAAGAGACTCCAAATGGCTGAGGCCAACTCATGAGAAAACCAGGTCACATCCTCTAGATGACTTCCTCCAACATCTGCTGACCAAAACTAAGATCAAGAACAAAGATCTCAGAAATGATCCTTGGATTCCTGGGAGTTTCTTGAGTCACACGACTCCCAAACTGTCAGTGTAATGTCGTCCTTCAGATTTAGCTTTCTGCCCTGATCCCACCTCCATGGACTGAATAGATACCCTGCCTTATCCCATCTTCCGTGTTCTAACCTCTTATTGAATCCTGCTCCGCCTCACATCCTTTGCCCATCCTGACACACTCATGCATGCAGACACAAACATAGACACTTATGTTAGGGTATGACAGGTTTAATTTGAACCATTTAGAAGAGCTAGATCTTCTTGCTCTTCTTTTTCTCCCCATTCTACTCTGTACATACTTTTCTGGATCTGTGTATGAAATAACTTATTCCTCAGAACCCCATTTCCGTTAAATGTCCCTGTCCCCTTTACCTTGTGCTGTAAATCCTCGTGTAGCTATGAATGACCTCCAGGGAGCCCTTTCTTACTCTTTGTGCATATTTAATTTTTATTTGTCATTTGTATAATCATATTTAACATGATTTACTAAACGCTTTCTATATGCCAGGAATTTCCAAAGACTTTACATTCATCATTTTTTCTGCTAGTATATCCTTATCAGATAGGATAGTATCTAATACATATGCCTAATTAATATTTGCAGAATGATATTATGACATTTCCCCAATTTGCAGGACTGAAATTAACTTACAGAGATTAAACAACTTGACCAAGATGCAGAAAACTCTTCTGATTCTTAGCTGCCTTTTCAAAACTAGCCTTTGTAGCTACAGTTGCTATCCCAGTTCCCTACAACAGCTACTCCTGCTTTGTGCTCGTTTCCTGTGTTCAACTTCACATCATGACAATATCTTTCCTTTTTCTCAGATTTTACAATTAAACCCATCAGGAATGTAATCATTTAACTGGACAGAGCCATGCGTGTTCCTTGTGAGCTAGGATATTGTTTTAAAATATTATCTAATATATTTTCCTTCTCAATAACTGTAGCTGCATTTTACCATTAAAACTAATTTATCCAACTATAAATGTACAATTTTCTTTTGCAATTCACTGCATAGAAATTATAGCTCAGTTAAAAAGAACAAGCTGAGGGTCATTATCCTAGAGAAGAGTATAAAAAGAAACTAGAAAAGAACCAAGACTCAAACTTATGGTTTTGCGTTCCAAAAGAAGTTTAAGAAACTGATTAAATGAAGATAACAAAATAAAATATAATAATTATTAAGCAGGAGTATACTTTTTTAATAAATGATCCTCAATTCCTTTCCATTATATAATGATTTGTCATTTATAATTTTTCATTTTATTATTACATAGACTCATATCATCTGAGCTCTTTAAGGATACCTGTGCATGTATATATACATTTCATTTGGGGAATTTTGTACGTACTTTTTAATGACTACATGAAATTTTATTGAAAGACAAAAATAAGTGTATCAAAGAATTCTAAAGAAAACATGATCGTTTATTTTTCTCATTTATACTAATTACGGTGATAGATAACTTTAGTAGCCCCGTCATTTTGTTTCCATGTGATAATTAATTCAATGGTGGTATACATTCCAGGTTCACATTAAGTCCTGAAAAAAGCTTATCAAAATACATGTTTATAAGCTTTATCACCCAAATTCAGAGTCAGCATGTTTCTTTTGGGCCCTAGAAATCTGAATTTTCAACAAGTACCAGAGATGACTCTGATGTATGTCATGAAAGTATCACATTTGAGAAATATGGAATAGTTAGCCCTTGACAAGGAAAGAGAAAGCCAAACTTAAAGATCTTACTTTCACTTCACCAGTCTTGTGATCATGACTAATCCTTTATTGATTAATGATCCTTTATTGATTACTGATGAGAAAAACCTTTATTGATTTATTCTTACTATATTCTCTTTGTAATATGAAAAGAAATTAAATTTAAATTTTCAATGAGGAATTAAATCCTTTTTAAACTCTGAATTTTAATGTCTGTAACGTCACAATTTTAATCAATGTATAATATCACATTGTTTATTAAATCCAAAATTAAGCATACTAATAACTTTTTCTTCTCTCCTCATCCTCTGTATGACAAAGATTGATAATTCAAGTTGTATTTAATTTATAAAAATTAGTTCTCTGGATTTCAACATCGAGACCATAACGTTTATGCATTCATGGTCTTGCGATTTGAAGGGATTCAAAGTGATAAGAGAACCTCTTTGAACTATTAAATAAAAATGCTTACTTCAAATGTTCTAAACCATATAGTACAGAAACTGTTTCTGAATTGCCCAGATTCCACTTAGTAAAATGCAATTACATACCCCCACCCACTGCTTTTTTTACAAGGGTGATAGAAACATAAAAGAAAACAACGTGTAAGCTAAAAGAGGTAAGGCTATTAGGCTTCCTTAATTTGTTCTGGGACAGTGTTCACTCAAAGCCAACTCCTACACTTATATCTGCAAAATGACTCTAAGATCATATGTGTAAAATACGATGATCTGGAGACATTTTAGAAGCTTATTTATTAAAGACAGCTCGATTTTGACCACAATACTCTGTAATGGAGGAAAGCTTACTAATAACTTGTAAAAAAAATTCCCAACTCATAAAGGCAAAAACAAAGGATGGTCATATCAATTCCTAAGTTTACCTGGAAAATAAAAGTCGATGAACAGAATTCTGGTAGTTTAAGTATTACTAATAATATCAAACATTTTTTGTGTCCTCTACAGTTTTAAAAATATGTTTACAGTATGTCAGTACTATTAGAGAAGCTATCAGTCAATATGACAGTGTTTATGTCCTTGCAGAGATTTCATATCTAATAAATATGAGATCCATTTCCAGACTCCAGGGCCTTCTTTTATAAACCACGCTCCCAGATTAAGTCTTTAAGAGTTAAGGAGAGATTTTTTTAAATCACTAAGGGAGCCCTCTGTTAATCACATTCCCTCTAATCATCTTAATTCCCTTCATGGTACATATTTTTTTGTTTAATGTTTTTTGTTTAAACATTTAAACAATGTTTTTTGTTTAATGTTTTTGTTTAATGTTTATTTATTTTGCAAGAGAGAGGGAGAGGGAAAGAGAGAGAGGAGAGAGAAAATCACAAACAGGCTCTGCACTGTCAGCACAGAGCCCAAAGTGGTAGCCAATCTCACAAACCATGAGACCATGACCTGATCCAAAATCAAGAGTCAGACACTTAACCACCTGAGCCACCCAGATGCTGCTCACCTGTAATTTTTTTTAATGAATAACTATAAAGTCACGTCATAAATGTGGTACCATGCCCACTCTGTTCTCTATTATCTTGAAGAGTCCATAGTATGAAGTAGATACTTCTTAGACTTAATGATTAAATAACAAATGAAAAGTTATTTTTTAATTTTTTTCTATTCTTTCTTTCCTCTTCTTTTTTCTCCTTTTTCTTTTCTTTTTTTGTGCAAAAGAACAATATAGCATAATTCTATTCACAACTCAGTTTCACTTCTAGAAAAAGAAATCATGAGAAGACATCTATTTTGGTGTAGTAGAAGAGATTCTGGGAATATATCTGTTTACAGTTGTCAGGAACTGTGAAGGGTCTGAGATTTTACCCTACACTCAAGCTCACAATTTAGCCTGCCACTGTTTCACAGATGTTAAACAGAAGCCACAGATTCCTGGGTCAGAGGCAAAGGAATGTATTACTCATGGCACAGCAGGCAGCATGAGCTTCAAGATCACATCAGTTCCCTTACTGCCCAAGACCCATAGGATGATACACAGAGGTCCAAGTAATTCTGCACACACAATGTTCCTCCTCATGGCAGAGGAACCACAAACCTAGGAAAACCCAATCTTATAAAGGAGGGGTTGATGGCAAACTTTGCATCAGTGGCAAACATTACCATCGGCTTCTTTTTATAAAATAAATTTGCTATCTTCCCTGGAAAGGGATTCTAACTCTATCATTTGAGGCTGCATATACAAACATCCTTGGGAAAACAGTCCAGAACAAAGTTAACAGTGTCAGGCATAAATCAAAAAGATCCAAGAAGAACTATTCCCTATAGCCAGAATCAGATTAAATACTGCAGATTTATGTGTTCTTGAATTTTACTCAGGGTTCTTTTCCTCTCGATTAGCATGAGTTAGTAGGCATTTAAATTTTAAAAGGTACATCCAATTTGATAAAGTTCCTATAATAATTTTAGACACTACAAAATGAATGTTTCCAAAATGCTTTTGTCTCCTTATTTATATTTTTTCTGTTCTCCACTGTGTGAAACTGTTACAGCTTTTTAAACCTAGTGAGTAGTCTCTTTAGCAATTTTTCCAACAGAGACTATGTCACTTACTATGTTTTAGATTCAGATACTTTGAATAAATAACCTTAGTAGGACATGCTTCCAAAGTGAGTGTTGGTAAAATGCTTTACAGATGAAAAATTGTTGATTGTCGCTATGCCAAATGCTCAATGTGTCTCATCCCTGTTGTGATGATCTTGCCAAACAAATGAAACAAGAGAGGAACTTTAAATACATTTCATTTGATCAGAGTCAGTGAGAATGGGAATGGAGGTAGGGAATAAACTGACCACTTATGAGTGGAAAAGCATTTAAAATATTGATAATATATATTCAGTAGATTCAACAATAAAAAAAATCCCAGTACCATAATTATCAAACTATCAGTCACAATACAAGGAAAGGAGCTGTATTTAAAAGTCAAAGAACTTAGGGGTGCTTGGGCGGCTCTGTCAGTTAAGCTTTCGACTTTGACTCAGGTCATGACCTCACGGCTCCTGAGTTCGAGCCCCGCATCAGGCTCTGTGCTGACTGCTCAGAGCTTGGAGCCTGTTTTGGGGTTCTGTGTGTGTGTCTCTCTCTCCCTCCTGACTCATGCTCTGTCACTCTCTCTCAAAACTAAATAAACATTAAAAAAACATTTAAAACTCAAAGAACTTAAATAATTTGTGATGCAGATATTGATGCACATAAATGGTATCAAAGAGAGAGAGCATGGCGTATCCTTTGAAAATATTATGTCAAAGTGTCTGTGAATACATTTTAGGAGATTACAGCTTTCCTGCACTGGAGAATCCATTTTGTCCAGAGAGGTAGTTTAACTGATTTAGTAAGATTAATATGAACATATGATCATGAATGACTTAAACAAAAAAGTTTTAAAAAGTAAGTGATGACAGGCACTTCTAAAGTAAGTAAAACTGAAATGAGGAAAAGTTTAAAGAGTTTTAACCTAAGGCCTGCCTGAAGCCCTTATGATCAGATTCAACTGGCACACTAAGCAGTGGCTGAAGCAGAGCGACTTAATAGCTCTCAAGTCACCAAAATATAAAGAAGGAAAAAAAATGCTTTTAAATAGAAGGAAATATATTAACAAATGGAAGAGATTCTACTTTTTATGTTAATAAGGAAAAAAGAAACAAGTGTACAAACCAAAACTGAGTCATCTGATATCACTGCACAACATCAGGCAATGAATTAGTAAATGGGAATTTATGGAACTAGGAGATCTATACAGTAATTGCTTCATTACCAACGTGCCTTTTAGAAAGTTTCAAATGGAGACAACTTCAGAGTACAAGCAACAATGTTACTACAGCACCATTTCTTCTTGTAGTTGTTTTTGTCTTGTTTTCCCTTGGTAAATGATACGAATGCAGCTACACGCTAGTAAAACAGACTTGGCTATTCACTATGTAACTGCAGCAATCATTACAACCAACTCTTTAGCAAATAAGTGACTCCTTTTTAAGGATACATTTATATTAAAACATTCCCATTGCCAAGGAAATGACTGTCACTATGCTTCCAGATGATGAAACTTAATGAAAATAATCACTGATTCCCCTATTCATATCACAGCCAAGGATGAATATAAGCCTACAACGCCAGCACAGTCTAGAGACAAAAGTTTTTCTAACCTGTAAAACAGAAAGATTAAGCTAGGTAATCTCTAACTTTACTTCACACTAAAAAAATTAATCCAGATTGTGACAATTCATAGTAAGATCAGTAGTTATAACTAAACAGTAAAATATGAACAAGATATAGTAATAATTGGCAGAAAAAAATGCAGAAAAAGTAGGCTAGAAAAAGTAGGGTAGACACAAGTTTTTATATGGTTAGGTTATCCCCTAATTTTCCTTTTATAAGAAATATACTGCTCTTAATTCTTGTTAAATGATTCTCTTCTATAAATTCATTGAGGGCAAAGACTATCCCCATTCTTTCCAATGCTATGCAACAAATAACTGTGACTTTTCACAGAATTATAGTTATATTTTTTATTTGCTCATTTTGTTTTTGGCCAACAGCGAGATGCACACATGTAAAGTGTAAAGCTCAATGAGTTTTGACCAACGTGTTCAATCATGCAATGGACACCTCTAAATAGATATGACAAATTTCTAGAGCATTCCCTCATTTATCTTTCCAATCAGTTCTTTCCTTTTATTCTGACTTGTCTGAATTATCATTTTATAGTTTTGTGATTTTTAGACCTCATATTTGAAAAGGGGCCCAAGAGTTAGTACATATTTATGTATTGCTTCTTCAACTCAGAATAATGTCTCAGCAACTGAACCATGATTTTGCACTTGTATCACAAGTGCATTTATCTTTATTTTTCACTGGTATTACATTATATCGGTGTGTCAATATTTATCAACCTCTTTGATAGGCTTATTAAGTATATATAGCTATATAACAAATTACAACAAATATGGTGGTCTCAAACAACACACCTTCACTCTCTCACAGTTTCTATGGGTCAGGAATCCTGGCATGGCTTAACTGAGTCCTCTGCTTCAGGGTCTTTCACAAGTCAGAATTCAAGGTATTAAGCACGTCTGAGGCTTCATTTAAAGGTTCCACTGGGGAAGGAAATGCTTCCAAGTTCAAATGGTTGCTGGCATAATTCAGTTCCTCACAGGTTGTTGGACTGTGGGCCTCAGTCCCTTGTTGGCCAGAGGCCAATCTCGATTTCTTATTTGTGGGCCTCTCCAACATGATGAAGCTTTCTTCATCAAATCCAGTAAGTGATAGTGTCTGCAATGACGTAAGCCATAATCTTATAGAATCTAATCATGTTAGTGACATTCCATTACCCTTGTTACATTTCTTTTGTTAGAAGTCATTAGTTCAGCTTACTCAAGGAAGAGACTATATAAGGGAACAAATACCAAAACATAGGAATTGTTAGCCTGCCACAGTGAACATGGAGGTTATTTTCAGATGATGATTACTGGTTAGTTACAAAGAAGAAAAGTCTTTATTTCACCATTATTTTTAACATACGTACAATGTGATATGTAATAGTAAATGTCTAAAGCACATATATAAAATACACAGTATTGTAATATTACATAATATTAATTATATTTATATATTTATAATAAATAAAACTTACTCCAGGTGAATTAAAATAATTTATTTAAAAATTAAGAAAAAAAAGGGGCGCCTGGGTGGCTCAGTCGGTTGAGCGTCCGACTTCGGCTCAGGTCATGATCTCACGGTTCATGGCTTCGAGCCCCACGCTGGGCTCTGTGCTGACCACTAGCTCAGAGCCTGGAGCCTACTTCGGATTCTGTGTCTCTTTCTCTCTCTGCCCCTCCCCTGTTCACTCTCTGTCTCTCAAAAATAAATAAAATGTAAAAAAAAATTTAAGAAGAAAGGAATACAATACCAAATAAATGGTACACAATTCCAAAAACTGTAATATGACTTTTACTGGAACACCAGGAATAAAGAAAGAGAGAATGTGAAGAACAAAAGAAATAAGTGATATAACAGTAACTAAGAATTTTATCAAGGCAAGACACCAATCACTGATCCAGAAAGCTAATAAAACACCAAAAAACTAGACCTAGGCATGGAACTGAAGTTAGAGAAACTAAATTAAGATGAAATCCTTAAACTTCCAGTTTCAAATTCCATATATAATAAGCTTGGAAGTTGCCATTTTGTACTAAGATAAGTAAAATGCTTAGTAGACTGAACAATAAACACACTTCTTAGATCCTCAAGTAAAGAGAAGACACAGGGCAAACCACTGCTTCCACATTTGGAGACAGAAATACAAAGATAGCAAGGAGGAGTTTAAGAGTAATGAAAGTACTTGATATGATATTGTAATGATATATGTCATTATACATTTGCCCAAATCCATAGAATGATTGCCAGAAATGAACCCTAAGATAAACTATGGACTTTGGGTGATTATGATATGTCAACGTAGGTTCATTTTGGTAAAAACTCACCATTCCAGTGAGTGATGCTTATAATGAGGAAGGATATGCATGTGTGAGGGCAAGAAGTATACGAAAAATCTCTGTATTTCCCTCTCAATTTTGTTATAAACCTAAAACTGCTGTTAAAAAAAGTCTTAAAAATAAGGAAATCACCAAATGAAATCTTTAAAGATGCCAAATAAAAACGAATGGCTATATTAGTTTAAGACAAAGGAGATATCCAAACAAGGACAATTATTAGAGGTAAAGAAGAGAACTACAAAATGATGAAGGGGTCAATTCTCACAGAATACCTAAAAATTTCAAATGTGCATGCACCTAACAACAGAGCATCAAAATCTGAGGCAAAAACTGAAAACTGAGAGGAAAAAATAGACAAAACCATTAACAGTTGGAGACTTCATACCTATCTGCCAGCAACTGATAGAATAAGAACATTAAAAAAAATCAATAAAGATAACAGCACTAACAAACATAATCTAATTAATATTTATAAAATACTCCATCTAATAAGAGACTACACATTCAAGATTCGAAGAATATTCACCAAGATAGACCAAAATAAATTCAAGGCATAAAGCACAGCTGAACAAACTGAATGGAAATCATAGAAAGCATGTTCTCAGATCATAATGAATTTAAAAATCAGTTACAGAAATACAGTGTAAGCTGCAAAAAGTGATTTTCTCCAAAGTATACTTTATGACAAGGGAAGACCAACGGTATAGTGGAGACATCTGACAAACACTATCTTAGCCAGATGATCAAGGTTAACATCAACAATGAAAATTCCTATTTATAGTATGTACCGTTGATATTATGTGATAAAAATGGAATTCTACCTCTGTATCCTTCCTTCCAAAACATCATAGCCCTAGTCTAATCATAAGAAAAACAACAAATGCCAATAAATTCATATTCTACAAAACACCTTACACTTCAAATCTCTCAAGTCTTCAAAAACAAGGTAAGTCCAGAAAATGGTCATAGCCCACAGGAGTCTACAGAGAAATGGCAACTAAGGGTAGTGTCCCTGGAAAGGATTCTGGAGCAGAGTGAAGACATTAAAGAAAAAAACGAGAAAACCTAGAGAGGACTTATTTAATTTTAGTTATTTATATCAGTTCATTTACTGAAACAAATGTATCATATATATTTAAGATGGTAATAATGAGAGAAACTGGGTATGAAGAATATGAAAACTCTTTGTACTACTTTGCAATTTTTTTCTGTAAATCTAAAACTCTCCTGGATTTAAATTTATTTTTAAAATGTTTATTATCTCACAGAATATTTAAAATGTTTTGAGTATGATTAACATTACCCTAGGAGAGATATTCAGTGTCAGACTTCTTAATGGGGCCAGTGAATAACACTGCTGGCATTTTGTATGAGGTAGTGAATGAGTGAAGGACTATAATCATAGCTCACTACTTGTTAGTGTCTTTGTTTCAATATTCAACTATAGCAGTGTTTTAAAAGTTAAATCAAAAATCAAAAATACAAAAGCTCAAAAAAATAAATAAAATAAAATGTTTTGAGTCAAATTAATGAACATATCCATTGCCCTCCAATTCTTTATTGTGTCCCTTTATGACTTCGCATACTCCCTTCTCTCCATTCTCAGTCATTTATTAATATGCTTTCTCTTACTATGGGGGAATTTGAATTTTCCAGTTGTATACACGTTAAATGCTACAGGATGTGCTCTTTTTGGTCAGATTTCTTTCACCCAGCATAATTATTTTGGGATCCAGTCATTTAGTTACATGTATCAACAGTTCAGTTTATTCTTTACTGTTTCTACATAACATTATTTATACATTTTTCTATCCATTTGAATATCCACCTTTTAATGGATATTTGGAGTTTGGGATCTTCATATAATAAAACTGCTAGAAACATCATTGTACATGTTTATATTTGTGTGTGTATGTGTGTGTACTTTATTTCCCTTTGATAAATACTTAGAAGTAGAATGACTGCATTAATGGTAGCTGCCATTTTATCTTTTAAAGAAAACTACCAAACAACAAATTTGTAATCATATTGTACATTCCAACTAATAACGGGAGGTTTATAGTTGCTCCATATCCTCTCCAGCACTTAAAGCTGTCAGTCCTTTTTATTTTAGCAATCTAATAGACTTGTGATGCTATCTCATCATTGTTTTAATTTGTATTTTTCATATGACTAATGATGTTGCACATCTTTGACTATTTGTTTAAATTGAGTTTCATTTTCTTATTTTTCATGTTTAATAAGGTATAACTGACATATAACATTATATTAGTTTCAAGTGTACAACATAATGATCTAATATTTGATACTGTGAAATGATCACCATGATAAATCCAGCTAAGTTCCGTCATCATACATAGTTACAAAAACTTCTTTCTTATAATAACTTTTAAGATTTACTCTTTTAGAAAATTCTAAGTACACAGTATAGTATTATTAACTATAGTCACCATACTGTGCATTACATCCCCATGACTTATTTATTTTATAACTTCAATGTTGTACATTTTGACCACCTTCACGACTTTGCACACCTGCCAGTCCCTGCCTCTGGCAACCACCAATCTGTTCAGTATCCAAGAGCTTTTTCCTCATCAATGTAACCCTCGAAATTATAATGGCTAATAGTTTCCTGTCTTAAATCTCTATAGTTATTTAATGATGCTATTGGAAAATAGAAGACTTTCCTATCAAATCCATCTCATATGAAACAACAAATATGACTGGAAGTCACCAGAGACAATTTTTGCTGGATCACGTGATAAATTCTTTGAATCTACACTCTGAAATCTCAGATTTCCTCTTTTGTTTGAACACATAGAGAGGAAAAAGAATTTTCTTTACAAAGATAAAACTTAAATAATATAATCAGAGGGCTAAAGCCACTGAAGTAATATCTAAATATGGTCTGTACCTTCCTCACATAGAAACATAAGGTTAGCCTCTTTGTTGGTGTTCTGAAATTTCTATTCTGTTTTTTTAAATAATAAAAAATTAGACTATGTCTAGTAAAGAATATACATTCTGACTATTGGCAGTAACCCATTATTACTATATTTAAATAACCAGAAAAAATAATTTTAAGATATTCCAGATATTATATGAAATCACAGATAAAAGGGCAAAGAAATAATGAAGCAGATTTTACTATTGTGAATGAATATGGTATTTAGGCTACGTGTATCCTCCAAATCAAAAATCTCCTTAGTGATTTAGCCAAGTTCTTCTTGTGGACATAGGACTTCCAGTGTTAAACTGGTTGACCAATTTTCAATGTTCCTTTGTTCCATTAGGATGGAGACCTATGATTATATCTTTTTTTATATATATTTGAACTCCAAAAATTCTCATCAGAAAGCCACTGAGGAAAATTCTGTTTATTTTTTTGAAATTATTAAAAAAAACTAGGTCAAATGATTTTACCAAAAAATAACATTGTACATCATTGCATTATCTTTTCTAAGTATACACAGCATGTTCTTGTACTTGAGTGTAATTAACATAGCTAGTAACTTTGTTTGTAATTAAACCTTTGTTGTTTCTTATTAAAATGTTGATAGGTGTGGTACATTGTACCCTCACTTTTAATTTCTCCCTTTTATTTCTTGGCAGTAGACAAGGTGTCTTGCTGTCTCTGTAATATTAATGGTTGAACATTTCTTGCAAAGAATGGAATACAGTGTGCTGTAGGAATTGCATAAAAAATCTTCAGTGAATGGAAAAAAGACTCTGGGACCTTGGATGTCAGTTCCAGGAGAGACAAATTTATAGGTATAACAATCTATCTTTTAAAACTGACGTCTAAGGTCCTAGAGGCCTTTCCCCTATCACTAAGGATTTTTCATGCATTTCCTACAATACAAAAAAACCTGTGAGTGTAACATTGAGACATTTTTGCTGCACATAAAAGGAACCTTGTCAGTTCTGTTCTAGGTCCATACACAAAATTAATTTTAGTATTAGATTAAAAGTTTATTAAAAATCACACTTTTAGACCTATTCCAAAAAAGGAATCAAAAGCTTGCTCAGCAATTTCGTATTTCACCAGGAACCAATAATAAAGCAGCCATCTGCTCTTGTAGTCTACCAGGCACCACATGAGGTATGTTCTCTTTGGGGCTCACTTGAAGAGGTGCAGTTATCACTCAGACCTGCAGCAGGACTATAAATGACTTGCACTAGTGGCCTGAAAGGCCAAGTGAGCTCTTCAAAGTGACATTTGCCATGAAGTGCCTAGGGCATTAAGAAAAAATAATAACTGTCGAACAAGAAGGCTAAAATATTGGACAACACAGTACCAGGAGAATTAGCTAAAATTATGCTAAAACAAATACTAGGGAAATAGTATTAAAGTATTGAACAATCAGGAGGGCCATGTAGGCACAAGAGCTGATTCCACCTACAGGGTAATAATTTCTTCTCAAATATTCATTTGTTTATGACCAAAGTGGCATTACTTTGTCATACTCAAGCAAAAGAGTATAACAATTTGGATTCCACCAATCCATGAGCATAGTATATATCATTTATTTAGTCTTACTTTTGTTTTTTTTAGCAATATTTTGTAATTTTCAGTGAACAGGTGTTCTGCATATTTAATTGCATTTATCAGCTAATATTTCATGTTTTGGATGTTGTTTTCTATAGTATTTTTAAATTTTTAATTTTATCTTTTATTTTGAGTAGAAGTAATATATATTAACAGTGGTGTTGTTTACCCATAAATACATACTTTTCATAAATCAGTGACCTATGTACTTAAAAATAGTGAATTTTATTATATGTAAATTGTGTCTATAAAGTTAGTCCAAGAAGTTATGATAATGTGCTTCTTTACAGGATTTTACAGAAAAGTGAGAAGATTCCTATAACATGCTTATTATAACTCTCAACAAAAAATATGTAGTTGACAAAAATTGGCTATTATTATTTTTTGAATTCTGTCTTGATACATATTTTCTTTACCATAAGTTAAATGTTCATTGCAATATACCATACTGAGGAATTCATACAAAATATTATCTGCATATATAAACATAATATATTATTACACATTTAAAAAAATTTTAGCTTCATTGACATAAGATCCTGTAAACACTGGAAATGTAATTCTTCGGTTTAAATCCTCCAATCTGAGTGCTTTGAAATTATTCTTGGTTATATGCTTTTAATGCTCACACCTAATTCTTGCTTGCCCAGAATTCAACTCTGTTTCACTCTTCTTTTTTTTCCCTTAGAGAGAGAGACAGCAAGAGGGAGAAAGGAGCAGAGAGAGAGAATCCCAAGCAGTCTCTACACTAAGCATGAAGCCCAATGTGGTTCTCAATCCCATGACCCTAGGATCATGACCTGAGCCAAAATCGAGTCAGATGCTCAACTGACTGAGCCACCTAGGCACCCTAACTCTGTTTCACTTCTAACTTTGTAAGCTATGCTCAGAAAATTTTCACTTGTGTGCTTTGCTCACATTTTTCCTTAAAGTTATTTGCTGACACAAAATACGTATCTCTTAGTCCAGTTTTTTTAAATTTTTTTATGTTTGTTTATTTTTGAGACACAAAGAGACAGAGTATGAGCAGAGGAGGGGCAGAGACAGAGGGAGACACAGAATTTGAGGCAGGCTCCAGGCTCTGAGCTATCAGCACAGACTCTGACACAGGGCTCAAAACCATGAACTGCAAGACCATGACCTGAGCTGAAGTCAGATGCTCAACTAACTGAGCCACCCAGGCGCCACCAACCCCCATCCTAATCTTAGAATAGGGTGACTGTGTGGTATTAGACACCAAGTTTTATTGTATATATGTGCTTCACCATTTATTATTATTAGATCAACTGTCTCTTCTTCCATCTACCACATTCTTGGCAATAGATATTCAAATCCCTCTGGAGTAGACTTACCAATATGTAACATTAATTATAGTAATTAATTAATAATAATAGTAATTAGTACATTTAATGTACTGCATAGAAGGCAGTTCTAAGTGTTTTCTACATGTAGACCATTTAATCCATAAAGCATGAATGAATTGGGTACTAATTATACTCTTATTTGCAGAATTTGTAGGACAGAGTGATTAAGTGGCTTTCTACTATCTCATAATCTTTTAGCAGCTTCAAACCAAGGGAGTCTGAGTTCAGTAGCCAGGATCTCAAACATTATATTCTTTTACATACCACTTGAAATTCTCTTTTTAAATAAGAAGAGTACCTTTAGTTACAATGAATTAAGGGTCTTAAATGATCCATGGTTAAATCAATGCATTTTATATCCTCAAGCTAAAACATAATGATGGGTATCGATCTTATATTTTTAATATTTAAGTTCAAGGTGACTATGTATTCAAAACTCACTTTCAAACTTATACGATGTAGTTTTCACAATCTACCTTTAAAATGTTAGTCCTCCTTGGGCAATTAACTCGGGTTTCCAAGTAAGCGTGCATGACATTATGTTTTCATAAAACAGGATATGTCCCTGTGCTTCAATTAACTTATATCTTAAAGATATGCATTAACTCTAGGTTCTTAGATGCCTTCAAGAAGTTTTGGCCACAAAAATTTTGAAGGTATTTCTGAGTGAGCTGCTTAAATATAATGAATACACAATGAATAGTATTTTATAATTTGCAATAATGAAGACATTATTTTTGTCTGTATTATTCTTGCTTCTTTAAATAATGGCTCTGATTTTGCATTAACTAGCCTTGAATTCAAACATATATATATGTCTGTTTATGTGTGGGTGTGCGGAAATTCTCTCTATATATTATATATAGATCTTCTTAGCTTATATGTGTGTGTGTGTTTATGTGTGGGTGTGCGGAAATTCTCTCTATATATTATATATAGATCTTCTTAGCTTATAAGACTGAAACATGACTATCAGAAAAGGCACAAAGATCACAGTCGCTCAGATCAATTTTCATTTTAGATGAATACTTTGATCCCAGTAAAATCCTGTTAAGAAGCTCATGTGTAATTTCTACTTAGGGTGATGAAATGAAATCTAGTTTGATTCAATATATTATATTTGGATTCCTTGAAAAGATACACGTATTTGATTAGTGGCCTATTTGTGCTCGGTTTTATGACATTCTTTATTTACAAAATGAGTTTTTATACAGCTTTTAAAAATCAGTGGTGATATGGATCTGTCTTCATCATCACATCCTGGGCTATGCAATATGTTTCTTCTGCAGTTTGATGCTGTTGAGTTTTAGGTGTTTCTGAAAATAAGGCCACTGGCAACAGCTTCCAATAAGGCATTGTGGTGTAGTATACACCTATTTTATATTCATTCTTCATTTTATAAATTTTTTAAACATTTATTTATTTTTGAGAGACAGAGAGAGACAGAGCATGAGCATGGGAGGGGCAGAGAGAGAGGGAGACACAGAAAAGCAGGCTCCAGGCTCTGTGCTGTCAGCACAGAGCCGGACACGAGGCTCAAACTCACGGACTGTGAGATCATGACCTGGGCTGAAGTCGGATGCTTAACCGACTGAGACACCCAGAAGCCCCACATTCATTCTTCATTTTAATTTTGTTGCTGAAGACTACTAAAAACAGGCAAAGAAAGATTTTTGGGGGGCTAATATTTTTAAAAAATTCCCCTTGTTATCTAGTACATAACAGAAAATATATGTAATGTATGGGGTAAATTTACAAAAACAGTAAAACTGAGGTAAATGGATTCCGTTATTTGGGCTTCTAGCTTCTTTAAATGAATCTCATTTGGTATGGATGATGATGATAATGACAAAATAATAATAATAATAATAATATAATAACAGTATCAGCAACAGCAATAAGCCACTAAAAGTATGATTGAAAAAAAATTAAAAGAATTAAAAAGGCCAGGTAGATCTGAAAATGTCAGTGTTAGAAATCAAAATCAGTAAATATCACTCTGTTAAATATTTTCCAAGTAATAGAAGAGGACAAAGGGAAAACAGGAAATAGTTAATTTTAAAAAATCTATGAATACAAAGGTGGTAAATACGACGGCATTGTGTTTCTACTTCAATTACTGTCGAATTTGTTCAGATCTTTCATTACTGTAATCTGAAGGAAGAAGCCCTTGCAGTCTTAGCAGCCATTTTGAGATTGCTCCACTTAACCACTTTCTTCTGTCTCAATTCAAATATTAGGAGCCATACAGTCTTAGCCTTTAATTGGGACCTTAATTGGGCCTTTGGTGCCCTAATTATGAATAAGGTAATTATAGTAATTATAGGTAGATTAGAGTAATAATTAGTAATTATAAAAAAGTCAACCTAAAGTACATTTGATATATAGTTTCAAAATAGATGTTTAAAGTGATAGCACTCATCACCTCAAACATCACGATGCAGTCTACTCTGTGTATTTCATTATACATGGACTCGAATTTCAGGAAATATATATATATATATATATGCATATATGTTATAAATGTAATTAAAAACATATATATACTTCTTGTAATGAGTTTAATTCTTAGACAATCCCCAATGCTTTAAAGACAAATAGTCTATGTTTGCCCTTTGTAGAACAGAAAAATATTTTTTTCCTTAAATTATATGAATAAATCCCGTAAATTAGTAGTGATCAGTACAATTGCCTTGTCAGATGTATTAAAATGTATGTACAGGTCTGATGACTTATTTTGGAGATAATAACTTCTATTTGTTTTTTGGGTGCCTGGGTGGCTCAGTTGATTAAGCATCGACTCATGGTTTACGCCCAGGTCATGATCTCACGGTTTGTGAGTTCGAGCCCCATGTGGGGCTCTGCACTGGCAGCGTTGACCCTACATTGGATTTTGTCTCCCTTTCTCTGCCCATCCCCAACTGGTGATCTCTCTCTCCCTCTGTCTCTCTCTCTCTCTCTCTCTCAAAAACAAATAAATAAATATTTAAAATATAAAATCTCTGGTCATAAAAACTTTTAAGAGTCCACCATACAATTTTTCTTGAGCCATAAGGTTATAACAATTGACTAATTAAGAAACAAGTATGGATTAGGTGATTTGCATGCATCCCATTTAACCTTACAACAAACCTACAGTAGTTGTGATGGGGTTGATATTATGCCCTTTTTTTAAAAGAATGTTTTTTATTTGAGTACAATTGACACACAATGTTACATAAGGTTAAAGTGTACAAAATCAGGACTCAACATCTCTATATGTTATGCTATGTTCACAAGTGCAGGCACCATCTATTATCGTACGCCGTTACGATACATTGACTATATTCCTCATGCTGTACCTTTATTCCCGTGACTTATTCATTCCATAACTGCAAGCCTGTATCTTCCACTCCCCTGCACCCATCTTGCCCATCCCTCCGACCTCCTTCCCCCTGGCAATCATCAGTTTGTTCCCTGTATTTATAGGCCTGATTCTGCATTTTATGTATTCCTTTGTTTTGTTTTTAGAGTCCACAAATGAGTGAAATCATAAATGTCTTTTTTAGTCTAATTTCACTTAGCACAATACTCTCTGGTCCATCCATTTGCCCATCCATGGACACTTACGTTCCTTTCGTATCTTGGCGATTGTAAATAATGCTGCAACAAGCACAAACAGGGTGCGGATATCTTTTTGAACTGGTATTTTTGTTTGCTTTGAGTAAATACTCAGTAGTGCCATTAGATCATAGGGTATTTCTATTTTCAATATTTGAGGAAATTCCATACTCTTTTCCACAGTGGCTATATCAATTTACATTCCCACCAATAGCACATGAGGGTTCCTCTTTCTCCACATCCTCACCAACACTTGTTATTTCTTGTCTTTTTGACTCTAGCCATTCTTACAGACATAAGGTGATATCTCATTGTGGTTATGATTTGCAGTTCCCTGATAATTAGTAATGCTGAACATCTTTTCATGTGTCTATTTGGCCATCTGCATATCTTCTTTGGGAAGATATCTATTCAGGTCCTCTAATTTTAATCTGATTGTTGATTTGTTGGTGTTGAGTTGTACAGTTTTTTATGTACTTTGGATACTAACCCCTTATCAGATTTATAATTTGCAAATATCATCTCCCATTCAGTAGACAGGCTTCTCGTTTTGTTGTTGTTTCATTCACTCTGCAAAAGCTTTTTATTTTGATGTAGTCTCAATAGTTTATTTTTACTTTTGTTTTCCTTGCCTTAGGATATCATGCCCATTTTTAAAATGTTTAAATAACTAGCCTAATACCATACAGTTGAACAAGAAATGAAAGTGTTGGGAATTGAGCATAGATTCAATTCCAAAAGCCACGCTCTTCTCAAAATGCAAAACCATCATTTTTATAGGTGAATTACTAAAAATATAAACAATGCCTAATTAGCTTGAATTCCTAGATATTTTAGAAAATTAAATTTTTTTCTACTAGTATACATTAAATGATTAAATGATGTACTTCATTGCATCATTAAAGTGACTCCTTCTAGTATTTGAACTACTTTCTTTAGAGATGTCCCACTTATTTTCTAACTTTGTAACAACCAATTATCTATTGCGCACTTTTCTTAAAAATCTTCCCTCATGATCCCCTTCCCATTATGATATATTCTTTTCTAATGAAACAGAATACAATTAGCTCATTCTAATTTTAACCAAATCTATGTGTGCTGAATAAACATAACAGACACAAAGCCAATTCATTTGTTACAAATGCCTTGACTAGAATTTTGACAAAAACAATGATAAAATTAACTAACATAATGTAGTTTATCGCTTAGACTACTTTCATTTTGTTGTCTTCTTGACAGGATTGTTAGGGAAATAGTTATCAAACTCTCAGACAACTATCAAATCCTGGTCCAGCCACTTGCAGCTAGGTGATACTGAGCTTTAGTACTCTTCTGAAAAATGAAAATATAAAATCTATTTTTCATATTTGTTGAGAGTTAAAATAAGAGACAATATAAAACCTGACTGTATGTCCAGCCACATAATTGGAATGGATAGTAATAAATGTTAGCCATAATTATGAAAGACCCTAATGAAGTTTTGATGAAAAGGCATTCTAATGATTATTTATAGCCAGGAAACCCACTGCCAGTAAACTAGATATTCCTCTGTATATTGCCAAGGGTCGACAATACTGCAGATTTAATTGAGCTTCAGGGAAACTACTTTTTTCAAACATGCTTCAGCTCATCTCCTGGAAGAAATCGTACTTCATTTCATTTAAAAGAATAAAATATACCGACAAGAAAATATATTTGTGATTTCTTATTAGAATCACTATTGACATTATGACTGAAGATATCAAAGAGACCTGAAAATGCCAAAGATTTATGTCAGCTTACCTCAAAGTTTTAAGTATAAAAACTATAATTTTAATTTTTGTTTACCTATCTTCAAAACCACAGAAAAATTCCTCAGGTCTGTCCCCAGTACAGATAAGCACATCAAAGGCATTCTTTATTTCTTTTACTGTTTTTCTGGTTTCTATCATTTTAAAATTCTTTTTGTTAACTTCTATTTTGTCTATTTTTTCCATTAGAACCTCTAAAATATTAATCACAGTTATTTCAAATTTCTTGTCTGATCTTTCTAACATCAGTATCACATCTGAGTCTAACTTTGAGATTTGCTTTGTCTCTTCAGACTGTTTTTTTCTTATCTTTCTGTGTAACTTGTAATATTTGGCTGAATGCTGAAAATACTGTTTAGAATAGATGACTAAGGGTTGTTTGTTTACTTATTTATTTATGTAAATGCTTATGTAATTGGAGTATGGCTACAATAACATCAATTATTTGAAATTTGTTAAGCTCATTTTCATAGCTTAGCATCAAGGTCAATGTTTATGAATGTCCTATGTGTACTTGAAAATATATGTTTTAGTAGAGTTACTCTTAAAAGAGCAGGATTATTTCAATAGCTTAGACTAACTTCAAAGTGCAAGTCAGTTTAGGAACTAATTGGTAAGAGTAAAATATCCAACTATCACTTCCTTATTTACACCCTATTTTAAAAAATCTGATCACCTAGTGAAAAAACTTGAGTTTTCTACTTTTAAAAGCTTTAATTGCTGAGGGTAATGACTCTTAAAAGAGATTATATTTTTATTGCCTGGGATGTTCTTCCGTAGCAGAATCTGTTCATCATAGCAATGCAAGTCTTAGGGGATTGCGTTAATGGACCGTGCTGCCACCAATAAACACCTCAAATTGGTAGTTATTTCAGAGAAAAAAGAAAAGTCACTCTTTTATAGACTGGGTCTTTTAAATGCACTGTGAAATAAAGGGCACATAAGCTTAAGAATAATTATTCCCATTATGCATACTTTTAGGACTCAAGACACTGAGATAACAAGGAAAATACATGTAAAATAAGCATGTATAGAAAGTTCATCAAGGATGAGATTCTCAATGAGTGTATCAGTTGAAGAAATGTGCATATATAATACATTTATAAATGTTTTAAATCAATCATCTCATGATAATAACAGACAGAAATAATTTATTAATGGATACTGAATGACAATAAATGACTAAGCTGCTTCACAGGGCAAATTATATATCACGGGGTGAAGGGAGCATTACTGTTTTACATCCAGCATGTAAGTTCTATTATTCAGGAAACTTTAAGAAAATCAGAATTTTTTTAAGTTTATTTATTTATTTATTTTGAGAGACAAAGAGAGTGCAAGCAGGGAAGGGGCAGAGGGACAGTGAGAGAGGTTATCCCAAGCAGGTTCCCTATTGTCAGCAAAGAGCCTGACATGGGGGCTTGAACTCATGAACTGTGACATCACGACCTGAGCTAAAATCAAGAGTTGGATGCTTAACTGAGCCACCCAGGCACCCCAAGAAAATCAGAATTTTTATATTGAAAGAAAATCCCTACTATATAAGGGAAAAATAACAAGTTATCAAGACTTTATTTCAAAGCAAAGTCTCATAGAAACCTTTTTCTGGATAATTTTATCATCCCCTACGATGTCATCTCCTCACAAGAACTTTTTCAATAAAAAATGAATACTGCCACCATGTTCGGTCACATGGGATGTTTTGGAATGCATAAAAATTAAGAATGTTCTTGTCCTTCAACTATATACTTTTGAATAAACTGTAAATTGAAATCTAGGTCAGGAGATTTTTCATGAATCTGCAGGTCATCCTTGCACCAGGGCCATGCTAATCTTCTCTGTATCTTTCCAATTTTAGGAGATGTGCTGCCAAAGTGAGCATTGGGTGGAGAGATTTTTCAATATGAAATTATTTAATATTGAATGGAAGTGAGGAAAAATGTTTGGTTTATTTGAACAAAGTTCACTGACAACCTATGTATTTCAAAATTATCAATATATTTAAACCATCAAATATACCATTGAACCATCATATTAGATAACTTTCTTAATTTCTGGCAATTCTTGTCATTTTTCAGGCGTTCTCTTTTAGTGAGTACTCAACTTGGAAGAAGACACATATATTGTGAGTTCCTGGACTACTAAGCTCTTACTTATGACCACAGTCAGCTGTCAATTCATTAATTATTACTGGGATAGTAAAACTGTATGATATGTAGACAGTGAAGAGAGAGCCTTAACTTAGATTTCCTTGGAGAATTCGGGACAGTTAAAGATCACCAGGTTACAAATGAGCTTAGTCTTAAAGGAAGAATTAGAAAATGAAAATCATCAGTAAAAATGTTGAAGAATCATTCCAGAAAGAGCAATTAGAACATATAAAATCATGAAGACATAAAAGTGTATAATTTCTTAAAAGAATTTTAGGAGGAGTGATATGTCCTCCTGAGTTGGGTGAGTTTTTGATGATGTGGCAGGAGTCTGAGGCTAGAGAGCAAATCAGGGGCCAAAATACTGATAGCTTTAGGGAGCTGAGTATAAACACAGAAGTGACAAACTAAGTTTTTTATGTTTTACAAATATCTTAGGGTCTAAGATGGAGTACAATGACAGGGGAACATACAGGAAGATGGTGCAACAATACAAGTGAAAAAACTGAATTAAAAGAGGTAACCATCACTATAACAAGGAGAGGACTGATTTGAAGATATTAAAGAAATAACAGATATTAATGTCCATTTTATGTGTCTAGCAAATAAAACAAAATTTGTCTCAAACTACACTGTCCAGTAACATGTCTTCTAGCCTCACGTGACCATACACATTTAAATTTATGTTAGAAAATTTAAAAGTTCAGTTCCTCAATAGCAGTGTTCAACAGTCATATGTGATTAGTGCTACCATATTAGAAAGATCAATATTGGACAGTCCAGTGTAGAGTGAATCCCAGATATTTAATGTGAACTATTTGTGATTAAGAGTAAGTACTCAATATTAGCAGGCAATGGGTGTGGACTGATAGAAAGGAGGCAATGAAGAAGAAATCAGTTTCAAAAGAAGACTGAGACATTTGTTTATGCAACTTATTTGTCTATTCAAGCCTTGCCGAAACCCATTTTTTATATACTATTTGTACTTGATGATAGATTGTTGCTGCATACGTCCAACTTTATAAATAAATGGATCAGACATGGAAAACTCAGGCTGCATGGCTATCTGATATGCAGGAGGGACCAGCCTTCCTTTCAATCAAGATGCTCTATGTCGGTGACCTGGTTTTAGTCTAGAACTGGGTACAAGGCCATGATTTTGCACTGTACTGACTCGAGTCAGATTTTTGGCCACCAGATCTAGAAGGCTATTCTCTCTCTTTTATATAAGTCATGCATATTCTAGTTTGCTCTCCATCTATTTGATTTCTTGGGAGATCAAGATTAATGAGGTGCTACCAGAAATCCCTGTGGGCCAAGTATATCCTTGCTATTCTTCACAATAAATTGTTGGAAGATATTCTCCATGAATATTTTCATGCTTTTACATAATCTAGGCTTTCTAAGTAAAGAGGATGTTTGAATCCTTTGGAAGATTCAAAAGCTTTGGAAGCTAGAGATAATGCATCGCTCTGAAGAAATTCACAGAATTGTCTCCCTGGAGTCACTTCTTTACACTCATGTTCAGATGTGACTCTATTCTTGGGTCAAGTAGCAAGAATTAGTACCCCCTTGTAAGTGTCTGCCCCAGGAAGATTATCAGAGTTTTTAAGCAAAGGAAAGCTCATTTCCTCAGGTACCCGTGGTCATGTTAAAGGACACAGGGAGGCTTAGAGTTATTATAGGTTCAAGTTGTCAGTTTCTTCTAAGTCCAACCTGTTCATAGGGTTAAGCTCCCATTTAATAAAAGAGGAAATGAAACGAGAGGCAGTAAATTGATAGCTGCCACAGAGTAGGATTGATTTTTTTGAAAAAGGAGCAACTGCAAACAATTACCACAGATGTAAATGTTTGAATAAGATGTACCAGGAAAACAAGTTGGTTATTTTACTAAGAAATAGCCAAAATTTTACCCTACTATTCACTGCTGGTGAAACACAATTTATCAATACATTCTCCATCCTTGAACCCTATTGAAATACACATACCATCTTTCTCAACAAAACATAAGACAAATTATCACTTCATGCCTAAAATAATAACTCTATTTGGAGATATTTTTTTTTACTTTTTTAAATTTACTTATTTATTTTGAGAGAGACAATGAGAGCACAAGTAGGGGAGGGACAGAGAGAGAAAAAGAGAGAGAATCTCAAGCAGGCTCCCAACTGCCAGCGCAAAGCCTGACGCGGGGCTTGAACTCACAAAACCACAAGTTCATGACCTGAGCCGGAACCAAGAATCAGATGCTTAACCAACTGAGCCACCCAGGCGACCCCCACTTTAAGATAATTTAACATAGTAAAATATATTTTAATGGAGATTGATGGCATTTGCTTGCATTTAATAAACAGTCTCATTAAAATTACTACTCATAATAAAGTGTGAAGATGGCTAGTACATCTAACACTATTTACTTTTTGTGGAAATTTAGGAACACAAAAATTAAATGACCCCAGACCAATGAATGAGTTAAGAATTAAATTTTCATCTGGTGATTCATTGTTGACCAACATATATTACTTATTTTATGACAGCTGCTATTTCATGAATTATTTTCCTTTTTTTTTTTTTTCATGCAGGGCAATGGACACTAATCATCACACTACTGTGTTACATATTATATAATGGTAATCTCTGTCTCAAAGTCCAAAGGAAAATAGATATATTCCACAGTGTAAGGGGAAGCAGATGTATGTCTTCTAGGTAGTAGGCTTGCCAGGGTTAGGAGAAAATGAGATAAATAATGAATATTTTTTTCTTAACTCAATTGAAAATAAAAGGTAAAAACTTGCCAATTCATCCTTTTATTCCACCTGCCATTTTCATGCTTTACTGCTTCAAATGTTTCACTCCTTCTCAGCCATTTTTACTTACAAAAATGATCCATATTCTTCTATATTCACCTAAGAATCCCTGGCACATGGACTGCTTCAGTGCTTACCTAGTATAATAAAAATTTCCCACAAATTCTGTCTGTAGACTGTTCTGCCTTCAATTCGTTCGCCCATTTGTTATGCTGAGAGATACTCTCCCATTCCCTGCTGTGGGTACTCAAAGACTTCTTCACCTTGACATTATAAAGCAAAGTGACCTAGCTGTTTTGTATCCATCCAGGTTCCTTTGTGTCTTTCACTCTAAGTATTCAGCCAACATCAGAGTATCCTTATGAGTTAAAATGTGATTAAAATACTCTTTGTGACTAGTATGCTATTTTTATTATATTGTTGATGGACTACTTACAAACCACCATGACTAGTAGTCACAGGCATGACAATAACTTGTGAAAAGAAAAAGAAAAAAAAAAGAAAAAGAAAAAGAAAAAGAAAAAGAAAAAGAAAAAGAAAAAGAAAAAGAAAAAGGATGGTTTTCTTAGAGCTTTTGCTGTTAGCTGTGGTCACAGGCTTATCCCAATGGGTATTTCCTGACAGCTACATGTGGATAAATGAGGGAAGAAAGTAGCCCATGGTGAGGATTTTGTAACACCTATACAAATGCAGTTGTCTTTCTACCTATCTTCTGGGATTTAAGGTTAGGGGAAACATGAGCCAGAGTGTAAAACAGATCTTCACCTCAAGCTCCTATTTATTACCAAGGAACCAACAACACTGTTAATCCAAATTGACTTACAATGTAATTTTCCATATTAATCTGACCATTGGAAGGCAATTTTCTAATTTCAGTTAAACTTAAATACAAGAAAAACAACAATGATAATAGTAACAATAATAGTATTAATTATAAACAGGATAAACAGGTAATAAACCAAAGCTCTATGCCAAGTGTTCTCTAAAAATTATTTCATTGATACTCATTACTGTGTTATTTATCAAGCAAGTGAGAATCAGATGTATTAAATAATTTGTCAATTAAGACACCAAGAAGTTAAAGAGGCCAACTAGATATCAAGCTCACCAAAGTGAGTCACCAAATAAAGGCCCTAATAGATGTCGAATCCTCTGCCTTTATAGAGGAAACAAATCAGACTACTTTCTCTGACTTGCTAAATTTGATTAAGTATCTCTACTTGGGACAAGAATTTGCAGAAAATTACAGTTCTACTCCATCACTATATTAACATGCTGTATCTTTTATGTGCAAGTACATTAACGAACTTCAACTGGTACAAGGTTCTTAGAGTGTGGCTCATGGCTACCGCTGAATCTGTTAGGAAACAATCCTGTGTTTTTTATTCACTGCTTTAGTCATAATAATAGCAGTATGTCAACCACTGCACCAAGAGCTTAACATGTATTTATATATATTTTCATATTCAGTTCTCAGAACAGCCACAAAAGGTAAGTTTCATCATCACCATTTGGAGATAAGAAGACTTATGTTCTGTGAAGTTAAATAACTTGTCCAAGATCTTAGAGCTGGTATGTACCAACCAACGATGTGAACCAAATTATTTCTCTGAAAGTCTTGGATCTTAATAACCACTATATAACATTCCCTTTTTAACTGCTTTGAAGCACATTATTGTTATTCTAACAAACACATATTTTTGTCAAAATAATGTACCATATTCTCTACATACCAATAGTCACATGCGTAAATATAATTAATAACTAATAACATATATTACTATATAAATTTAGTTCCTTTTAAAAGCAAAAGTTGTATTGATAGTCCCTGCAGTTGCTAGATTAGCATGAACTCTCAATAACTATTAAATCACAACAACAGATCATTTAAAATATTCAGTACCATGCAGTTAAAAACCAAAACAGTAGAATTCCTTTAATGTTGCTATACCCAAACATGCTCTCTCTAGTTTGGTTCTGATCCACACATGCTGCTCTACAAACAGAAGGACAGATGTTGCAAGATAGTTCACCTTTACAGGTAGATTTAATTCACACCATGTTGGAGTGAAAATGTTTGACGGAGCTCTTTAATTTTTCTGCTATATAGGAATATAATAATGAGGGGGGGAAATCCTGTCTTTAAGTGACAGGTCTTTGCATAGTCTCATCTAGAATACCTGCAGGGGGTGGGAGTGATCTGACCTGTTTTATAAGATTGTAGCGATGTGTGATGCAAGTTTGAAAAAAACAGAGTTTACATGTGAGGTTCCCCAGTCAGTAAAGACAAAGCTTGTTTCAGGTATAAAAACACTTGGTCTCTGTGTCAAGAGAAAGAACTCCACATTGCTTTGAAGCACCCCTGGCAGTCGATAATGGAGAGCTGTTGGCAATGATAATGGAGGCAGATGCTTACCTGTTCTCCTACAGTGTACAATCTTGGCTTGATGACAAGGTGAGGAGAAGGAGAAGCTGTCACAGAATGGGGGCAACTGGCAGCTGGAACCCTAGCGGGGAAGGGTAAACTGGTCACCCAGGGCTGCTTGCTTGACTGTAGCAGATCTCATCAATCATGCCAACATATGCAGCTGCCTGAAAATAAACAGGCTTCTCAGACAGGAGACAAAATGAGGCAAATTAAAAGACCAATAATTTAAACAAATCTGTTTCCAGTTTCACAGCAAAGATGGATGGATGAATTCTGCTGACAGACCCAGATTTCTGGTTAATTGATAAAAGTCACTGATACATACTAATGCAATAAGTTTATTAAACATGCCATTCTGAAACACAATCCTTTTATAAATTCTTTCAAAGTCCCTTTTTTAAAATAGAGGTATGACATACTTTTTAAAAATCTATCAATCATTATCTTCTCCTAGATTTTTCTAAAACTATTGCTAAAGGAAACATTGCAACTGTAAGAAGGCTACTGAAGCATCTGTCTTCTTGTTCTGTTCAAAGCCCCAAATAAAACCAGTGGGGCTGTAACGATGATTGCATGATTACCCTCATGGTGTCAGATAATCCTTTATTTTCATTTCATTTTCCTTTATCTTATTAGTCTATTAGCTGATCTTGAAAACACTGATGGCAATATTGCTTCCATCTTTTACTTCTTCATCACATTCTCTCATTTACTTTTTATCCTGACCAAGTTAACAGTATTTTTATTCCTTCCTACATATGTATATAAATTATTTATTTTCTGAACATTCTTTTCTAATTCCTCATAGTCCTGCAGCAATCTTCCATTTCACATCAAGAAAACAAATTGCTTGCAGTCCTTCCATTTTTGGCTTATAACAGACCTCTACTGGGAGCTCTTGACTAATAACTGTAGATTCCCTAAGGTTAAATGATGATGAACTCCACCATTAGTTTTTACTCCTTGTTATCACATTTCTTTCTTGAGTCTATCCTTTATCCATCTGATTCGGATTCAAAGACCCAAAGAGCTCATGTCCTTTGTAGTGATGTGTTTTGCATTTATATGCTTATGATTGCTACCCAGTGCCCTACAGAGAGCACTGAGGGGTCTGATGATACAATATCAGAATGTGGTGATTTTCTTTTTCAAATTTGACAGTGGTGCAGAAATTAGAGAAAGACAAAACTAGCCTGAGGTCAATGTAATTCTCTCCTCTCTCAGGCTCATCTCCTTACACAGGTGGTGTTACAGCTGCTGTTATGTCTGCAGGGGAATAACGGTCGCTGGCAGCCCCTTACACAGCTGGCAGCCGGATACAGGGACATGAGAATCAGGTTCGACATTGCTAAATGGGAAGCATCCACCTTGCCTTCCAAATGTCTGATTTTCTTTAATCCGCACTACAAGACAGGTTGCTGTTGTTATTGTTCCTATCATGGCTGAGAGTTCAAATTTCTCCTCACCCAGCAAATTCCTGAGTGATCTGAGATCTCATTTCAGTAGCTATCTCCAACTTACACCATCTCAGAAATCCGCTAAATATTTTTAATAATGATTTTAAGCTAATGGTTCTTTTTAACCTTTCTTTAGAATTTGTAATAGTGTGCAATGTTCCATAATAATATACCCCCCCCCAAAAAATAAGTTGTATTTTAGTATAGAGTTGTTTTGCAGTAGCAATTACTGGGAAAAAAAACTATGGAAAACATTGCATTTGGGGGGAGAAAAGAGAAAATATGAATTCAGTAACTAAAGCATTGACAATGACATTTTGCACATCCACAGGTAATATTCTGACATCTGGGTACTCTAATTTTATTTATTGTTTTGGACATCTTCCTACTACATATACATCACAGATTCTTTACTGCTTATACTGGATTTCATCTCTCTGTCAGATGGTTACTTTGTCATTTTAGAATCCCTGGGACTAATTTCCATAAGTGCGTTGACAGCCATGACTTTTTTCAGCCCTCTAAATCAGGACTAGTGATAACCCGGGTCCCACAAATCTGTCCTTTATCTCAATTTTCCTTCGACTTCAAAGAATGTCCATGGTACATGTACACTCCAAGCTTCATTAGCTCTGATAGCCATGCCATATGTTTACCAAAAAAACGCCAGATTATGTGTGTAACATCCAAGCACAGGTTAAAATCATCACAAAGAACTGCCTTGCACATCATCTCATATCTTAAGACACTTCAACATAAGCATTTTTGCCACATTTTGTGTGACATATAGTAAGAGCATCATGAATTGGGTCTAAGGTACTATGTGTGTGTGAAGCCCTACTATAATTAATTAGTGTTGTTACAGCAACACCTTTTATGATATTGCTTGACACCCCAAAAACTGCAGTGGCATGGGGTAAACCATCTAATGAATAATTCTGTCAATCTCATCTTCAACCACTCTTATGCTACTATCTTTCTTTTCCCCTTTTTATTTTAATCCTTTTTGCCCTCGACTTGGACCTCTCTTTTTTGCAGAAATTGAGTATCAAAGCTAAGCACAGGATCAGGTCTTAATATCAGTTTACTTGCGTGAATACTGAGAAGCTGGCACTACTTTTCTGTCATTCAAAACACACACAGTACTCATTTCAGTTAAAATTATTATTATTTTTTGTAGTTAGCATGATTGCATACAGCATGTAAACAGCATGCTACATTTGACTACTAGTAATCATTGCCCTGCATCTATAATATACCATTAGGAAAAAGAAGAGTAGTAATTTTTTTCTTATAACAAAATCTATGGGGCTAGCTATGCTTATTAGCATATTTATAAAAAAAAAAAAAACCTGCCTTGGAAAGAAATTTACAGGCCATTTAGTACAACCCCTCCAATTTATAGGTTCAGAGACAGGGAGAAAGAAATACCCAGAGGTCTCATGAGTAGTTAACCAGAACTAGGATATGAACCAAGGTCTCCATGTTCCCTACTCGGTATACTTAATACCAAATTACAAGCTGCCACCTGTTACACAGTTGTAACACAAACAGCATCCTTATTTAAGATATAAAACAAATTTAAGGGAAGCTGTATACAAAGGCTAGCGTCAGTGCATGACAGTCTTGTTTGGTTAGTGGTACAAAGGCCATACTAATGAGTCAATGCACCAGATTTCTGTCTATATATATACGAAGTCAGGATTAATTTCAAGTAAAACTGAGTATGAGAAAAAATCTGAATGGGAAGGAAAATTTCAGTAATGAGAGAGTATGGGTATAAGTGAAGAGTAGAAGCCCTGGGATATTAGGACTTATTACCTCCAGCAAAAGGTAACAAGTGGGTGGTGGCAAAGCTCCAAGTCAAGAAATCTCGGAAGATGCAACACACTGTGATTCAGCCAAGAGTCATTTTCAAGGAGCTAAGAGAACAAACAATAGAATGCTGGCAATTGGGATTTAGAGAGTTAAGCAACAAAAGCAAAACCCTAACAAATGTCCTTGTAATATTAGGACCTGGTACAACGTCTGAGCTCTAGGGTTGACAGAACCAGCTACATAATTTTGGGGGCTCAATGAAAAATGAAAGTATGGGCTCCTTATTAAATCATTATGAAGAATATAATTGTAGAGGTGACTTTGGTTTTGCCAATTAGATGTATTCAAAATTGATTAAAAAGGCAGAAGTAGGCCAACATTTTTGGCTATGGCTACTAGAAAGCTATTTGACATGAGTTCCTTGAATCAAAAGCATGGGTCTCTGTTCTCCAGTCAGTTTCCTTGATATTAAGAGGCAAGTTTTATAATGGTGAAACTTTTGCTTCAGTCATAGCCTAAGAGATTGCCTCAAACTATTAGCTCCCCCAGTAGATTATTGTTGAATTACACTAGAAGTTATTCAAGGAGGTTCTGGACATTAGAACCTGCTGCCTCAACCCTCCTAAGAATTTTATGAACATCTAATTCCCTGTATAGATCTCTTCCTGCTTAAAACATCTAATATGGTTTCCATTTTCCACTGAATCTTGTCTGATCCAATGGAATCCACTTGATTCTAAAGGTAGAGGTTAAGACTCCCCAGTAATATTTTTGTAACAGAGATTCTGGTAAGCTTTTCTAATGTCCAAGTGGCATGACTTCGATTTACATTCAATGAAATGTATTTGTGGCCAAAGGAAGATGGACAAAGAAATTTTAAAAAGAAGTACTGATCTATCATACATGATAAGTGGCCTCGTTCCCTTGGGCTGCCATAACAAACTACTACAAACTCAAACTTAAAACAACAGAAATATGTCCTCTCACAGAAGTCTGCCCAAGGTGTCTATAGAGTTGGTTCCTTCTGGAGGCTCTGAGGGCTCTATTCTATGCCTTTCTCCTAGTATCTGATGGCTACTGTTAATCTTTGGTATTCCTTCATTCATAGATGCATCATTCTATTAGCTACCTTCATTTTCACATGAACTTCTCCCCTGTGTGTCTGTGTCTTCTCCTTTTCTATCTCTAATAAGGACACTCATCATTTTATTAGGGCCTACCCAAATTCAGGATGATTTCTTCTGAAGATCCTACCTTAATTATACCTGTAAAGACTCTTATGGCAAATAGTTCACATCCTAAGCTCCAAGATTGACATATCTTTCAAAGGGACATCACTACATTCAGAAAGTAATGAAATTAAGTTTATGAAATTTTGTTTGTTTCTTACTGTTTCCTTTGTAATAGGAAATAATGTAAATTTAATACATGGAAACGGTCCTTTTGAAAGGAAGACTTAAGCAAAATAGATTTTTTGCTTAAGTCCAGGCTTTAAAAGGACTGGTTCTTGAACACACACACACACACACACACACACACATGCACGCACACACACAATGTGTTTTTAAGTTTAAAAAATTGTACAATTATTAAGATTTTCAATTTTACCATAGAAAAATAGCAATCTTTTCATTGTTTATCTTCAGATATCAGTATTGCAAATGTCAGAGATAACACTGTTTTCCTAGTGTTCAATAACTTGTAGAAAATGTTCAAGATTTCATTAATTTTTAACTAGTATTAGAGGTGATAACAATCTTTCCCCACACACACACACTTGTACACTCATCTGTGACATGTTTATGCACATTAATAAGAGGACAACATTTTTCTTCAAAAACTCTTACTGATTTTCAACTTCTATTTTATTCTAAATGTGAAAATGTGATTAAAAATATCTTAATTTCAGCAAAACATAGGACTACCTTCAAGTTACAATAAAATAGATAATGCAAACTAAAGTGGTTTTGAAAATGATTATTTTAACATCTTCTCTGAGTTAGTAGCTGGTCAATAGTAGTAGTAGTAATAGTACTGGCTACTACCAAAGTAAAATCCTGAACTGAATTAAATGGAATCCATGTATTTATTCAATATATACAATACCTATACTAGATATAGTAAAACAAATAAACAGATGCTAAATAAGTATCTATAATCCTGATGTTCACAAAATTAGAAAAAGCCATTCAATTTTCAAAATTTGTTTCAATTTTTTGCCAAACTTTAATTTTGACAAAATAGCATTGTTGATTACATCAAGGTAAATTGCATATGTAGAGCCTCAAATTATGTCTATTCTGTCCATCTAATTTAAATAATTTAAAATAATAAGAAGCTAATATAATATATACTGGGAAAAGAGGAGGGCATCAATTCATTGATCAGTATTACGGCAAAGTGTATTAAAAAGGATATGGAAATATTTGTCATCATTAATTTCATAACCATTCCATACTAAAATAAGAATATAAAAAGAAGCTTTCTTTGCACTTTACGTGAAAATTATTTGAATACCTGATTTTGGACTAATGGGGAAATACATTTGTTAGGCTTTTGCAGATATTCTTGGTTTTCTTTTAACTTGTTAGGTTTCATTTCAAAGACTAAGAGGTTAAAGCCTTAATAATGTTAAAACTAAGGATTTAACTAGGAGTGGCTATTGTTCAGTATTATAAAAGACATAAATAATCTTCCTATGATTCAGCTATTTAAGAATTAGACTACAGGGGGACCTGGATGACTCCGTCGGTGGTGCATTCAACCCTTCATCTCAGGGTTGCGAGTTCGAGCTCTACATTGTGTGTAGAAATTACTTAAAAATAAAATCTTGTATAAAAACTAAGGATTAGACTGCAAATTCCATATATTTTATGTTGATCTATTTGATAAAGAGAAACACTGGGCTGTATGAATTATTTTGTGTTTCCATATATATTTAATGATGTTATTTTATTGTTTTATATTTACTTAAAATAATTTTTGTGTGCAATATTTTATTTTATGTTTGTTGCATTCTTTTGACACAGAGAGAGACAAAATGCTCCACTGGTGGCCAAAATTTGACTGAATTTGAGCTTAATTTTAGTTTTGTAGTTTTGTAGAGAAAAGGAAGTATGTTGATGAAGGGAAGACCCTAGGGATCTTGGTGAGAGAATGCATCTTAAGTCTTACTCTTGATAGCCCTAAAACCTAGAGGAAACCAGTCAATCTTGCCATGCCATTCTTTTCTTATTTGACAAAGCAAAACTATTATTATTCTCTTTAAAAGATGTAAGAGCCTGTTTTTTGAAACTACATAAATTGAAGTGATTCGTAAATACTTTTGAAACATAAAAATACCACAACCAACTGCCACTGATTATATTTATTACTAGTCTAATGTTCACAAACACTCTTTTCTGTACTAAACAGTAATTACAGTTTATTTTCCCAACCCAACATGGAAAAAAGAATCTAAACCTGAGGCAGATAAGAAGAGAGGGATGCAGTGAAAAAAGTCAGAGACAGGGCATTACCTAAAACCTATTTAGCAACACCCTTGCACAAGCTTTCATGCAAGCATAGCTTTCTCTGCTGGCTCTAACATATGAGCCAGTCCCACAGTGTTCTCAGAAGGCCTGGTACATGTCCTTCTTGGAGTTTATTAACTCACATGTGTTGCCCATCCAGCTGCTTCCATTCCTAGACCATGAATACATTACAGGTAGGAATAGTTGTTAATCTATTTATCCAATCATCCTTCATTGTTCCCCACCGTATCTCCCTCCCTCCGTTCCTTCCTGTCTATTTGAGTATGCTAAGTAACTAATATAATGCTTAGCTCTGGGGCAGTAGTTATAAAAATTTAATGTGTATTAGAGTCGTCTGAAGGCAATTTTAACAAGCACAGAATGGTCTGCCCATCCTCAGAGTTTTCCATTCAATAGGTCTAGAGTTGAGTACCTGTGGGTTTATCAGTCGAATAAGTTTCCAGGTGATGCTGATGCTGCCCTTATGGGAACTGCCTACTGAGAACACAGCTCTATCATTTAGAACATGGCCAATTAAGTATCTGCTGAATAAAAATGAGACACCTATACTAGTGAGCCTGTCATTCCAATTTTTTCCATTGCTCATGAAGGTTTTGAACAGTTTGACGATCAGTTATAATAACTACTCTTAACAATTTATTGTAATAAGGCATTGAATTAAAAACATCTGTCCTTTGTGGGGATTTCACTGAACCTAGTAAGATAATATCAGACCTAAGAGAAATAGATTTATGTACAAGTTTGATGGCAAATTATAAAATTATCCTCAAAAGATATGAATTTCTTGAAAACTAGCCACAAAAGATAATAAATTTGAATTATAGTTTCCACACATTTGCTTTCACTAATGTGTTTCTAAATTGTTCCCCTATGATACTCGAATATCAGGCTGGCAATAACACCTGCCCTAAGTCTGTTGATTCTTGTTTACTAAGCGAAACTCTTGATCTCTGCCTTTTGAACAGCTCATTCAGTAAGCACAGAAGGGAAATGTGAGTTTTATTAGAGCAGGGCTAATGTATTCATTGCTAACAAAGCCAAGAAAATAAATCACATTTGAAATTCTTCATTGAGAAGCCAATTGCTAAATATTCATTTCCATGATTTTTAAATTTTGTACATTTACATATGAATAGTAAAACTGGACATTGATAATTATGTGTAACCTGACCCAATGATTGAAGTCATGGTATTCAATAAGCATTGAATATCATATGAAATCCAAAATTCAAATTCCTATCATGAATTTCATTACAGTTATTAGTTCATTCTAAACAACTTCAGAAAAAAAAAACACATTTTAGGAATTTCTAAAGGATTTTTCATGAAAAATAATGATAAACTCATTTTTTTCACTGTTTTTATTTTGTTTTCTGTAAACTCAATTTTGCATTCAAAATGAGCTATCCATTAGTTCTTACTTACTCTTTGAGAATAGATAACTTTTCTCATTAAAACTGGTTTATTATGTGGTTCTCAAAGTGCACTGCATCAGAATCACCTGGAAGACTTGTTAAAACACATTGGTGGGCCCCAGGACCACACTCTGTCTGGGGTCTGTGCATTCTAACAAGTTCCTATGTGGCGCTGATTATGCTCGTTCAGTGACTACAATTTGAGGAACACTCACTGGTTAAGTTTAAAAATTAGGGCACTTCTCATCTTTGTACAAATCAATCTATTTTTAAAACAGAACAAAACGCAAAATAAAATATAATCTGTTCCTTTCCAATTATTTAAGTTAAATAAGTTATGCCAAACCACAATTGTGAATTGAAATGACAATTGTGAGTTTCAAATTTATTACTCTATAATTTATGACTCTATATAATTTATGACTCTCAAATTTATGATTCTATAATTCTTTAATACCTGATAAAAAGGAAAACATACACCTATAAAAATAACACTATATTCTAATAATGTTATTGATAAATGCAAATGTAGTTATATAAACAGGTTACTTTTAGATTTGATATAATGGATCAATCTACATTTAAAAACACTAACTTCTTTGGGGTGCCTGGGTGGCTCAGTCCGTTAAGCGTCCAACTCTTCATTTGGGCTTAGGTCATGATCTCACAGTTTCATGAGTTCAAGCCCCATGTAGGGGTCTGGTCTGCGCTGACACATGAAGCCTGCTTGGAATTCTCCCTCTCTCTCTGTCCCCTACCATTTTCACTCTGTCTCTCTCAAAAGAAATAAATAAACTTTAAAAAAAAGCACTAAATTTTTTAAATTATATATCTAATCCATCTAATGGCAAGTTGGCCATAAAAGAGCAGAATAAATTTTAAAAATAGCACTAATTAAAATACATAATTCAAAATTACATGGCACATTTTATAACAAATATGTTCTTGCTCAATCCCATTTAAGTTTAACGAGATGGGGAAATTAAAAGTGTGAGTATTTCAAACTGGAAGGAGCTGCTCCAATCAAAGAAGCTAGTGGGAAGTCCATTCCGACATAAAGCATTGTAAATGTCAACAGCCATGCTGCTACCTTTTAGAGTTTCACCAATAGGTATAGATTTTAGAATTCCTCACACAGAAATTTTTTAACATTATTTTAAATTTATTTTAGAGAGAGAGAGAGTATGTGAGTGGGAGAGAGGGGTGAAGGGGGAGGGAGAGAGAGAGAGAGAGAGAGTGGGGGGGGAGAGGGAATCTGAAGCAGGCTCTATGCTCAGCACACAGCCGGCCCGATCCCACAACCCTGGAATCATAACCTGATCTGAAATCAAGTCAGACGTTCAACCAACTGAGCGACCCAGGTGCCCCAGAAATATTTTAAATACAAACTAGAAAGTTGTAACCTTAGGGGTAGCTGAAACAAGAGGATGTGAATTGAATCCTTAACAAATTAGCTAGAATGATTCAGAGAATCAGTCCCACAGATGTAGAAAAGCAAATAATCAAAAAAAGAACATAGTTACAGGGAGGCACTTACTTGTCCTGGAGACCCAAAGGGGAATTGGTTTTAAAATCAAAGAAAATTCTCGGTAGTAAAAATTGTCTTTTAATCAAAAGTTTTAGAGTAGAAAATATACTTATTTGTGAGTCCCACTTTTTTATCTCTAAAATCGGTATTGGCCTTAGGAATTAGGTCTGACTTAGATCTTCAAGGTAAAAGCAAAATGAATCCATCTGTTACAAGATAAGGACTTCAAGGTCTGAAAACCAACTGGAAGTTGTACAGCAGTATTTTAGTGTTCTTAAAGTATTTATTCTTTCACTATTAGACAATTTCTAGAACTAATTTTTCATGTCAAGAAGCCTGAGATCAAGATTTCTCTAAGCAATGAAGGGAAACTGTGAAAATAACTGTAAAACAAAACTTTTGTGCTATTTCAGGGAAATTATCAGTTGATTTTTTTGGCTTACAAAAATTAAAGGTACAAAACGATAAAATTAAAAGAAAAGTCATTTAGAGCACCTTGTGCAAATATTGGCAACCTACTATTATTAGTGTCTGTTTTTGAGACACCACTTGAGAGTGAAAATACAGTTCCTAATATCTCACAGGACTATTGGAGAAATAATACCAAAATCTGAGTAAATAAAGTATTTTTCTGTTTCTTCTATTTAAACAATGATTGTTTAAAAGTACAGATATAAAAGCTTTAAGTATTTATGCCATCAAATAATGCTGGCTATTGGGGTGCCTGGGTGGCTCAGTCAATTAAGTTTCCAACTCTTGATTTCAGCTCAGGTCATGGTCTCATTGTTCATGAGTTCAAGCCCTGCATCCAGCTCTGTGCTGGCAGTGCAGAGCCTGCTTGGGATTTTCACTCTCTGCCCCTACTCAACTTGTTTTCTCTCTCTCTCTCTCTCTCTCTCTCTCTCTATCTCTCAAAATAAATAAATAAACTTAAAAACTAATGCTGGCTATTAATATATATAATTATATATATAGTTTATATATAGTTTATATAATTATATATATGGTTTATATGTAATTATATGTATCTAGATATATATCCATATATTATATGGATAAGTTATTTATAGTAAACTAGAAAACTCTCTAAATGAAGAGTTAGAAAACCTGATTTTTCTCCCTAGCTTTTTACTAACATACTACTTAAACCTACTTCAAATCACTTAATAATTTGAGTCTCAGTTTCCTCCTTTTTAAATGATACATAGATACACTCAGAGCCATTTCAGTTCTTAAATTGTGTGGTCTTATTTAGTTACTAATAAATAATCCATCAACTAAGGGAGTTACTACTTTCTAAAAAGTAGAACATGTTCAGAGATAACTGAAGTCAAACCTAACATGAGTAACACCAGAAGCAAAGCAGAAGAATTTCAGCTTAATTTCACATCTGCAGAATGATCAATAATCTACAGCTCTGAGAGGCCAGCTACAGAAAGACAGCATGAGTGCATGGCCAGGTCTGCATGAGTCCTAATAAAAGGGAGTTTAAAGCAAAAGGGAGTTAGTAGCTGAGTGGGTAAACAGGGGTAGTGACTAGCAGAGGAGGAGGCAGTTTAAAAGAGAGAGAAAAACAGATCAATCAAAAGTTAGCTTAACAATCAGGGAGCAACTATAGTAAAGGAGGTTCTGAGGGAGTTCAAAGACATTCAAGTAGTTTATGTCCTTGACATTTATAAGATCCTAAATATGAGGCAGCTTACTTGAAGCTACAGAGAAACTAACAGAAGTCAGAAACCGGAGAGGTAGGAAAGGCACTCAAAAGAACCATTCCTATAGAAACGTAGCACGCAAAATGTTTATTTTTAGTTGTTTAATAAAGACAATTGAAAGAGGAAATAAAAGCAAGATTGTGTCCATTTTAGAGGATAAAACTTAAGATGAAACTACTTTTAATATCAGTAACTTAAGAAGAATCTGTTGCAGGAAAAAAAAAAAAAAGGCAAGGGTGTTCGCATCTGGAAGTGGACCATTCTTTGGAATCATCCTGTGAATAGCTCATCCATATTACCATTTGTTAAACCTCTCAAGAGTGATTTCCTTCCTGGAGAACATATTGCTAATTAGTGTAAGATCAATGATTCCCTTCATCAGAAGGATTTGTATTCATGGTTTAGATTTCTTGGTGTGTAACCATGTGCCCTGATAATAGAATGTTTCCTAAGGCCCCATGCTTCAGAGAAGTTTATGCTTGTGGAATGAGCACAATGTATATATCAGTTCATTTTGCCCCTGTTTGTGTAGGAAAATACCTTCCTACTTAAGTATGAATATTAAAAATTAACATTAAGTAGTTGTTTATTATAAAAGAGATTTATAAAAGACTGCAGGGTCATTTACTCCTCTGAGAGGGTTTTAAATGATTTATCAGTGGGCAAAAACATAGAGTTCCCTAGCCAAATGAGGGTAAGAATAATTTTATTCATCTAGGGAAACATCTTGTAATACATAGTACTTAAGATGGAAGCTAAAGTGGTAAGGCTGCAGGGAAGAAGTACCTATTCTTTTTTCAATTCAATAGGCATTTATTGCTGGGGGCCATTTCTGAAGTAAGGCAGGTTTGCAAGGCCTCCCACCGTCAGATGGCGACCAGTGTGTACACCCACTCAACCCCACTCAATTTCTGCTCGAGCACCGACCCCCAAGTCACCTGACTGACCGATATCAGGAGTGACTTGCCTTCTTATGCTAAAAATATGTGAATTGCACTTTATGAAAAAACTTATTATAGGAGTTTCTTCTTTTGTGATTATAGGAGCAAATATTACATTTCCCGAGAAACCTGTTTTTCTTCCCTTCAAGAAAACAGGCTATTGACCCCTGCTCACAAAAGAACTAACTCTTGCCTTTGCTATGCTAAAAACTTTGCCTTGTATTTGAATGCTAAAGATACCTTCCTTCCCCATGTGATAAGCATCTAGTCACCTACTTCAATCACTATTGATAAAGATTATGTATGAGTCTTCTACCAATCTGTGTTCTGGGAAATTTTTACATACCAAAGAATTTGTCATCAGAAATCATTGTCTAAGGCAATTGCCACTTCTGTTTTGTACCCCATACATTTTTTCAATAAATAAAGCTGACTCTCCGGTCAGTGCAGAGATACCTGCCTGGTGAGCAGAAAGAAGCCGAGGCTCTCTCACTCCCTTTAGCCATCCTTCAAGGGAGCCCTGGACCTGCTGGAGCTGGACTCCGGCAATTATCAATGTCCTAAGATTAATAATAAATATTTGCTGGGGCGCCTGGGTAGCTCAGTCAGTTAAGCACCTGACTTCGGCTCAGGTCATGATCTCACTGTTCATGAATTTGAGCCCCGCTTCTGGCTCTGTGCTGACAACTCAGAGCCTGGAGCCAGCTTTGGATCCTATGTCTCCCTCACTCCCTTCCCCTCCCCTGCTCATGCTCTGTCTCCCTCTCTATCAAAAAATAAATAAACATTAAAAAATTAATAATAAATATTTGTTAAACACAATAGGTAGTAGTTACTATGGGGGGGGAGAAAGGATGAACAAATTATAGCTGATACTTTTAACATTGGCAATGTTGCTAAGTATGAGCTGCTGACATGGCAACCAGGTAGAAAAGTCCAAAAATATAAATGGAAATTGAGAGTTAAAATTCAAGATAGTTGAAGCATGAACATATATGGCTTTTTCTGTTTGTTTTAAGTTAGACTTAGAGAATTTCTCCAAAACAAATGTGTAAAAGAATTAATCACATCAAGGATCAAGATGTTTTTTGGATGGTGGGTTCATTTGATATTTGAAAGCAGCAAAATATAATAGAATACAACTAGAATCTGATTACCAAAGGTTTTAATATCCAACCCCCTCACTGCCATGTGTGTGTGTGTATATATGTGTGTGTGTAATTTCAACTTCATTTTGTAAGCAATGAAGAGGTACAAAAATGTCATTAGCAAACTTACCAACATCAAGATGACTACTTATATAAAGAGATTAAAGCAGTGATTCTCAAACTGTGGTTCCTGGACCAGTGGCATCAGCATTACCTAGGAATTCTTTGGAAATGACTATTCTTGGGCATTGGTACTAGACTACTGAATCAAAACTCTAATAATGGTGGAGTCCAGTACTCTATTTTAAAGACAGAGACCACCACTCACACAATTCTGATACTCACTCATATTTGAAAGTCATTGGATTAATCAAAAGAGTTGAGGATAATCTTAAAGTGTCTGAACTGTTTGATTGGAAGGTACTGATTTTATTAATTTGACATAGGACATATGGTAGACAGAACATATTTGGGGAAGAAAATTTTTTTTAAAAAAGTAATATACATTGTTTAGCTTTAGGTAATAGTGTGATATCCACATGGAGATGGCCAGGAACATCTTGGAAAAGAGAATTTGGAAATAAAAATAGGATCAAATTTTAAAATACAGGATTCTACACATATATTTAGAAGTGAATAGCTATCTATCAGTTTATATAACTTTGCTACAGAATATTATAAAGAAAATAGAAAAGTGAGGTGGAGACTGAGGAATATCTATATATCATGGCTTGGCAGAAGAGGTAAATCTAATGGAAGGAAGAAGAATTTCTATGTCATCTTCAAAGGTTAGAGGAGATGAAGAAATTCTGGGTAAAAACGTAAGACATTTTGGATACATAAGAACAAAGCCACTTTTTTTGACTGAGAAATTGTGAGTAAGCTCAAAGTAAAATGAGTGGGAAAATTAGGATCATTAGTAAAGAAAAGTACTCTATGGGCTGGAGAGCATGAGTTTGGAGTGCATTCAACTGTCATCAATTTTTCTAGAAATAACAAGCAAACTTGGTTATCAATCCATGAGATTGCAAGGGTGAGTAGGTAAAATCAAATGCTCAGAAAACCTAATGTTTGACCCAAACCTAAAATTTTAGCCTTCCCAATGCTCTTATATATCTTGGACTGAAATTAACCAAATATGAATCAAGGACACTTCAGTTTTGTTTCGCATGAACACTTGAAATTCTTCTTGTATCTCTTAAGCTAATAGCCTCCATTGTGTTCACTGTATCTTCATACATTAACACCTTGCCGTAGCCCTTATTTTTATCTGGCACCTCTCCTTTAGACTCGATGGTAACATATTACTTCTTCAATATACACCTGAAATGTACTATCTAAGGATCTGCCTGTTGTGCTTATCTTCACTTTCTCTCTGGTATTTTCAATAGAAACGTGCATTATCTTTAGCACCTAAGATATAAATCCCTGGGACTGACAGACCTATCACAGGGACGATACCTTCATCAAGGAGGCCTGTAATAACACTGTTCATAGTTTAGAGCTTAGGAATGGAAGCAAGTCAAGTGAAGAGAAATCATAAGGAATTACAGAAGAGTTATATAATTATGATTGCTGTTGAAATCAAATAACAATTAAGTCAATATTAAAAATTAATATTTTGGGGCACCTGGGTGCTCAGTTGGTTAAGCGTCACAATCGGCTCAGGTCACAATCTTACAGTCTGTGAGTTCAAGCCCCATGTTGGGCTCTGTGCTGACAGCTCGGGGCCTGGAGCCTGCTTCAGATTCTGTCTCCCTCTCTCTCTCTACCCTTCTCTGCTCACCCTGTGTCTGTATCTCTCAAAAATAAATAAAACCTTTAAAAAATTAAAAATTAAGATTTATACTTTGAAGACAGAAAAGTTTTGGCCACAGTTGAGTATAGTAGGAGAGTAATTACTTTGAGAATAAAGTTTAGTAAGGGCAGTTTAGGAACATTTACTCATCCTTAAATTCTAAAAAAATGATGATAGGACAGAGGTAAAGAATATAATTGTCAGCTGTATAATACTTAGATGTACCAGAGCATATAAAGTGTCTTACAGATAAGTAGATAATGACAGTGAGGTAGGCGAGAGATTGGCATGTCCCATGTTAAGTATTTTTCAGAAGGAGTAGTTATTAGGAAAGAGTGATGGAACAGTAGCTTGGTTATAAGTAGTGAAAAAAGAATAACTCCTATAAATTTCTGATACCCGTGATCTTGAGGATAATGTGTTGCTACAAAAGAGGAAAGTGACAGGCATGAATTCACCACCTTCCACTCTATTTTCCCTATTTGAATAATTCCAATTTACTCTTCAAGTCTTAACATATTGTGGCTCTCCCTGGAAGGCTTCCTGTTCACTACCTCCCTCAGAAACATCCAATTAATTTAGGTGTTCTTCTCTGTTTATCCTTTTTTTTAAGTTTATGCATTTATGAGGGGTGTTAGGGGAAGGGCAAAGACACACACACAGAATCTGAAGTGGGCTATAGGCTCTGAGCCATCAGCACAGAACCCCACGTAGGGCTAGAACTCACAAACCACTAAATCATAACCTAAGCCAAAATCAAGTGTCGCACACTAAACGGACTGAGCCACCCAGGCACCCCATCTTCTCTGTTTATTCTTGACAACTTATGTTGTCTACATGAACTGTGTCCCTAGCATCTAGTCTAGGCTTGGAACATGGTATATAATAAATAAATATTTGTTAAATTAATGAAATAATGTTTCACTGTAAGTCTCTTTATCAGATTTAAAAATGGTTTAATTATGCAAAACCTGCAGATAAATGATGTGTGTAAATAAAAGTTAAATCAATTTTGTTCAGTAGTTTAAAAATTACCTTTACCTTGCATTTTTTTTGTACATTATAAGAAGATAGGAAGGAACAATAAGTACTGGCCTAATAATTTAATGATACGAAATCACACAAACATATTGCTTTTCCTAAATCTGATTTCATTTTTTTAAATTTGTGATAAACAGTAAGATGTATTCTCTTCACAGATAAACAGATATAATTATTCTACATAACAAAGTAAATATAACTGGATAAGAAAATGTCTACTCTTAGAAATCTATTCCTATATTAGAGAAGAAAAGGAAAATCAGCATTAAAACATTTGTGTATAGCTAAGTCCTAAGTGGGGGACTCTAATACATAGGATTTCAAATAGATTAATTCACTGCACTTAGTGTGAATTAAGTAACGAAAAGATAAGATGTGTTGGAAAAAAAATTCCTCACTGTATATCAAAAGTCACAGAAACATGACACTTCAAAAAAACTACTTAGATAGATGCTTTTCCAGAATAATAAAAGCACTTAAAGTATGAATATAAAATATATAAGTCAAAGGAAAATTCAAAATGAAAATTGACTACAAACCTGACAAAGGCAGACAGAAATATTTTACAAGAACAGTTGGAGTTAATAAATCGCTGATTTTTCTTCATATGATTCAGAAATACAGTCAAAGCAGAATTTCTTAGGCTTTTAAAAGAATTTTACTTCAGGGACACCTGGGTAGTTCAGTCAGCTAAGCGACCCACTCGATCTCAGCTCAGGTCATGATCTCACAGTTCACAAGATCAAGCCCCAGCATTGAGCTCTGCACTGATAGTGCAGAGCCTGCTTGGGATTCTCTCTCTCCCTCTCTCTTTGTCCCTTCCCCCTGCATGCGTTTGTGTGCTCCCTATCAAAATAAATAAACACTTAAAAATGTTAATAATAATAAAAAAATAAAATAATGGTACTTTGTTAATTTTGCTGTCATTTTAGATCAAGTTTCCCTGATGTCAATTTTGCCATGGCTTCTGAAGGTTTTCTTGTCAAAAGTGAGAATATTTATAAGGTCAAATAAATACAGCACAAAATGTTAGAATGATTCATTCACAACACTGTAGAATCTTGGATCTGAACATACTCTTAATGATCATCAGGTTTAGACATATCGTTTTACAAGTCAATAGGCTTGAAAACCTATAATGTATAGAACTTTGTTCATGACAGATATTTAGGTATTGAACTAGTGGTAAAATTGGGTCGGGACTTCATTCTCCTAACTTTCATGGTAGTGCCTCTTCTGTTCTAGCATGCTTTCTATTACTTATAAGTAAAACACAGCAGAGAAATATTGTATCTAAATTAACAAATAGAAAATAAAATGTAAGAGATTCCCATGAAAACGAATACCCCAAATTGTTATATAAAGTATTTTAAATGAAGTTTTAAAAGTATCTCTCTCAAAAAATGTTGCCTAGCATATAAAAAAGTTTTGAAGGTATATAGTAGAAATATGTTCTGACCTATCAAACTGTTAAAAAATAAACTAGAAAAATGGGCAGAAACTCATGTGTTTGACTTTGATATTTTTTCATTTGATACTCAATTTTGAAGGGCATTAATTCCTTCAAAGGTCACACAACTGTAAATAAGAAATTGCTAAGTTAAAAATACAGTCAAGAAACAGGAAAAAAGTTTCAACTTAGTGCATCGCTAGTAGTTCATCAAATAGGGAATAATTCAAAAAGCATTCACTGAGCGATAGAAACCAAAACAGTAACAGTAAGAGTAATAACAACCCCTACCACTTCTAGGATGGTAAAGTAGATATTCTTTTTACTCCTCTTGCTAAATGCAACTACAAATCACAGTGATTATACTGAAACAAAACATAACAACTCTTGAAAGTGGAAAGAAGAAAGCAGACGATCAAGGCAGCCTGAGATAGAACAGCTACGCGATTCTGAGCTTTGGGGGATCTCTTTCTGTCTCACGGACACAAGAGTAGGAGCTGAAGA
>CM053574.1:85716019-85757280 GCA_028646485.1 Cryptoprocta ferox | reverse complement strand
GGGAAGGGGGAAAGGTAATGGGGGGTGATGGTCTTGGTGGAGGTCACTTGTGGGGAAAATCACTGGGTGTTATATGGAAACCAACCTGACAATAAACTATAAAGTTTAAAAAATAAATAAATAAAATAAAAATGGTTGTGTAATAAAAAAAAATTTAAAAAAATATAATGAATGTGGACATGATTGCATGCTAATTACTTTTCTGGAAAGACAGTGTATTTCAAGCATAGTGGTCCATCTGTGAATGAACACTTTTCTTGAAATTTTGTGTGTATCCAGGGTTTAAAAAATATTCTCCAAATTAATAATTTCTTATATATTTCCCAAATCATAAAATGCTAGAAACGGTAGCTAATGACTCATTCACTGAACATTTATTCGATATTGACTCAAAGCCAGGCACTACTTTAAGTGCTTGGTGAAGGTGTAGGAGACCTTATTCCATGGGTGCTTTCATTCTAGTGAGTAAAAATATCTCTCCAAAGTAAAAATAGCACTCAAATAGAGGTGAGTATACAGATAAAATAGAATAGGGTAATGTAAGAAGAACAATGGGGTGAAACTTATTTAGGCAGCACAGGGATGGTCCCTATGACGATCAGTGCTTATGCTGGGACTGGAAGGAGGAGAGAGAGTTAAAAACGGGAAAATCTCAGAGAGGTGTATTTAGGCAGACGTGTCAAGTTCAAGGTGCTCAAGATGCAATGAGAGACTGAAGAAAGGTCAAGGCTCTGGGTGCATGAGGGAGAGTAGTGTTATGGGATGCTGTGGGAAAAATATGAATAATGTGAGCATGCTCTTCCTCGTGGGACATGACATGGGTTGGAATTTTATGCAGATAGTCATGGAATCTCATAGGCAATAGATTAGTCATTACGTGATCCAACTCTATCATGAAAGTTGCTACTCACCTAATCCAAACACTCAAACTATTTGAGTCACCACCAACCAACGTGGGAGTCCCTTGACGTTCTATTACAAATGTTCAGTACATACAAATATTTATGAAAATAAGTGTACTTCCATATCATGCCCCCTATCTGATATTGTTGCTTTTAAAATAATATTTTTTATTTACTTAGAAATAAGTATTTTATTTATAGTATCAGTCCATTTTCTTTTACCTTAATTTGCATAATTCTTTACTAAATTGTATAACTATGAAGGTAAAGCTAATGTTGCTCCAATATTAAGTGTCATGATCTTACAGATGGTGCTTATATCCTAGCTTGGTGACCAGTGGACCACATACACACAAAAAAGATGCGGAGGTGAGTAGGAATTAGTGACAGTCTTGAAATGTTCTTGTACAGGCATCATCTCATTATTCTGAATTTGCTATGGGCTAATGATTTAGATCATTTAATTAAATTGTTTGTTTACTTGTTGTTTGGCTAGGTCATTGCTTAAAAACACTTTTATCCATGTGGGGAAAGGAAAAAGAAAGGAAAAGACATACTAATCAAAGAATTAGTCTAACCAATATATCCTGCACCTAAGAGCTTAGTTGTGGTGGAATTTATAAGAAATTGTGTACTAGGGCTGCCTTAAGTTGCTGAACAAAAACTGTCAGCTGTCGTATGTATAAAATCAACCTGAACTTCCTGTGTTATTTTACATAATTTGCACTTAATTTGATTATCGATATGTTTAGTTTTGAAATTTTCAGTGTCATATTTTTTTTTCCTATTTGTCCTATCTCTTTTGTTTCCCCATTGCTATTCTTTTTCTGCGTTCTCTTTGATTGACTAATAATTTCTTTTCTTGTTTTTTTTTTTTTTTTGGCTTACATGTAACTTTTGCTTTTCACCTTAATAGCTGCTTCAAGATTCATAGTATAGATCTTTAACTCATCACAGTCTACCTTTAAGTGTTGTTATGCCACTTCACACAGTATCAGACACTTAAAACAGGTACACTTTGATTTATCTTCTCCCACTTGTTGTAGGTTTCTAGGAGACAGGTGTGTAGAAAGAGGCTTCTGTATTGTGATGAAAATTCTACTTGTAAAACATCACTAAAGTACAATCTCTATGGACGTTATTCTAGAAAAGCAAGTTTTTCTCCACAGTTCCTCTGACTATAATTTATTATTTACCTGGAGCTACCATTAGGCAGATGTAGGGCTTTGTTTATGCTTTATTTCAGGTGTTCGATGCCTATAAAAATGGGTCTAATAAATCTCTGAATCACAAATCAACCACTTTATAAATCACTTTTGAGAGAAAATTTTCCTTTGAGCTATCCCAGAAAGTTAACTTTGTTACTCAATTAGTTTTGTGCATTATCATAGTTCTGGGGAGAAGAAAAACTAGTAGCTATAAGAAATTTATAAACAGGATAATTTTCCTATTGATCAGTAATATTTTCTTATTGGCTTATTAATATTTATGGCCATCGTAATCACATGTATACAAAAACATTAATATAATTTCCTGGGAGATTAAATAATAGTAAACATAATAAATATACTAAATGGAAAAAAATAATATCAGAATTTAATGATCTTTCTCTTGCATTGTTGAAAAAGGGTTAAAGGTTCTTGTCTTCAGATTTGAGCCAGTCGTATATTCCAGGAGGGAATCCAAGATTGTTGATAGGAGGAAAGCACTTTCCCAGTTTGCATGAGGAATAAGCCTTGGGTACTTCAATATAGGATGTTTGCTTACATAAAATGTTTATGCTATAATAGATTCCTTGTCCTACCCTGACCCTGAAATTCAACTCTAAAGCAAATTTTGCTATGCAGGACTCTCACACAAAACTGCTTACACATCTGTCATTGTCCTCTACAAGGCAAGCTTTAAGTCTGTACTGTATTTATTATGCAAATTCCTTTGAAATCTGTGGTGCAGGTGCCTCATGCCTTTCAAAATTAGTTTGCATATTAAATGTAGCATAGAAAATGATGGCCCACAAACTTTAGCTGCTTTGGTTTTAATCAGAGATTGTGAAATAAAATGTATTGGATATTCAGGGTAATTCGCACACAATGGAAACAATTAATGGGAAATACTCTAGCACACCCTTTGTTTCACACTATACAAGTTGAAGAGAGCAGCTGTTACCCAAACATGTTTTCCTCAATAGTTTCGTTTTATTTGGATAATGTCAGAACAAAAAAAAAAAAAAAAACTGTGCAATCCTTGCTAGAAGCATATTTTTGCTACTGAGTTGTTTCTTTTTCTTAAAGTTTACTCTTTTTTTTTAAAAAATGACAAAATTGCCTTAGGGTGTCAAATATACTTTTCTTATGACTGTATAATGAGAATGGACCAAGGTTTTATGAAAGCACGTATCTGAAAAATAAATCATTGAAGCATAATTTTGAAATAGAATGGATTTAAATAAATAAGGTGTGTAAATCAGCAAATAAATCGATGCATAATATCAAGCATTACAGAAATGGAATAATTATTCTAGTTCTTGTTTCTATAAAGAAACCTGAATTGCATGACCATGAGTAAAAATTTACATTATAAAATATTTGCAGCTTGTGAGGGACAGGAAGGATGGATAGGCAGAGCATGGAGGATTTTTAGGGCAGTGGAGATGCTCCATAGACACCATAATGATGGATATAAGTCATTATATTTTTGTCCAAACACATAAAATGTACAACCCAAAGAGTAGACCCTCATGTAAATTATGGATTTTAGTGATTATGAAGTGTCGATGTAAGTACATCAGTTGTAACAATTGGTGGCGGCCATTGATAATGGGGGAGTCTTTGTATGTGGGGAGGTAGGGGGTTTATGGGAAATTTCTGTATCTTCCTCTCAGTTTTGCCATGAACTTGAAACTGCTCTAAATTATTTAATCTTAAAAAAATTACTTCCTGGTAATTTTGAAACACTACTTAAAAAGTAACTCAGAACTCCTAGTTTCAGCCTCAACGTGTAAAGAGCTTGGAAGTCATCATTCCATTCTTTTAAGTACAAGAAGTTAAGAAAACTGAAAATCAGTTACTTTTCTTGGATCAATAGGAAAACTGACCCTTCAGATAAAATTGTCACTCTAAAATTTGGAGAGATGGGCAAATTCAGAGGTTTGAGTACTTGCAGCAGTAGCTGCTGGAGTCATTAATCTAATCTGTAGGAACACATAAAGGACAAATTCCTGGAGGATGATTGTAGCAAAGGAGAGAAAAATGGGGATGGGTGTGCACAGTTAGGGGAGTTCCACATTTTGAAGGTTTTAACCTCCAGGAACCGCACCAAGTTCTATAGGGAAAATCAGAGAAAGATTCCCTTATGATTCTGGCAAGGGAATGGAAAAAGTAATTACTATGAAATATGATCAGTTCTATTTTTTAAATTTTTTTTTCAAAACAAAACCTACTCTCCCAGGAAAAAGACTTCACGAGGTCCTTATCAAAATTGAGGGAAAGGCATTTCTTTGTCTCAGCCCATGTTAGACTTCATGCCTCACTTCAGGGGATTAGGGAGGGAAAGAAACTAAAAATAAATAAATAAATAAATAAATAAATAAATAAATAAATAAATAAATTGTACAAGTCATAGTTGAGAGACATAGGTCCACTAAAAGACTAATATCAAATCATAAAATTATATAATGCCTCCCTAGCCTGTTACCTTGCCACCACAGCAGTAGAGTTCCAGTATAATTACAGTGGAATGCAGCCAAAAGAGCTGCAAGAAACAGGGCCCTCAGGGTAGAAGTTCTTAAAGAAATGCAAAACATCAGTGAAGGTAAAAACAAGAGTCCCTCTTGAATTTGATGCTTCTGGCTCCTGTAGCTACAGCAAGCATTATTGACAGCAGAACTCCCCATCAGAATAACCTAAATCCTCAAACTACATGCCTATTTTCCTCATTTTCCATTGTCCAAATGCATCATGTTTGACTCTCAACAACAACAAAAAATTGCAAGCCATGCTGAAAGGCAAGATTAAGAAACAGAAGAGACCAGGCAAACATCACAACCAGAATCATATATGACAAAGATTTTGGACTTAGCAAGCAGAGAATTTAAAATAATTGTGATTAAAATGTTAAGGGCAATATGCAAGAACAAATATTATTTGAGGCAGAAAAAGAATTTGACAAAACCCAGCACCCATTTATGATTAAAACTGTCAACAAGCGAGGAATAAAGAGAAACTTCTTAAATTTGATAAAGAACATCTAGAAGAACTTACATCTAATATCGCACTTACTGTTAAGTGCAATGTCTTTGAGGAAGGATGAGCTCCGTGTGTCAGAAACAGACAGAAATCTGGTATGTGGTGTTTTCTCATCTCACTTCATTTCTTTTACTTTTTCATGTTTTTTGAAAGAGAGAGAGAGCTGGGGAGCAGCAGAGAGAGAGGGGAACAAAGGATCTGAAGTGGGCTCCACTCTGAGAGCACAGAACCCAATGTAGGGCTTGAAATCATGAACTGTGAGATCATGACTTAAGCTGAAGTCAGGCACTCAACCAACTGAGCCACCCAGGAGCCCTTCATCTCACTTTATTTTCATGTACATTATAGTTTGTTATTTCTTAATTACATTGAGAAGGCAAAGTAGATGTCTACTATTTAATTTCAATTCTAATAGCATCCTTTTTTCTTTAAGAAGGTCTATTTGGACTAGATGACATCAACATAGACACTTTTGTCAACAAACATTATTTTTCCCCCTTGTGTTTCACGTTATTTCCTGTATGCTATTAAAATCCAAGTTGTGGTTTTATACCAGATTCTTACCTTTCTGCTAACAGTGGTAATGCTGTCAATAGCAAGAATCTGGTGAACAGAACAGTCTTAGTATGTAATCTCTGCATGATTTCATTCCTGTCATAGGCAAAGCTTCCGTAAAAAGAGGAAAGTTTTCTAAATCCAGTGCTTGGGGTATTATTTTATTCAATCATTCATTTTCACCGTACCACTACCAATTTTCATAGCATGGGTGTGCACATCATCATTCAAATATAATTTGCTACTCCTTCATAAAGAAGGCACAAAACAGGAATGTCAGGGCTCTTAATATATTTACATATTAATCAGCTTTCATTATCATTCCCTATCTCCCCTATCCTGTTCTTACCAATGACCTTTTCTCAGGGTGTATCCACTTTTACCTACCTACAGTTTTTGGTAAGATTGACCAAGACATCTCATTTTTTTCTTAATTTTTTCTCTTTTGAATTTTGTGGCATTGTCCTCTTTTTGCTTTCCTCCTGCTCTCTATCACGTCTCCCACCTGCTTTGTCCAGTAATTTTAATTAAATCACAGTACACATGACGTGTTTGTACAACTTCCTTTGTCCACAATCTTGCTGATCTAATTTGATTCTGCCTTGGTGATTTCAACCACACCACCACCTCATCTGTCTTTTTTCTGCATATATTTTATCCTTCTAAAATGTAAGCTTCACCAGAGTGTAGATGTTTTTCTATTTTTTCCCCACTCACATGTCCAAAGAACAGTGTCTGGCACAGATATAATAGGTACTCAGTACATAATTGTCCATTGGATTACTTCCAAATGTACACTTTCAGTGTATCTCAAAGAAGATGGGGAGATAGACAAAATGGGTAGAGAGAAGTGGGAGGTACAGGCTTCCAGTTAAGGAATGAATAAGTCACAAGAATAAAAGGTACCGCATAAGGAATATAGTCAATGATATTGAAACAGCATTGTACAGTAAAGATGGTAGCTACTCTTATGGTGAATATGGCATAATGTATAAGCTTGTGGAATCACTCTATTGTACACCTGAAACTAATGTAAAACTGTGTCAACTATACTAAACAAACAAACAAAACCCGAAAAAAACAGCTTAATGTATATATGATGTTTACCTAAGATGCATTTTTTCCAAGCCCCATAAAAAGATTTCTACTCATTGGTCTGGGCTGGGACCAGATATGTTTATTTTTAACAGGTTCCTTGGTGACAGGTGAAATTCTTGCTTTGAGAAGCACTGAATTAGATATATATTTTAAATTACTATTAGACATCTTCAACTGAATATACTTTTAATACTTTAAATATTTGAAAATTCACATTTTTTCTAAATATTTGTTCTTCTATTTCTAGGGCTGTTACTTTTCTCTGAGGTTAAAAAGGCCTCTGTTCTCTTGCATACTTTTCATTTAAGATTATGCCAATATATCTTCCTTCTATTGAGCTTTTATTTTCTGCCTCTGCCATTTTATAATTTCAGACACTCAAAGAATTTTACAGTGATCTAATTAAAAGGTGTTATTACTATATAGACAATATCATATCCTCTAAGAACTTGAAAATATAGATTATGATAACTAACAATGAATTTGCCATGTGAAAATTAATGTAATATTGCCCTAAATGGACAGATTGACTCAGACCTTGGTTTCTGACCCAGAAGTTTTACTTATATTATATTGGATTACATTATATTACATTATTTTCACTTTAAATTTAACTTCTACTATTTTTAATATTAATCTTTATTGAGAATATATACACGCAAGACATTATTTTAGGTACTTTGGGGGTTATGTGCATAAAATCAGTAAAAAGATCATGTTTTCAACACCTTGTAGATTTGAAGGAAAGGGAAATGTGTACAGACAATTAGATTAAAGGGAAGAATATTCTAAGTTTTAAAAATTATACAGATAGGGACGCTTGGGTGGCTCAGTCAGTTAACCGTCCACCTTTGGCTCAGGTCATAAATCTCACGGTCCATTTCAACACCCGCTTTGTGCTCTGTGCTGACAGACAGCTCAGAACCTGGAGCCTGCTTAAGATTTTGTGTCTCCCTCTCTCTCTGCCCCTCCCCTACTCATGCTATATCTCTCTGTCTTTCTCAAAATGAATAAACATTTAAAAATTTTTAAAAATTATACAGATAAAATATTATAAAAATAAAAAATTTTACAAGGCGCCTGGGTGGCTCAGTCGGTTAAGTGTCTGACTCTTGGTTTCAGCTCAAGTCATGATCTCACGGTTTTGTGAGATCACATCGGGCTCTGCGCTGGCAGCTGGGAGCCTGCTTGGGAATTCCTCTCTCCCTCTCTCTCTGCTCTTCCCCCAGTAGCACTGTCTCTGTCTCTCTCAAAATAAATAAATAAACTTAAAAATTTTTTTTCAATATTTGTGGTTGTGTATGCAGATGTGTGTGGATGTGACTTAATACATTTGTGAAAGCATATGCTGGCTGATTAACTCAAATTAGTAATTCAGAATAAAGAAAAAATAACTTCTATTCCTGAAGGTATAATGCCTGCCTGTGAACATGCCACATGAAACATTGTAGTTTTTATTGTAGAGTTTGAATACCAATGTCTTCTTGACTGTCTCTTTCTGGAGGCTGGAAATCATCTCTTCCGTCTAAACAAAAAGCTTTGCACAAAATGAACCTAAGTGTGTGTTAAATGGAAATTCTGTTACAGAATCAATCAGTAAGAACTCAATAGTAGTAGATATTTATAGAACAGTAAAAAGATATATGCAGAAATCTTTTAATTTTAGTTCCCCTTGAAGACTACTTCCATTATGAAAAGCAATGGTTCCAACTTAATTATGAAAAAATGTTCAGTATGTGAATATTTTTATTTTGTTTGATTCTTACTCTGAAATATCAGATGCATAAAATGAAGTATAATTGTAAAATTAAAACTTTACATGATTTTATTGATGACAAAGTATTTGATTTTTCCATTATGCTAACTTCACTTGTCAGTTTTACCTTTAAAAGATTTAGGACTTTCAGTGTATAAGTGACTTAAAAATTACTTTGAAACTCTCAAAATATAATGTTTTCAAAGTAAATGAAAAAATAAAATAGGTGAACATGATTTCTTTCTTTTCTTTTTTTTTTTTTTGCATATTTTTAAGTATGGTTTTCTTTCTAGACATCCCAAGGCATCTGTCTGCTATTTTGGTATTGTGGGAAATGGGAATTTTCAATGAGATTGGCATAGAAGTGAAATGCAGCATTCGTATTTTGATAGCAAAATTTAATTTTATTTTGAACGATAATTTTATTTTTATTTTTTTATTATTTTATTTTATCTTTGTATTTTTAGAAAGAGAGCACAAGCAAGGGAGAGAGCAATAGAAAAAGAGAGAGAGAGAGAAAGAGAGAGAGAGAGGAAGAGAGGGAGAGAATCTTAAGCAGGCTCCACACTCAGTGCAGAGCCTAACTTGGGGCTTGATGCCAGAACCCTGAGATCATGACCTGCCAAAATTAGGAGTCAAATGGTCAATCAACAGAGCCATCCAAGCACCCTGTGACCATAGTTTTGTATCAAGTTTTCTTGAAAGAGAAAATCATTTCCTAAATTTTATAATTCCTTAAAGGTCAGTAAAATATAATAGTTACATCTGGTGTACTTGATCATATAATTTTTTATATGGTGTCAGGAATATCTTTTCCTCCATTGTTATGGGAAAATAGACATGAGAAATGGAGCTTAATAGCAAGACAAGTTTACTGTTTCTTTGTACTGCCTTGTTACTTTAATTTTAATTGTCTTCGTGATATAAATTCTACTGGTTATAGTTTTGCCAATTTTGCCATCACTGAAAAGGCCAGGTTGTAAGTGTTAGTTTGGTGGAAATGGACAAAATCATTGTGTGAAAGTTCATATCACAGCGTACATGGGAAACCTGTCCTTACTGATTCAGTCTACAATGGAATATACCAGAAGGACAGAAATGGAATAGAAACTTGTTGAAACATGTGTGCTGTAATCAACTTAACCTGTATACTTCCTAGGAAGAAGGTTAAAACATTGATAGTAATTCTAGGAAAAATGGTTAAGATACTACAAATGCATAAAAATCACCTTGGGATTAGAATAAATTTAGTAGAAGAGAATGTTGAGGCCTGGATTTACCTCCAGCTGGCAACCCTTTGTTCCTGGCTTCACATTGCAACCAGAATTGGCTTTCCATAGTAGGTATAAATTTTAGTGTACAATATTGGGACCTAAGACTTTATGTTCCTTATTGCTCTCTTTTCTGAGGTGGGGGCAGGCACAGGGAATGCTATGATAAGCTGTCTTCAAAATAAGTCACCAAGTTGATATTGCAACATTCAGAATTCTGGCTTTGTTGCTTTGTTGCATCAGTGCCTCCCCATTACCTTCATGATAGAGTTCAACTTCCTTTTCCTGCATCTGAGGCTCTTAAGGGCTCTGCCCTTAACACATCCACCATACCCTCGCATTTGCACTTTAACAGTTGCAAATGTTGAAGTTTGCTAACTTTGTACTGACCAGATTGTGCCTCTATTTTTCAACTTTGCTAATCTTATTACCTTCTTCTGGAATAACATTCCCCCTCCTCTTTATTTGGCTAATTCCTTTCAACCTTCAGAAAGCTCAAGCTTCATCATCTCTTCCAGGAAGCCTTCCCTGAATTCCTAAGTCAGTTGTAAAATGTTTCTTATTCTTTTTCTCCCAAAGCAAATCCATTCCCAAACAAAGTCAAAATTCCTTTTACAACACCACAATAACTCCACTAGAGCAGATTAGATTTATATTTCTTAGGATGAGAAAACAAGTTAGGTTAGATTTTATAACAGACAAAAAAAGGGTCTGGAAAGTCTCAAGAATTCCCAAATGTGCTCTGGTTTGGATACAAGAGAAGGGAGCTCATCTCACCAGTATTGGTAAGCAAGCCAATGAGGTATGTAGCAAGCAATTGGAGTCCAGAACTCCCAAATGCCTTCAAGGAGTTTATATGAAAGTTGGTTGAAAGAGGATCTTTCCACAGGTGTCAGAGTGGCTCGGTGGTTACAGAATTCACCCAATGGCAAATAGGAAAATATGACATATTCTATGGCTAGACAAGTCCAACTATAGCTGATATGGAGTCTCAGGGAAAATAATTTGGGCTTAACGAGATGAGAAGACACCTAAGCCATTCTTTTGTAAACTATCAAGTGTCAGGAGGATGAACAGTAGCATGTGGGAAAGGACCTTGCTTTCAGACCAGAGAACTTGAAGGATGATACTAGAATATAATACGGATCTTAGGAGGGAGGTCATCTTTTTGTTACCTGCTCCAGGTTATGCAAGCCCTTCTTTTGCCTACGTCAACATGTCAGGAACAGGGAGAAAGGGGAGGGCCTTGGGAAGCCTGGATACTTAAACAAAAGAGGTGAATTAGGAAAAGAGTATTTAGATTATTTCATTGAACTGTGATTACTGGATCAATCTCAATTTATTTTTTACTCTAATTCTACTAAGTAGGATGAGGACTGAAAATGACTACAAAATTGGTCACAGGAAAAATAAGTTATATTTTCTTTGTACTTTTGGATATACTGTGAGTGGATTTAGAATGCCAGTATATACTGCCTACTTGCATTTGTCTGTATTTCTCCTATGAATGAGTGTCACTTGGAAAGAACTGAATGTTTCATATGTAATGTGAATTCTTTTTTTGAATTAAAACTACAACTAAAATTAAAAACATGTATGTCAAGATTCAAATACTGAAAAAAGGAAAAATTTTAAAATAATATTTATGTATGAAGAAACTCTTTCCTTTTATTTGAAACATGCTTACAGTGTATAGCTCAAAATTATTAACTGTTATTCTTAAAATACGCTATTATAAGAATTAATGTATTCATATTTATATTTTATAAAGACATATAATAATTTTATTTTAAAAATACTGCTTCATTATTTCTTTATTTCAACACACATAATTGATTTTTTTAATCTTTGCTCAACTCTGAATAAATATTTGAATATTATTTGTATAAAACAAACTGAAGACTATGTAAATATAATTTTCTAGAAAAATCTATTCCAATACATACCCAGGTTTTATATTATATAGGGCATGGATGATTTGTATTACTTAGAGTTCATTATCTCTTGATGTTATAGTTTTCCATATTTTACTTCATAAAAATATTTGATCTCTTATGTTATCTCAAATACATTTCGTAGTTTCAGTTGTTTATCAATTCCTTCTTTCTGTTTATTATTTATAAACTAAAAGTCAAAATGTCTCTTGATATTTTAAAATTACTGAGTAACCAAAGATACATTTTAATAGAGTTTTACTTTTCAGAACAAAATGCTAAATTTGCCATTCTTATTATAATAATAACCTTTTTTTAAGACATAGGAACAATAGGTTTTGGTGTGTTAATTTCTTGAATATAATAGCAATTGAGAATTATTATTTTTATAATTAAACCTTATTTTTTATTTATTAAATGAGAGTTTTAAACATAACTTGATATTTTTATAATTTCTAATAATAAACAAGGAAACAATGAATTTATAAAAATAGAATTCTAATGAATTCTTTTTGATAGAGTGTATGGCAATTAATATCAACAAACAGATTATACTTTGAAGGAAAATATGAACTTCAGAGAACTTTCACAACCATTAGTTAATTTAAAAATTCCAAAAAAGTAAAGCATATTTCATCTATGGGTATACCTAATTTAAAAACTGTCCACGATGCTTTAAATGTTGCAATGTAATTAATATTTTCTTTATTGAATGAAATGCTACCTAGAGGGACTGAGGAGGTAGCATGATGTGATCTTCTGAAGAGCTTCAATATGCAATGATATTATTCTGTCTTCCACTGTCTCATTATTCTCAGATGGTGCAAACAGACATTTGGAGGATTTGAGTTCCGTGACCGAAAACACATACTAGGTATTGGAAGAAACAGGAGGTTAGAAGATATTCTGGTTCCAGACCCTAGACTCCTAACTGCTCTGCCTCATGGCCTCCCCTTCATATATATCCCTCCCTTATAGAAAGACAATGTCTTTTTCTCAATCAAGTGAGTGATGGGAGTCTATAAGTCATAATTGCCTAATAAAAGGAGAAGGGGGAGCCAGTCATGAAAATGATCAGTAAGGAGATAGCTAACTGAGCAGGGGAATTACTGTGGCAGTGGTTGATATCACTGAGATTGTAGCAAACCTGAGTCTTACTAAGTAGGAAAGTGAGTTTTGTGGAGGATGAATTAGAAGCAAAGAATACATACATTCAAAGGCAAAGGAAAAAAAGTGAAAGTGCAAGTATACAGATTAATGGCCGTGATGTAATAATAGTATAAGGATGAACACAGCCACCAAAAAGTTGGGTCAGACATATGAAAGAGAAAAAAATTAGACATCAGGTAAGGGTTCATGGCAGAAATAAGCCTTATTACTGCATTTTTAATTTACTTAATAAAATAGTTTGGTCAATCTAATTATAAGTCTTTTTGCATTTTTTTTAAAACATTCCTCAATACGCCCATTGACCATTTGCCTTATAGACAACAAACATGTTTTACCCCTTATTATACTTTATATACTTTAAAGAAAATAGCTTTGAATTTAAAGAAAATTGGAACAGATAGTACACAGTTTCCATACACCTTATCTCCCATTTCTCATACTCCTACTGCCTCCCCCATTATTAACATCTCACATTAATATTGTATATTTGTTACAATTAATGAGCAAGTATTGGTGCATAATTATTAACTAACACCCATAGTTTACATGAAGATTGGCTTTTTGTATTGTAAATTTATACAGGTCTTGACAAATACATAATGTCATGTATCTACCATTACAGTGTCATACAGAATCATTTTGCCCCTCTAAAAATCTCTTTGTTTTTTCATCTCCCCCAGCTCCTACAAACCTGTGATAACCACTGATATTTCTGCTGTCTCTATAGTTTTGTCCCTTCCAGAATGCCATATAGTTGGAATTATACAGTATGTAGCATTTTCAGATGGATTTCACTTAGCAATATGTGTTTAAGTTTCCTCTATGCTTTTCATGGCTTAATAGCTCATTCTTTATTGTTAAATAATATTCCATTATGTGTATGTACCACAGTGTGTTTATATATTCACCTATTGATAAGCATCTTGGTTGCTTCCAGTTTTGGCAATTATGAATAAAGTTGTTATAAACATTCATGTGTAGGTTTTTGTGTGGACATAATTGTTTGACTTCTATGGGCAAATATTAAGAGGCACAATTGCTGGTCTTCAAACATGTTTAGGTTTTTAAGAGACCCTCAAGTGGACTTCCAAAGTGGCTCTGCCACTTTGTACCCCTACCAGCAATGGATGAGAGTTTGTATTGCTCTACTTCCTCACCAGCATTTGGTGTTGTCAGTGTTTTAGATCTTGGCCATTTTAATAGGTATGTAGTGGTATCTCATTATTTTATTAATTTGCATTTCCTTCATGATATATGATTTGGAGCATCTTTTCATATGATTATTTTCCATCTGTAAATCTTCTCTGGTGAGATATTCAAGGTTTTTGGTCCATTTTAAATCTAGTTGTTTGTTTCTTATTGTTGAGTTTTAAGAATGCTTTATAGATTTTGGATTATAGTCCCTATCAGATGTGTCTGCAAATATCTCCTCCCAGTCTGTGACTTGTCTTCTCATTATCTGGGCATTTTCAGAGCAGAAGATTTTAATTTTAATGAAATCTAGCTTGTCAAATATTTCTTTCATAGATCATGCTTTTGGTGTTGTATCTAAAAATTATTGTCATGCCCAAGGTCATCTACATTTTCTTCTATACTTTCTTCAAGGAGATTTATGGTTTTTCATATTACATTTAGGTTTACGATATATTTTGCGTTACTTTTTGTAAAGGGTATGAGATGTTCATTTAGATTCTTTTTTTTTTTTGTATTTGATGTCCAGTTCTAACACCATTTGTTGAGAAGACTATTTTTGCTCCACTATATTGCCTTTGCTCCTTTGTCAAACAACTTATTTATTTATTTTTAAATTTCATTCATCAGAGTTTTGTAGTTTTCCTTACTTAGATCTTGATCTAACTTATTTTGTTATATTTATACCTGGGTATTTAGTTTTGACAATGTGAATTTATTTATTTTTATTTTTTCATGAAAATTTTTATATGTTTATTTGTTTTTGAGAGGGAGAGAGAGCATACATGATGGTGAAGTATGAAGGGTGGAGGAGTGTTCAATAATCTTATGATTACCTCTAAGAGCTTTAGATCTCAGTGAGCCCATGCCTATGGATTGTCATCTTCACAAAACTTTCTGGGTTGTTTTGCTTTGTTTTGTTTTGTTTTCTGTCCTTTCATAGGTGGAACAAGAGATGAGTATTTCCCTTGTTACAGGTCACTTGGAATCTGATAAAACCCCCGTGGGTTAGGCTCTGCTTAATAAGCTTTTCCTGAGAGTAGACCTTGTTAAGAACAGAGTTCTCTGACACATTTCAAAATAGTTTTTTTTTTCCATTTCTCCTGCCAGAAGCACAAGCAGATTTTTTTTTTTTATGATATTTGCTGTGAAAACCTGTTCAAGGTTCTGGTGATAAATCTCACAATAGTGTGGGAGCCCTTGTATGACTGGGTGCCCTGGAGTTTTTAATTCTCAGTATTGTTTGCACTGAACCTCCAGCAGTTTGTCGATCACAGTTCAGGATTTCTTTCCCTGGCACTTGTTTCTGTGGCAGTATCCCTCCTTGGGTCGCAGCTCTGCTAAGCCATGACTTCTGTATATGCCTGTCTGTTCACTCCAGTCCTGTGGGCAGAAGTTTGCTCTGTGCCTTCCACTCTCTTCTGAATCCAAGAAGAGTTGTTATTCAGTCTGTTCAGCTTTCTGTTTGTTATTAAGCAAAGTACAACTTCTATGCACTTTACATGCAGAATTAGAAACCTCTCCAGTAGTTTTTAACTCTCAAGATAGTCCACACTCAGCCTCCAGCAATTCTGCAAAGTTATCATTTAAATATTCCTACTGGCTTCAGTGGCTTTCACATCAGTTAAGTTTATCGTGGCTGCAATCTTTATTCACCTGTCTCTCCAGGTTTTGGGGTGATGGTTTGCCCTGTTACCTTAATTCTCTCATGGATCTGAGAAAAGTTTTAAGAAATAAAACAGAATCTACGGTGAAGAATTGACTAATCTGTGGTTCTTTAACCTGGCTATAGAATAGGGTCACTTGAGGAGCTCCTAAAAATCTAAGTACCTGTATCCCTGCCAGACCAATTAAACCAGTATTTCTCAGGGTGAGACTCAAACATCTATATCTTTATAGCTTCACTGGTGATTGCTGTGTATGTTCAGGATTGAGTGCTAGGCCTGGATTGGGGCAGGGTGTCTAGACCAAGATGCCTGTGTTTGAATCACACCTATGGGGCTCTCCATCAATGTGAAGCTGGACAAGCCTCTGAATCACTCTGTGTCACAGTGCCCTAATCTGGAATATGCGAATAATAATATGTGGCTCATAGTTTTGTTCTTGGCACATAGTGACTGTTATATGTGTGCTACTTTTATTTGTATAATCATTATTACAGACTTGGACAGTAAATTGAATATTAGTGATGTCCCAGGCTCTACCGTAATGACATACTGTTCTTTGACATCCCTAGAGGTGGTTATTAACTTGAATATTTTCTTTACAATTGCCTTGCTTTCTTTTCTATTTTATAATTTTACTGCTCTTATTTATTATTGTATTACATTTATAAACCTAAATAATTGCTTTGTTTCATATTTATAATTTTTATGAAAATAAAGTCATAGTATAGGTAATTTTTGTTAAAATAAAATCTACATTATATTTTTGATATTTACTTAGGTTATCACAATTACCATTCATTTAGAGGGCTCTACAGTGATCCATTTTATGAATACACCACAATTAGTGTATCGATTCTTCTATTAATTGACATTTGTTTTATTTCCAGTTATTATTTTGTTGCTGTTGTCATGGAGAACCACAGTGCTAAAAATATTCTTAAACATGAATCATGGTGCATGTTCAGAAGAATTTCTTTAGAAGAGATATTTAAGAGTAGAATTGAAGTCATAGTTGGTGTATATAGTTGATTTTCTTAGGCAATACTGAAGTGTTTAATAAAGTGGTTTTATTAATTTGCACTTCAGTTGATGAATGTAAATGTTGCTTCACACTCTTGTTGTCTCTTGACATTGTACAGTTTTAAAATTCATGTCATGTTGATTGCTATAGATCATTTTTTTCCTTCTTTTTTGAAGTGCCTATTGACCTCATCTGCCCATTTTTCTATTGACATACTTCTCTATATCTATCCCTTAGGAGATTTTTTTAAAATAAATATTAAATATCAGTTCTTGGTTATTTATACCTGTAGTAAATAACTGCCAGTTACAAATTGCTGTTTCATTTTTCTACAGGATCTATTTATTTAAAAAAAAGTTATTTAATTTTAATTTAATAAAACCTGCCAAACTTTTCCTTTTGTTTGGGGGAGGGGCATCATATTAAAACACTAAGGTTTAAGTTTTAGATCACACCTAAAGTTATTCTCTAAAACTAGGTTATGAAATTATTCCTCTGTAATGTTTTCTAAATGTTTGGTAGTTTTACTCTTCTCATTTTGATTTTTAATTTACCTTAAATTAATATTTATGTATATGGTATGAAGTTGGGGTCTTATTCAATTTTCATGTAACTAAAAATTTCATTATTTTTAATAGCCCAATCAATGTCCATACAAGTCTGCAAACTCACTGTATTATGCATTTACATGGGTGTGTGTATTTTCCCTCTCCTCCCCACACCTGATGCTCTATTCTGTTGCACTGAGCTATCCCTGCACCAAAACAATTGCCTTAATTACGAAAGTTTTATAAGGCTTGGTATATGGTAAGGACATTCCTCTCGCTCCCTGCTTGTTCTTCCTTTCCTTTAAATTATACCTTGGTGATGTTTAGTGTCTTATTAGAGAAGTGTTCACATTCATGAAGGCTCTCATATGTTCTTTATATGGAAAGGAAAAGCAGACTTCTATAATTTTTATGATAACCCTAAAATAATAGAAAAATTGTTCCATACTTAGACCTATCTTAAAATTTGCCTCTAGGCTTTTCCTCCTCAGGGTAAATTCAAATTATTTTTTAACTTGTTCTCTCTTGTCTAATGTTTAGTTTGTCAATACAGCTTACTTCTGCTTTTCACAACATCTTCGCTATTCTGGAAGTAATATACATATATCCTCAAGGTTCTTCCTGTCATTTATATAAAAAAAGTTTAAATCAACTGAATAATACATATTTAGTTACACTTCCTCAAGCAACAGTTATGTGGTTGCAACTTTTTCTATACATTAAAAGGTATATTTTAAAACTCTTCACTACAGTTGACATATTTTAAAAGTGTGATATATGTCAACATTGACTTAATGTTTCTTAAAATAATGTGAAGGAGGAACATATTGACAGAAAAAATATATTTTTTTACTTTTTATTGCATCTTGTGGTTTAATTTATGTAAGAAAGAGATAATCCAGTTAACATTTTTTAAAATGTTTATTTATTTTGAGGGAGAGAGAGGAAGAGAGAGAGAGAGGGGCTGAGGGCTATCAAGCAGGGAAGGGGCAGAGTGAGAGGGGAGAGAGAGAATCCCAAGCAGTCTCCATGCTGTCAGTGCAGAGCCAGATGTGGGGCTCCATCCCATGAACCATGAGATAATGACCTGAGCCAAAATCAACAGTCAGATGCTAACTGACTGAGCTACCCAGTTAACATTATTAAAAATATTTAAATTATTTTTAAACAGATTATAGGAATTAAAAACAAATGTTTATAAATTATAGACAACATAGTGAGCCTGCTTTTTATATTTCTAATATCTATATTTTTGGACTCTAACCCTCTCAAGACTTCAATATTTGAATATAATATGGACATAAATATATGTATTTGTGTATGTGTGTGTATGTATGTGTGTCAATATAAGCATGACAGTAAAAAGTTCATTCAATACATATTTACTGAACATACGTATGTACCAGAACCCAAGTTTGCAATTATTTGGGATATACCAGATGAAAAATATATACTTTGCGACCTTAGGTAGCTCCTAAGTTAATGGAGGAAAATTGATTCAATGTAATGGCTATCCTTTACATACTAAAATCAGTCTAAACAAAATCCTGTGAGAGTATAAAGAATAAAATGATAACATGCAAACTCCAAAGAGTCTCCTCAAAATTTGTGAAATTTATATCAAATAAATTGGCATAGAAGTAGCTAAAGATCCAGGAATTTTTCACCTAGTGAAAAGAGAGATGTTTACATATGTTGGATATCCTACTCTAATGTGTTCCAGAATGCATTTGTAGTTTTAGACCTAGTCAGATATGAACATGGGAATTTCAGCTCTGTGACATGGGAATTTAAATTTAAAATTTAAACTCAGATAATGTTGTATCTATTTCTAATTTTTCTCAATAGAACACATTTGTTATGAATAACTTCTTACAAATATTTCTTTATAGTTCAGTTAACACAGGAAATTTGTTTTAAAAAATACACATGCGTATGTTATATATACATGTACACATAATATGCACATATAAATGCATATATAATATCCTTATGTATTTTTTTATTATACATGATTAGAATATATTCCTTAAAAAGAATACAGAGCTCTGGAGATGATTTCAAAGCTTTTAATCTCAAAAAATTTTTTTGAAAATTAGTAAAATATTTACTGATCTAAGAACTGTGGTGATACAGGATAAAGCTAGACTTATGCTGTTCATTAGAACTGTTTAATTATCATTATGTTTACTATTCATATTAAATATAAAAAAGAATGTGGCAAATATCATAAGAACCATACAGGGTTCTCCAACAACCAGAAATAGTAGGAAATGCAATTTTAATATAGAAAAGCATACAATCTAGGAAAATATAAAGTGGTTTTTCTGGTTTGGCTGGAACTTGAAAAGGAGTGAAGAAGAGAATAAATGGTTGGAAAAGGGATATTTTTTGCTACATCACTGAGACCTCTGAATATGATTTTAAGTTCTTTGAAGCTTATTTCCCATACACTTTTTAAACATGGCATTGGGAACTATAATGCAACTAGAAATGGACACAAAGCAAATGAAGTATTGCAGTAGTTCAGGGGAAAGGTAATGAGGATACTTTGTGTATTATCAGTGGACATGAAAAGAAAGTCAATTCCAGAAAAAAATACATAAATAATGGCAAAAAAATTCATGTGGAGTTACTGGATACTAAGCCTTTTACGTAAATGATTTCATTTGAGTTTCATAATAATGACAAGAGATAAATGTTACTCTCATTCGCATTACACAGATGAGGACAGTGAAAAACAGACTAAGTACCATCCTGAATTAAGGACAAGTAGCTAGTAAGTGGCTGAGCCTGATTTCAAACAATTTGACTCCACAGTTAGTACACTTAATAGGAGAGACAGAGACAGAGAAAGGGGCAGAGTGACAAAGATTATATATTCTCGGGCTGAGTAGGTAGAAGACTTGATGACTGATATGAGAAGAAAAATCAGGGAGAAATTGACAAGGGTCCTAAGGTTTCAATCTGGGGTGGCAAATAGTGATAGTGTCAATAGAACATGGAATTATAAGAGTGAGAACAAAATTCAGGACAGAAGTGTAGGCTGAGTTGTGATTACATATATTTTTTGCTCTGGCAATTCATCTAGGTAAAATTAGAAATATAATACAAAAGACATGTTGAGGTTAGACTGCAAACCTGGAAGTTCTTAACAGATAAATTTGTAGGCTCTAAAATACTAGATAACATAATGGTTTTGTATACAATCCTGAAAATTTGACCAAAGCCAAAATATTCCAAGTTAAATAAATATTAGCTTCCTTTGCTACTAATACAACTCACTATTATTTCATAGATTTTAATGACTTCTATTTTATGTTTAGAGCTCTTTGGTCGACACTACTTGGTTCATGTATATCTAATTAAACAACTAATAATCTGCTATAGTTTTTGCATATCTTCCCTTTACTTCTTAGATAGTGTATATCACTTGTATGTACATGTGATTTTCAGAAGTTTCAGAAATCAACATAACTACATATTTCTCTACATGCTCATATTGTCTACTAAGGATAACTAACACCTTGGAAGTAATGCATCCACACAGTGATAATATTCCTGATCTTTACCCACATCCGCCATCAAATATTCATGATTACATATTTTCACCCAATGGGTATACAGTATTTATCGGTTCTGGAGTTGGAAAGATACGACCTATGAGAAATCAGTACTTGGGTGTTAATCTTTAAATAGTTTTTTGCCCTTAGATTTTCTTTAGAGATAGTGATTTTAAGTAATTTGGAACATTTGAGAACATTTAATTTGCAGAATATGACTTTGTGAAGAAATAAAGAAGTTCTCTCTAAATGTCCAAAGCTGGATACTAATAGTATAAGACAAGTCTGGATTACTATGAAATAGAGTATACAGTAAAATCATCAAGTTGATATGAATTATGAAGTGGATTTGAACCACACAAGATGAGGAATAAAAGATTTTTTTGAGTGTTAGAAGTTTAGCTAAACTACTCCATGGTATTACTGCGTAGGCATCTATTTTGCAGTGACCTTCAACTTATATCTTCCAGGATCTGTAACTAATTTCTATTTCTGTATTTTAACTCCTCTGGGCTGTTGGTGAACCGTGGATCATGATCGGGCACCTTGGGCTCGACTTAATAAGTGTTAATTTGACAAATTCATAATATCATGTCCTAAGTGCAAGCCAGTAGGAGAAGAGGAGGGTATACGGATTAGAATTGATGGTCCTTTGCTTTGCTCATGTTAAAAACCCAGTGAGATGAGGGGCACCTGGGCGGCCCAGTTGATAGAGGGTGTAACTCTTGATCGTGGGAGTTGTGAATTCAATCCTTATGTTGGGTATAGAGATTACTTAAAATAAAAATAAAAATAAAACCTAAGGCACCTGGGTGGCTCAGTCGGTTAAGTGGTCGACTTCGGCTCAGGTCATGATCTCATGTCTCGTGGGTTTGAGCCCCACATCGGGCTCTGTGTCTCCTCTCTCTGTGCCTCCCTCATTCCCACTGTGCGTCTCTCTCTCTCAAAAATAAATAAACATTAAAAATAATAAAATCTTTAAAAAAATCCCATAGGATGAAAGTAGAGATGTTTATCATGGCTTGGAGGAATCTGACCACATTATGTCTGTGCCCATTCCCCTCACCCCCCCACCCCCCGCCAACAAACACCATGGATACTATTAACTTCTGATAATCAATGAAGTTTTCAGGTGCCAAGTCTGACACATCATAACAACAGTAGAGTAGCAAGGGTAGGTGTCTGAACATATTGAATGAGGGGGTGAGTGAAAAGAGATGAATTTAGAGTTTCTTACAAAATTTTTGAATTTTATCATAAAGGTAATGGGAGGCATTTGAAGTCTATATACACAAATATAGTCTGTATAAAATATTTTTATCTGTGTTATTTTTTAGTACAAATCACCCTAGCTGCTATAAACTGTCGATATGGGAATGGAGACTAAGAGTCCTACGTAAGAGACTAGTTACTAGTGTACAGTAATGCTTCGTTTTAGAAATAAAGCTGGCTTTGGGGCACCTGGGTGGCTCAGTCGGTTGAGCGTCCGGCTTCGGCTCAGGTCATGATCTCACGGTTTGTGGGTTCGAGCCCCGCATCAGGCTCTGTGCTGACAGCTCAGAGCCTGGAGCCTGTCTTCAGATTCTGTGTCTCCCTCTCTCTCTGACCCTCCCCTGCTCATGCGGTCTCTGTCTCAAAAATAAATAAAATGTTAAAAAAAATTTAGAAATAAAGCTGGCTTTGAATAATACAATTGTTAGAGGTAATCAAGGATGTGAATTATTTTAAAGATAGAAGTGAAAACACATGGTAATTCAATTGTGGTGGGCTGTAAAGAGAAATAAAAGGATGATAGCTCATACCAAAGTTTTAAGTCAGAGCATGTGTATGAGTGGTGTTAAAATGTGTTGAGATGAACTCATAAAGCTGTCAGATTTCATGCTACTTAATATCTAAATCCACTAACTGGATCTTTTTGCTTACTTTCATGCCCATTCAGTTATCTCCTACTGATAGTTTTTCTTCCCATGTAGATGTCTATAGGGAAAACAAATTAGCGGTTACGCAAACACAAAAGTATGACCTACCTCCTGCATTATCTCTCACTGTAAATTAATTATTTGCCTCTCTGGGCTACATATTTTGTTTTTGTGTGTGAGAGATTTAATCAGTGAAAATCATCCTTTAAGATTCTAGTCAACAGTATTAACTGAGGTTCATATTTTGGTTAATATTATATTTTGGTCTCCTTAGACAATATAACAAATTCAGCAAAATAAAAGACAGGCTGTGGAACTAACTACTTAGAATAAAAGCCCTATACCATTCTCTTTCCTTTCAGATTTTCATAACCAGGCACCTGTGGTACACCCCAAGCAATATAAAATATACATCACTGGTAGTCAAGAAACTTTAGCTTCCTTGCGTGGAAACTAATTCAAGGTGCACTCAATTCCCAAACACCTACATTTGGAAAGGAATATCACAATTTATCTGAATCCCACCAATTTCCATAAATTCCTAAGAAAATATTTCACGATTTTCTTCTACCAGAAAGAAGGCTTGGTGTTTCCTTTCTCCCTCCCCTTACTCTTCTCCACTGAGTCTTGTTCCTGGAATCGTTCCAGAGTTAGTCACTTCACCAGCAAGTTCTCTTCTTAATCCCCGAAGGCACTGAAGTTCTTCCACTGATGATTGTTAACACAGCCATGTGAAAAGGTTTGCTCTTCAGGAGAGTCTCATTATTTATTTTTTTGAAAACCTACTAAGGCCCCATTGCTCCAGTAAAGCAGAAAACTTTTGTCAACCATCCATGGCAATCCCTTATCTGCAGTTTCCTGTTTTTAGTTAAAAACAATTATGGTTCAAACCTAATCCAGTGAAACTGCTCTTTAAGTAAACTTACTGAGCCTACCTCAATTTTCTACTGAAATCTTGGTGTAAAAAGACGAAGACATATTTTCATTTTTTCAGATACACATTCCTCAAGGAAGTTTATTAGAGATTGAAAATAGCACTATAATTTATCTAATACTGCTTTGTTCCAAAGAGTGCAATATACTTTTTTTTTTAGCCTTAGTTGTAATACACTGAGTCTGTATTATGGCAAAATTTGGAGGTACTCTAATTAGCAACACACTCTCAGGGATGGTTGTTACCATTTGAGAGACTAATCAGAGTTTATGATCCAAAACATTAATAGAATGCTACAATAATTCATCATTGATGATACTATTAGGTATTACTATATAGAGATAGATGAAAAATATTGTACTGGTATCCACACCATTGTATGAATATTATATAAAAATTGACAACCCCAGCTGTTAAACACCCAGCAGTAGTTCCTGAGGCCAAGAATTCCATTCAGCCCTGGATCCCAACATTATGATGAAGGATTCACATACATAATTAACTAGAGATATAGCTAAGTTATGTAATAAAAATAATGACTTCTGTTGTTTTCTGAAAAAGGTTTGTTTATATGGCTGATTTTACTCTTAGATTTATATTCATTGTATCAAGCAACAGGTCATATGATTATAGTGGGGGACACAAACTGGAGGCTACAGAGATCATATAGGGACATGATAAGGAAAAGAAGCAAAACAATATGAACAAAGGCTCTGACTTTATATTAGGTCAGTGTTTCTCACCTGTTATGGTGCATATCTATCACCTGAGGATCATATTAAAATGCAGATTCTCATTTAGTAGGTCTGGGATCTGACTTTAATAAGCTCTTAGCTGGAGGACTGATGTTTCTCCTAGTGCAATAGCAAGAAGGACGCCCTGTGTTAGTGTAGTCATGCTGATACATAATAAAAACAAATCTCTATATTGGGAATTCATGCTTAAAATTGTAATGTTAAGGATTTTTGATACAACATAGAAAAATGATTAAGAAAGAGAAACATGTTCTTCTTTAGTACATTAAGTCTAAAGGAGTGGGGAATTTAGTAACATCCTGTATAATTCTGTGGTAGATGTTTGTCTTTGAAATTTCTAATGATAATTTTTAATTGGTTAGTAAGCTCTGTCTTGATTCAGTACTGAACTCCAAAGGCAAAACTAAGATTCTTGTTTCTTCAAGTTGACAATGGTTCCTAAATACAAGTCATCAGTTTTTTTGTAGTTTAAACTGAGATTTTTTGAAGACTTTATTAGTTTTGATAATAGCAGATTAATTTGCCTTTTAAATACATGTGGAGGAGAGGTTAATAAAAGAATTTTCTGCATATTGCTTATCCTGACATGGTAGAATTCTCTAATATATAGGAGAAAATTACTAATTTTGCAAACCTAAGGTTAAATATCTTGTTTCTTAATACAAACAGATCACTTCCCACTATGTTTTCATTTTTCCATGTTTGGGGGATTTAAATCGATTCAATACAGCATGCATTACACATTTACCTATACCAGACACCAGGCTAGGAACTGTTCATAACTTTAACACTTCAATATACCTTCAAGTAGTGCTTGGGATGGGATGGCAGAGCATTTCACCAAATAAACAACACATACAACAAGAGCTATTAAATGCATTTAGAAGTTCACAGATACTTTGATCACAGAAAAACCAGTAATAGCCAGGTCAATATTAAATACATATTCTAAAGTATAGAGTAGGAGTGGTTTTCAGTGGATGGAGTTAGAAAGCGGAAAGTAATTTTTCAAGACTTCAAAACAGTGACTTTTGTGTTGAGTTTGAAGGATAGGTAGAATTTGGGGGCACCCGGGTAGATCAGTCATTTAGGAGTCTGACTCTTAATTTCGGCGCAGGTTATGATCTCATGGTTCATGAGTTTGAGCCCCACATTGGACTCCATGCTGACAGTGCAGAGCATGCTTGGGATTCTCTCTCTCTCTCTCTCTCTCTCTGTCTCTCTCTTTCTCTCTCTCACTCTCTCTTCCCCTCCCTGCTCATGCTCTCTCTCTCTCAAAATAAATAAACTTTAAAAAATACTTTTAAAAAGTTTGAAGGATAGGTAGAATTTTACCCCATATGTGAGGGATTATACAACTCTGGGGAAGAAGAAAGACCTAAGGAACATGAAGAGGTGGGAACTGAAGAAACAGTTCAGGAAAGATCAAGAAGCCAAAAGAAGGGCTGGATTTTCAGGCAATGGTTAGGCTTGTTAAAAAGGTGTTTGAAAAGTTAAAAAGTTATAAATTTCAGAGAATATTCAGATAATATTATGAAGGATACTAAATGTAAGTAAATAAGGAAATGGCTTCATTATTTTCCTTGACAGAATGATATTTCTTAGAATTCATTAAATGATTCTTATTAGCAAAATTTGTTTTCTCATTTTGTTTAATAAGCAAGTGATAGATATAAAATATATAACATTCTGATTTTTATGCATCCATAACTAAAAGCAGTCCCTTGACTACTGAGAAGAGCTTATTAACTCAGTTTCTAATAAAATTATTTGTCTAAATTTAATTTTTATAGATATCTTATTCAAATGTCCATAGAACTAGAACATGATAATTCAGTATAAGCCATTGGTTTTCATACTTTTATGGAAAAATACTGCAGAGCAATATTATTTTAAACATCAACATGTATTTTCAACAGTAATGAAATGCGCTGACAGAAAATGCTTTTGCTTTAAATATCGGAAATCCTAAGTAGTGAATGGCATTGAAATTATGGTAATTTGTTAGATAACTTTATATATATTTAATTTGTTATTTATATTTTATATATTTAATTAAGATATTTTACTTATGCCTAGATTTGTTACAGAAGGTCACCTTTCATTAACTCATTATAAAATAAGTTAAAAGTGGGGAGGTGAAAGTAAAAATAACAGTAGGAAAAAATGAATAAATTAGACTCAAATTATTAAACATAATGATTTTATTTATACAGATTTTGGGTATGCAGATTTATTCTCTGAAAAACACATCAAGAAGAGAAAGCTTATCTGTCAAATAATTCAAAATGACCTAAGATTAAAAGCAACAACAAAAACAAAAGAAGTTTCAGGAGAAATAGATTATTTTTGGTAACAAGATATGATTGGAGTTTTCCTCAAGGTTTTCTGTAAAGAGAAGAATGTATATTCCACTTATATTGACCCACAACATAAGCAACTTGAGTTTTATAAAAGGAATTCTGTTGATGGTCAACAAACTATGACTTAAATATCCAATGTCTCCTGAACTTGTACAGTGTAAGAGCATGCATTATAAAGTAAAATAAAGAGAATGAAATCTGTATCTTTCATGCAATCTTCCCTAAAATGTACTACTCTCAACTGAGATTTTAATAACTCATCAGAAGCTTGAGGCATTTTAAAAATTTTGGAGCTCAGCTGTATTTTTGCCAGTTGGGGAGAAAGGAGAGAGAGAGAGAGAGAGAGAGAGAGAGAAGAAAAGAAGAAGAAGAAGAAGAAGAAGAAGAAGAAGACGAAGAAGAAGGAAAAGAAGAAGGAACAGAAGAAGAAGGAAAAGAAGAAGAAGAAGGAGAAGAAGAAGGAGAAGAATAAAAAGGAGGGAAAGAAGAAGAAGAAGAAGGAGAAAAAAAGAAGGAGGAGGAAGAGGAGAAGGAGGAGGAGAAGGGAACAGGGAGGAGTAGAAGGTACAAAGGAAAGAAATCTGAAACAAAGTTCTCTCCTTTAACAAATCATTAAGGAATCCATAGTTTCTTATACATTTGCACCATGGGTTAAACATTCTTAACAAATCCTTGCATAAGCACTTTATATTACCTCATTATGACTTTATTAAGATGTATAAAAGCAAAAGTACTCCTGCCCAAACCTATCTATTTAATTTAATCTTTTACTTCTTTTCCACTGTGTTCAACCTACCATGCCTTCCTTGCTATTCCTAAGTCATGACACAAAGGCTTCTTCCTGCTTCATGACCATTGTATTGGTTTTCTATCTACTTGGAACCCTCCTCCCTCAGTTAAGTCTCTACATGAATGGTGAAACATCAGAGAGATTTTCTCTGACCACTCTGTCCTTTGTTCTCTTAACACAATTTATACTCTTTACATTATTAAAATTTTCCATTGCCCATATTGATATCTGAAATATTATTAATATGCTTGTTTATTTCTTTTCTTCCCATTAGAAGTTCTTTGAAGGCAGGGATTTTATTCATCATTGTATCTTAGTACCTAGAAGAATGCCTGCCTGACATATTTAGGTACTCAATAAATCTTCACTGAAGGAATAAATAAGTGGATATTGTACGTTAAGCAAATAATTTTGACATTTCCCCAATATATCTGAAGTGCAGTTATAATTCATATAGAATGAATTAGGGAAAATTAAAAAGTAGAAATTTCTATTTTCAATATAAATAATTTGAAAAATGTATTAATAAATTAATCATATCCCTTTTCAAATTTCCACAAACACCTATATGCATTGTTTTTGCTGTCAAGGACCTCACCTCTGCCTTGTCATCTATATAACAAATACATGAGAAACACTAGTTGTTTTGAGAATTTCACTTATTCCTAAAATCATTGAGCTTTGCATTTTTCCTCCTGTAAATGTTATTATGAAAGTGCAACTAATTTATCGGCTGAAAAAATTAAATACAAAAGGGTTTAATAAAAGGTGAACATCCCTCCTACTCCAGATCTCTGCTTCCATTCCGAACTTTTAATCACAATCTAAAATTTCTTTCCTAATCTGAAAGAAATTTTATTGTTATTCCATTTGCAATAATTTGTCTCATATATTATTTATGTATCTACTGAAGACACTCCTACTCCAGATCTCTGCTTCCATTCCAAACTTTTAATCACAATCTAAAATTTCTTTCCTAATCTGAAAGAAATTTTATTGTTATTCCATTTGCAATAATTTGTCTCATATATTATTTATGTATCTACTGAAGACAAATAGGTACCAAACATTTGGTTTATTTACTTTGCAATATTTCTTGGAGAACTTTCTTTCTCTGACTATAAACATCAATTGCCATGTTTTCAATTGCTCTTTAGCAAATCTTATTGTATGAAAATACCGGGGGTCCTGGGTGGCTTAGTCGGTTGGCATTTGACTCTTGATTTTGTCCTGGGTAGTGATCCTAGGGTTGTGGGATCAAGTCCTATGGTGGACTCTATGCTAAACATGGTGCTTGCTTGGGATTCTTTCTTTCTTTTTCTCCTCTCTCTCCTTTTGCCCCTCTCCTCCACTCACATTCTCTCTCGCTCTCTCTAAACATAAAAAAAATTAAAAGTACCATTATTTTAAAGAGTCTTTTGTTATGAACATAAAATTTTTCTCTTTTCTGAATTTTTATGATAGTATAATATATTCTGAAATGAACATACTAGTTAACTACCAATTCAGTGAATGCATTAATATAACATTCATAGTAATATGAATATATTCATTGTAATATGAATATTTAGAAATGGAATTACTTAATTTTAAGAAATAGCACCAAATTTACCTCAAAAAGAGCTTGACCAATTGCATTTCCATGAAGTCATATGAGAATTAATTTACCATTTCTCTACATTAAAACTTTGTAACCTCTGCAATACAACATGAAGAATAGATAAATCATTGTTATTTAACTTTGTGTTTATTTTTATGAATGAGGTGATAATTTTATAAGCCATTATATGCTAGTCATATATTTCCTATGAATAGTCTATTACTGCCATGTGTACATTTTCCAGTGGAATGTTGATTGTTTTACATATTTGTAAACATTTCTTAAGCGTTAAATGCATTTTCTATTTATCTTTTCAATGTGCTATTAGCTATGATTTTTTGGTATAATTCTACATTAAAATTTTTCATTACTAATTTCATTGCATTGTGGTAAAAGTATATGGAAATTCCTCAAATTTTTTGTACAAAAACTTTTAAACATGATAAAATATCTTTCTTGGATTTGTTTAAATATTTTTTGTTTATTTATCATAGTATATTGATTGTGTTTAGTGGGAGTTTTTGCAATGGAACATTTTATTTTTCAGTTTTTTTTAAAACAACACACGAACTCTGTTAAAAATATCAAATACTACAGAGTTTTACAATGAAAAATAAGAAACTCTTGACTGATTCCCAATCCCCAGACAAAATGATTTTCTATTCCTATAATTGTTTCTCTAGTGTTTATCTCTGTATTTCTACCTAATATACTTTTCTTAATTCATAAATTGAGTTAACTTTATCCTACTTCTAATATATTAGTTTTATGGACCAGATTTTCTTTTTGTTTGCATTTTGCAATCTTTGCCTATATTTTAATTATTTTATTATATAATTTCTAAGCAACATATACTTCAAAATAGATGGGTTTCTTTTTGGTTGTAGATAACTGTACTCTATTTACTTTTATTTAAATGACATTTCGGTAGTCTGAGTTCTGATACTTCCTTTGATAGTATGCTTTCTTTCTTTTTTTATAGTATAGTATGCTTTTTTATTTTCCAATTACACTATATTATTTCCTGGGCTAATTAGAGTAGACTGAACCATCATAACAAATGGAACAAAAGGTATGGCTTAACATATTATAAGCTATTTCTTGATGATCTGAAATCATTATATTTATCATTTTTCTTTCTTATTCTGTGTCTTCCATACTTGACTGCAAGTTTGATGAAAGAAAAGATCTTTCATGTCCTTAAGAACTTTTCTTAAATAAGTCAATATTGTAGCGTGAGAGCTTGTTTTCTCATGAAAACTTGCATTTTTAAAAATTTAGTAATATGTTTAAACATTTTTCTTTTTCCTCACCTGTCCATCTACCTTATTTCTTTATGCCTTATTTGGCTACATTTGATCATCAGAAACTTTTATTATTATTTTTTCTTTTAAATAAATATGTTTCTTTCTCACACTGGGTCAAGTATTCCTCCTTGTGTGCTTCAACAACATATTGTGCAAAAAATCTTGTCTGTCTTAGGAAACTAACATTATAAAGACTCATATTTCTCAAGTAGTTTGTTCACTACAATGTTCTTGAAATAGAGAGGACTGACTTTCTGTTAAAATTTGTTAATGTTTATTTATTTTTGAAGGAAAGAGAGACAGGGGATGAGCAGGGGAAGGACAGAGAGAGAGGGAGACACAGAATCTAAAGCAGCCTCCAGTCTCTGAGCTGTAAGCACAGAGCCCGTCTCGGGGCCCAACATCACGAATCGTGAGAGATCATGACCTGAGCCAAAGTCAGACACTTATTGACTGAGCCACCCAGGCACCCTGGAGGACAGACTGTTTTGACTTAAGGATTCTATTTGGCTTCATGGTATGTTCAATTTCAAAGAAAAATACAATACTGGTGTTAAAATTACACCAAAGTTATATTTGGGATAAGGATTAACATGCCCACCCCCAAAGTCTTTGACCTCATTTCCCAAATTTCTTTCCATTGCTCTCTTGGCTCCAACCACTCCTATCTTCTTGATTTTCCCCAAATATGTACCAAATTCACTCTCACTCTGAAGCACCTGATCTTAATGTTATCTCTCTTCAGCTAAGCACCTCAGTACTCATGTAGATGAATATTTAATTCTAGATGGAAAGTTTATTACAGTCAAAATCATATTACCTAGATCACATAGATAATTTAAAGCAATCAGAAATATTTTCAGTACCTCCTAATGCCTGGATACAAAGTATCATAAAGTTCTGGAGTCATAAGAGTAAATAGGGCACAGTTCCCGTATTTAAGAAAATCACACTATAGGGAAATAGATAAAAAATGTATGTGTATATTCCAAACTATGTAAAAGCTCATGCCAGACAGCAGTGTTTTTAAGGTCTGACATTATGGCTTCTTTTCATACTCAATTTTTGAACCAAGTTTAGTATGAAGAAACCCCACATTGTTGAATTGTGCTTATTCTTTATTTGTTGGTATCCTTATTATTTTTTGATATGGGGGACTACACCTACCTATAATCTCCCACCAAATGCTGTTTTCTCTGCCAAGTAATCTGCCTACATACAGGAAATTAAAATTCCTATTTCATGCCTACGACACCAGTGATTTCTGCCTACTTATATCCAGATTTCTTTAAATATGAAATAAGTAGGTTGTTGTTCTGAATGCTTGAATCTGGGTATTTTTTTACTCTCAGCCCTTGTTATTAGGCCAAATCTTTCAAAGTACATTTTGGAAATAAGACAAAACGTAGGCAACATTTTAATTTCAAATCCATCAGTTATTTGTTTATATTGAAATAAGTATAAATTATCTAGTTTCCTCTCCAACTCACCCACCTTTAAGGGCAGTGTTTATTATAATGCAAATTGCTACTGCTGAGATATATCTTTTCATCTTTATGAAATGAAAATCATTAAGTATTCATTTTGTAAAATGCAGTATCTCTCTGCCAGGTAGTACTAGTGCTAGGCTACTAATACTGCTCTATTTACTGTAATTGAATTTCTTGAGAACAGCAAGCTGTTAGGACTATTAAGTGTCCAATCAGAAACTTCCCATATGTCTCAATTAAAATGTGGCAGCTACACAGGATAGATAAACGTGCATGCCTTTAAGCCATATGAAACTCTTAAGATTTTGCTGTCAAATGAATAATTTAAAAAATCTAACTCTTTATGAAAAATATGCATCTATATGTTTTATTTTTCCAAGATTTTCATGATTATCTCATTTATCTTCTTGAAGTAAAGCCAATTCAAGACTAGTAGGTTTAGAGATATATCTTTTATCAATTGTTCCTAGTGATTTTTAAAAGTTCTATATGTTGCGGGGAGGGCACACATGGGTGGCTCAGTTGGTTAAGCATCTGCCCTTTGATTTTGGATGAGGTCATGACATCACAGTTCATGAGTTTGAGCCCTGCTTCGGGCTCTGTGCTGACAATGTGCAGCCTGCTTGAGATTCTCAATCCCTCTTTCTCTGTCTCTCCCCTGCTCACACATGCTCAATCTCTCTTTCTCTCTCTCTGAAAATAAATAAATATTTTTTTAAAGTTCTATATGTTGGAATGAAGTTATATTATGACTCATTATAGTAATATCAAGTATTAATTAAATGGAAATTGTATGTGATATTTGTCCAATAGTCCTTAGAGTTCATTTGGTTAAGAATCAAAGCAGTTACCCTGTGAAGCAAATGTATTTTTCACTGTTTGATTTTTAGATTTTTAAAAATTACTTACTTTTCATCAGCATTAAATCTTTACTTTTATTTATTTTCTAATGAAACAGAATTTTCTGGTGAACAAAAACTGATTTGATACAGATTGGATATAAGTGTGAATGTAGGTGTATATGTATGTATGCACACACTCATTATTTAGGCTTTTCATATATCTATTTTGTAAATAGATCTATTTCCTTTTAGTATGTGCATGAATCTTTAATAGTTGCATGTAAAATGACTATAATGGATTTTTCTAACATTACAATTTACATAAGAATTTGTTATGCTCTTTTTGAAAATCACATCTACCACATTTAGAGACTCAGTTGCTACCATATAATAAAAATACATTAAGATTAAATTCACAACCTTTAGTGGTCACAATCACTGTACACAAAATTATAATTTTTGGCAATTTTATATGTGCAGGAACTAAGAAAATAGGCATTTAGAGACACTTGGGAATGTGTCTACAGGGGCATATTTTTGTTCAGTATACAGATTCATGTTGCAGAATGTAATCATAAATATCTCTAACCTAATGCATATTTAATCTGTGAAGTACTTGGCATGCGGTTGTACTTTTAAAATTCTAGGAATCTCAAAGTTACAAGAATATCAAAATACCTATGTGGGAGAGTTTCTTGGTTCTGTATCTAAGCATTTCCTCATTTAGGAGTTTTATCTTCACCAGTAAGAATAGCTTATAACAGTCTATTATGTGATCTGATAAGAAGAAAAGTCTGTTATGACACTTATTGCAATTTCTCTATGTTGTGTCCTTTAACCTTTTACAATATTCTTTTTTCCCTTAAGTCTACCTTGAACTTGGAAAACGTACATTTGGTCAGGGATTATCCCATCTTGAAAACAAATGTATGGCTCCCCCAATAGTTCCTTGACCACTGTAGTATTTTCTCCACCATTGTTCAAAACCCAAAATACTTTTTTCCCTTTTTGATTAGTTTATTAATACAAAATTAACATTGTGTTTAGATATATGTCATACATTTATTTTAAAAATCCTTGTATACATGCTGTGTGCCAGTTTCTAAGGCAATGGGTATTGTATGTTAGCAAATATGTAATTCCCCTGTAGAGTTTGCAATAAAGTTTAGAAGAGGGCAGGTAAGGAAGCAAATAGGTGCAGTACTGGAGACAAAAAGGAAGAAGAAGCAGTAGGTTATGTTACTTAGACTGGGATCACTGTCTTTGAGGAGATGATGTTTAAATCAAAACCAGAAAGATCACAGTTATCAGCCTACGCAAAAAGCAAAAGAAATGCAACTCCAGGCAAAAAGAATAGCATGAGTAAGAAGGTCTTGAAACAGGAAAGAATGCATTTACTATCTGCTTTTAACACTCAAATAAAATCTCAGTATGAGCAAGAACTGCAAGGATTCCATGCACCACTGACCTCAGCCTGGTGCTCGTTACCCAGGAGGCATTCAATAAATATTTGCTGAACGAAATTTAAATGAATTATTGAATACTTTAGGGATACCTGGGTGGCTCAGTTGGTTAAGCGTCTGACTCTTGGTCTAGGTTCAGGTCATGATCTCACAGTTTCATGAGTTTGAGCCCTGCATCAGACTCTGTGCTGACAGTGAGGAGCCTGTTTGGGATTCTCTCCTTCTCTCTCTCTTTGCCTCTCCCCAACTTGCACTGTCTCTGTCTCTCTCAAAATAAATAAGTAAACTTAAAAATTTTTAAATGAATTAAAAACTACTTAATGTTCATCACCATGACTACCTCCTTAAGCATTTGAGAATAATAAGCATTTTTAGAATTAGGAAGAGTTACTTATATAAGGGCCATTGTTCTTTTTTTTAAAATTTTGCGTCTTGAATTGAGTAAACTATATTCTTAACTTCATCATAATTGTTCTATTGGTCTGTAAAATAACCTCTTGCATACTTGAATTTATGTATATCTATGGATATTAATTTTCATAGATAAGGAAAATTATTAGATAGCTAATAATTCATAGGTAGCTCATAATTCATAGATAGAATGTCTATGATATCTAATTAGATATCTAATAATAATTCATAGATAGCTAATAATTCATAGATAATGAAATTAGATAGCTAATATAGGACTCGTTCTGCTCTTTACAAACTCAGTCTACATTTTAAACAGATTATTGAAGTATTATTGATGTATGGTACACTGTTATATATTTGAACTGTACAATCGAATAAGCATATCTGTTACCTCCCGAAGTTTTTCCTTATGTGCCACTGTCATCCATTAGTCCCTATTCTCTTCCCCCATTCCTAGGCATTGATCTGCTTTCTGTCACAGTAGATTAATTTGCATTTTCTAGAACTTTATTTAAATGGAATCATACAGTATGAACCCATTTGTTTCTGACTACTTTCATTCAACATATTATTTTGTACACATATCATTGTATGCATCTGTAGCTCACTCGTTCCATTGCTAGTAATATTCAATAGGATGGATATACCACAATTTGTTCATTCATTCCACTCTTAGTGATCGCTTGAGTTCTTTCAAGGTTTTGTTAATACAAGTAAGTTTGTGTGTGTACAAATGCTTTTACTTTGCTTCAGTAAATTCTGAAAACATAATCCTGTTTCTCTTACAAAGTGCAATGACTGTTGGTCTATACAAGGCCAGCCCATACCCAGAGCAGGTGCACACGCAAGGTAGAAGAGCACTGTCATTCTCTGCTTACCTCTATACAGTTTTCTTTGCTTCTTTTTTGCAATTTAGGTCATCACTATTTCCTTGGATCCATAGTTCTTTCCTAGTTGCATAAAAAACTATAACTTTTGTTTTGTTGTACTTTTGGTTACAATATGAAAGCAGGGGTCTTACACAATTGTCAAAGCGTCCGGGTCTTAGAGCTGAATGCAGTTTTAATTTCTTTAATACCTATTGGTCTATACAAATGTTTTAGTACTTTTTGTCCAAGTTTTCAAATTGATTAATTTATGCAGGAAGTCCTTATGTTGAGTGCTTCCGATATAAACAAATTTTATTTACCAGGGTTTAGTTATATAATACCAGTTCCCACATTCGAATTTCAGTTATGGTGTATTAACTGGTATATTAACTTCATGCATAAAGTATGAACTTTGCTGCTTGCTCTTTAATTTACATATCATTGCACAAGTAACAGATGCATATTATTATTTGTAATCAATCATCACTTTTTTTCCAAAGTCTAGCAGTGATTGTTACATTTATTCAGTTCTCAAACAGACAGCAAAGTATGTAGTTGTGCTGCCTCCTTGCCTCCCAGTGATAAACCCAAATGACATTTTACCAAACAGACATCAATTGAAGGACTTAATACATAGAAGTGCAGCAAAAACATGGAAAATGATAGTGCTAAAAGTGAAGTTTGAATTGAATATAAATGGAATTGTTTTAAAAGAAATCACTGATCATGGGAATATTGACAGTGCCACTATTCCAGAGATTAGATATGCAGGCACAGGAATTTAATGAAGATTGATTTAATCTACATAAATGAGGAAAATGATTGTGACAAAAATATGAAGATATCTTAGAAGAAGTGACACCACAGAAAACTTCATATCGGCAGAACTCTTAGAGATATTCTACAACATTGAAAATGCAAAGGATGAAACGTTAGAATCTGATTCAGATTTACAAATGAGTATAACAGGCACACCTGTGTGGCTCAGTCAATTAAGCATATGACTTCTACTCAGGTCATGATCTCGTGGTTCATGAGTTTGAGCCCCACGTTGGGCTCCATGCTGATATCTCAGAGCCTGGAGCCTGCTTCAGATTCTGTCTCCCTCTCTCTCTGCCCCTACCCCACTCATGCTCTGTCTCTGTCTCTCAAAAATAAATAAACATTAAAAAATAAAAAAATTAAATAAGTATAACAATTTGCCAAAGTATAGAGAAAAATGTTCCCTCACACTGTAAATTATAGAATGAATATTATAAAGTAATAGTGATCAAAGTTCCTGTCATAACTTTTCACAAAGCAATAAAACACTTTATATCTCAGTGTTTCTAGTATTTTAAATTACAGTGAACTAAAACATACTAATTTTGCTATTAAAAATTTTCCTACATATTTATAATTGACCATAGAGGATTTTTAATTTTTTAACAATACTTTGAAAGGACATAGGACTTTTGTAAATTTCACCACTGATTCCTAAGCTTGCTTTGCATGGTTTCAGCTTGCAGTCATTTTTATGGTCCTGCACTGTTATGTAAAGTGAGCACTGTCCCTGTTTGTTTAAAACAAACTTTTTTAAAAATCTCAGTTGTCTATAGCTATTTTTTATTTTTTCTTTATTTCAATTTTTGCATCTTTTTGTCTGATCATTATTTTCAGATCTCCACCTTTTTCTTTGTAGAAAATCAATGGCTAGTTTTGTTTGTATTCTCTATTTTTCTTGTGTCCAATTTCCATTAGTTCCATTATTTTATCATTTCTTTTTTCTTTTTCCCCCATAAGTTTTAACTATTATCTTTCTGAAAATTTTTGAATATTTCATATAACTAACCTGCTTTCAGTTTTTATTTTTAATAAAACACCTATCAAAATGACTCTCACCTAGTAGAAATTTAATGAATACTTTGTATATTAATTAAACTATTAAATATTTTCACTCACTTTGCCTATTCCTTCCTCCTTTTAAACTAAAGTGAGCTGAAACTCCAAAGTGGGGAATCTTTATAAAGTCACAGTGAGTCTTAACAAAAGTTAGGAAATACGTTTTATTAATGTTTGTGTCACTGTGCAATATTAAGACAATCACATCAATCTTTGGATCTTAGTTGTTTTGCAATTTAGTTTAAATGACTTCATTGTATAATCTCTCTCCCTCTGAACTGACATGATTAGCTTTGGATCAATAACTGTGATACAGGGGCATCTGGGTGGCTCAGTGGGTTAGGCATCTGACTTTGGCTCAGGTCACTATCTCGCCGTTTGTGAGTTCGAGCCCCAAGTCCGGCTCCATGCTGACAGCTCAGAGCCTGGAGCCTGCTTTGGATTCTGTGTCTTCCTCTCTGTCTGCTCCTACTCTGCTCACAGTCTCTCTCTCAAAAATAAAAATAAATTGAAAAAATTAAAAAAAAAAAAGAACTGTGCTACAATATTTAACCACAAATAAAATGTTCATAGTTACATAGTAGTATTAATTTCTCTAAAACATATACATGATTCCTTAGGTTTATTACTCTTTCATTCTTGATGCTAATACATATATAAGCAACCTTTAATATCCCCTTGAGGCCTACATATGTTAGGAAAATGCTTTAAAAACTAGAAGTACTCTCCATTAACAGGGCTGTGATCAGGATTTAGTGAAAGAAATAGAAACCTTTTAAGGTATTTCCCATGAAAGGAATTCAATAAAGGGGACTTAAAAGTATTAGAAGTATAGGCAGAGGAACCATGGTACTATTCAGAGGTGAGGATGCTACTTCTGCAGTCATATTCACAACAGCAGTTCTGCCTTGACATGTCCAAAGAGCATGCAATGCTGAGTCTGGATACTTTTAAACGCTCACTTCTCATGGCCCATAGCTGAAATAGCAGCAAGAGGGTTCCTGCTCCACATCTGCCTTTGAAAGTAAAAAACGTGAATTCATTTCATTAATTTCTAGAACCTTTGCTGCAATAGAGACAAAGAAATGTAATTTTTATCCTCTCCATTTTCTCTAAGTAGCAAACAAATGAAATGATGAAACCTAATATATCTAGTACATAGTTATTTCTAAGAAGGTTGTCAAACAGATGTCTTAGGTAGAGGTTTTATTGCATTATATATCAGTAATTTTTTTGAAAATCCTAGTGGGCATCTCTTAAAACAACATCAACAATGGCAAAAAATGAAATAGGTCTGAAGGAGGGTAAAAGAGGAAAAAGACTCCCTCAGTGAATAGATTAACATATCAAACTTAAAATATATACATATATATACATAAGAATTATACAGATCACTGTGCTTTTCAGGTGATTGACAGCCAGTGATTTTAAGCTCAAGTGTAATACTTCATAGTTTTATGCACAAAACTCTAGTGGCTGGATGCAGCTCCGAATCTAGTACTTAGAGCTTGTATCAATAGAAATGTCACTGAAAGGATTTTTACTGGATCTTACTTTAACTCATCTAATATGATTAGAATTTGAAAGAGAAGATTTGTAATTTTCTCAACTAGATCGGTTATTTATAGTAGTGTATTTTTTTTAAAACACACACAAAAAGCTTTAAACATAATCTGAATAATCAGTGGGCATTATGTTTTGGGTTTTGGAACTGGGAGCATAGCCAATTGGGGTGGAATTTTAATAACTGCTTTGCTACTTTTACTGTTTACTTTAAGCAAATTTTTTCATAAAAAGAGCTAGAGTGACAGTCTCAGAGATCAAAGTCTTCTTTTTATCAACTGAACAGATACAGCACAGGGAGTAAAAATTTCCCATCTGCCCAAACCACTGCTCTGGAGATTTTACCTATAAAGAATGAGAGGATTTTTCAAGCTCTTTGCCTTTGTCTTTCTCTTGAGAGGATTTCTCATTCAGTGGCACTTACACAGGCAAAATGTTTTTTGAATTAACAATGCTACACAGATTTCATTTGCTTTAGGCATTCTTTCCACTACTACTTAACATATTATATTTGGAAATTATTTTAGAATCTACTGGATATTTTAAACTTAATATGTTTATAAGCTTGTATTGCCATTTTACTAATTAATAAATTGAATCAAGAAAATTAAGTTACTTCTCTAAAATCACAAGACAAATTAATAGCAGTGCTTGAGTAAATAATCATAGATTCTGATCGTATAATGCAACATTAAGCAAGAGAATTGACAATGGATTTGTTGGATCTTATGCTTATAAACCACATTTAATTCGATCATCAAAATCACAAAATAAGAGCCTGACGCAAGGTGAATCAGGAAAGAACCTGACATTCAAAAGCTCTAAGGAACATGTTATATATTTTACATATATTACCTTGTATTATTTAACAAACATGTGAAATGTCTTATGTTATAATTTTTTAGGAAGCACATCTCTGAAATTAGAATCTATCTTACCAACTGTTCATTTGTCACATTTATTTGTTAGCATTTATTCTTTCTTGATGGTAAGTAAAGCATCCCTTGCAACAAATGGTGTTTTAGATTAGATGAAATATAACAACCACTATCTTTATGATGAGGAAAATGAAGATTATGAAAAGTGAAGTTAAGGTTTTTGTCAGTAATTTTTGCAAATTAGCAAATCATATAGCCTGAAACTGAATCCAGGCTAATCTAATTCTGAGACCTATCATTTTACAAATACGATGTTTCAACACAAAGTACTCTATGTAACAATAAAGGTAAAGTGGAATTGGAGAAAGTCCAAAGATTGTAATTATCTTGATAACATGCTATAGATGAAGTTGCCTGAGTCTAGGCAATCAGACCGAATTTTTAAAATCTGAAATACCAGCAAAGTCTACAACAATCATTAAAGGTATAATTGTGTTTGAAGAGATTTTCTCCATTGGTCAATGTATACTTGAGTCAGGGGTTCACCATTTAAAACCTTGTACTGGTAATTTCAGGGTAAAAGGTTACACTATGATTTTTCAGCATTTATGATATACATAGTAATTACTATTCTGAAAAACAATTTAGGGATGATCGGTGAATGATTTGCTAAGTCTTCTGTACTTGACAGTTTTTCTGTATAACTTCAAAAAGACACCATACTGAACAAGTCCTAGTCATAAAGTAAGGAAGGATGAACAATAGTGAGCACAAGAAACGCAAGACATCCTAAACTCTATACAATGAAAATACAATGAAAATCAAATTTCAAATATGGTTATAGCTACTCGAAGGAATAATACTGATAGAGGTAATGCATTGAATACAATGATACAAAGACATGAGAAGTCTGAGACTCCTCACATTTTATTGTTTGTGAAACTCTGATTCACTCTGTCCCTGTCAAAAGAAGGTCATCATCTCCATGAAGGCAAGGGTAGTGTTATTTTAATTTCCGTTGTGACTCTGATCCACACTGTAACTCAACCCCCAGCAGAATGCCTTTCACAGTTGTTGTTATTCAGTTTAGGTATCTAATGGACTAATTTATCTGGAAAGATAATTTTGAAACTGCATAGAAAGAGAAGTCACTCCCAGGTTATAAAGTATCAGGTAACAAACATTTGCAGCATCCTTTGAAACAATCAACCCTCTTCATGGCAGACAAAGTGTCAGTCCCAGTGGCAATGAAAATACCTGTGGTTTATACCCA
>CM053574.1:85678580-85715519 GCA_028646485.1 Cryptoprocta ferox | reverse complement strand
GGTTGTCTTCTTTCTGGCGTCTGTTTCTTCTTTCCCCCACTTGCAAATCCAAGTTTTATCCCTTCAGTCCTTCTCAGTTCAATCCATACGGGCGTGCGCGGATTACAGAGCTCCCTGCTCTTCCGCCATCTTGTCCTCTCGCTGAACAGTTTTAAAATGGGGATTTAGATATAAGGGAGAAAAATCACTAAAAATCACTAAAAGTAACTAAAGGTTACTTCCATATTTCATGCTTGAGGGAGTGGGTGGATTCTGGTATTTTTTATTGAGAGATGAAACTTAGCAAGATAAATATATTTTTAGGGGTAGGGAAAGGGAAAGAAGAGGATATTTTGGCTTCATTTCACATATTTTAAGGAACCCATTGGAGTGTGTAGAGATATACAGTAAACAAATCAATATGTACATCTGAAGTCAGGAAGGAGAGAGTGATTATTGGTGTCACAGCTGTAGATTGTCATTAAAGTCATAAGAATGGATGGGATTTGGCAAAGAGGGTATATAAATGCAGGTTTGTAATTGGTAGGTCTTGAAATATTGTTGCACTGAGAAGGGTTTCCAGGTATCCCTGGAAATAAATATTTTTACCATTATCTTTCATGAAAGCCTAGCAGAGCTCAGTGTCTAGAAATTCAGGATATTTCCTACTCTGACACTTTCACTCCCACTCTCTGCAATAAAGCACAAATATTTAGATGTCAGGCACTTCATCAGGCAAAAGCATTGAAAATAGAACAAAGAAATGATGCCCTAGGGGTCAAGAAAAAGAGATTGTCCAGTTGAATGAACTAAAATACCGTATTAATTTTGGCACTACCATATCATTGCCAACCATGGTGGAAGCTCATTCAGTTATAAATCTAGAAATCGGGAACACCTGGGTGGCTCAGTTGGTTAAGCTTCTGACTCTTGATTTTGGCTCAGGTCATGATCTCAGGATTTGTGAGTTTGAGCCCCAAGTCCCTCTTTGCACTGACTGTGAGGAGCCTGTTGGGGATTTTCTATCTCCTTTTCTCTCTGCCTCCCCCTCCACTGTTTGCTCTCGCTGTCACTTTCCTTCTCTCTCAAAAATAAATAAATAGGGGCACCTGGGTGACTCAGTTGATTAAGCATCTGATTTCAGCTCCGGTCATGATCTCACCGTTTGTGACTTCAAGCCCTATATTGGGGTTTGTGCTGACAGCTCATAGCCTGGAGTCTGCTTCAGATTCTGTCTCCCTCTTTCTCTGTCCCTCCCCCACTTGCTCTCTCTCACTCTCTCACTTTCTCACTCTCTCTCTCTCTCTCTCTCAAAAATAAATAAACATTAAAAAATTTAAAATAAATATTTAAAAAAGCAATCAATCAATCTAGAAATCAGATTTAAGTGCCTAGAAATGGTGGGAAAACATGATAATTAAATATCGGCTCTTCGTTTGAGCTTGGGTATAAATGAAAGGAATGAGTTACACTGATAGTGAGAGATTTAGTGTAAAGAGAAGGGGAATGATGGAATGCTTATGAGTAGGGGGAAGAGAAAAGAGTGATTGGTTTATGATATGAAGGAGGTATAGGTAGAACAAGATTCCTGGAAAGAATGCAGATGTGAGATTATTCACAGAAGAAAAAAAAATGGGATTATGGGTTTACATGCAGATTAAGACAGAAGTGGAGAGAATTCCCACATAGAAGCTCTTATTTCCTTTATAAAGAAAAATGCAGTGCCATCTACTTAGAGTGGGTAGGAAATGTTGAATAGAAGTAATCTCAAGGAGAATAGTGGAGACTTGAAATAGTGGTTTCAAGAAAAGAAAGAGATTGCCTATTATGGACTCATTACCTTGTCAAGCAGCTAACTTTGAAATCATGAATATGTAATGGGGCAAAATATACTGTGCATACTAGGAATGTCACCAGCATTTATCTCTTTCATATAAAATTACATGTTTCTGTGAAAATCTGATGTTGCATTTCCTTACACATATTTTTTACCTTCTACTTCAGATTTACTTTATTTTTTAATGTGAGAATATATGAGAAATTTTGTGCAATATATTTTATAATCTATTAAAATAATCATGATGTTTTCCTTTAACTTAGATTTGTTCATTTTATTAACGTGCTCCCTAAATTGAAACATCCTTTTGGAGAGTACCTCCACTTAACCCAAAATTGGAAAGAGGAGGAGGAAGAGGAGCAAGATGGAAAAAAAAATGAAAGAGAAACACATGTTAAGAGTGGTGCTAAATGTTGTGCACTTGGCCTCAGGAGATTTCCACTGTGTACCATTTTCACTATCATTTTCATGTTCAAGTTAGGCCCTCCATGGTCATCAAGTGATAGAAATGAGGATCACCTAGAGCTGTTGAATATGTGAGTTATTAATTCCCTGTCTTACACATTATGCAATTATGCTATGTAGTTCATATTGATTTTTTTTTTTTTGGCTTTGTGTGAAAAAGTTCAAACTCTCTACCAGCTTTTGAGCAAAACAGTAGCGAGTTCCAGGCCAGTTGTGGCACGTAGAGCTAGCTTGTCCTAGACCAGAGGAGAATGGTACATTTCTTCAGTGGGATTGATTGATATCTGCAGTCCCTTGGTAATACAGACCAAATATCTAACTTTTTTCTCATTTAAAAGAGCCTCCTGGGCCACATTTATCTGAGTACGTCACCTGTTTTTTCACTTTAGTCTGCCGGTGTGGCATACAGAATTATGAGCTTCTAGCATACTCTGGATTTAATCTGAATGATAAGAAAACGTTTGGGAAATGATTTAAGTCTGGTATATGCCACTGCACTGAAGCATGGGCCCCAATATAATTTCCCTCTCATCTGAAATATTTATATAGGTCACAATGCCAACATATTACTTTATCATATTTCATATTTTTATCTCTTGCATAGGCTGTTTTCTTAAGAATATATGTTTGGAAGGTAATCTTTTTTATTTTTTTATTACAAATTTTTTAATGTTTATTTATTTTTGAGAGAGAGAGAGAGAAAGAGAGAGAGAGAGAGAAAGAGACAGAGTATGAATGGGGGAGGGGCAGAGAGGAAGAAAGACACAGAATCCAAAGCTGGCTTCAGGCTCTGAGCTGTCAGCACAGAGCCCAAAGGGGGGCTCAAACTCACAAACTGTGAGATCGTGACCTGAGCCGAAATTGGACACTTAACCTACTGAGCCACTCAGGCACCCAGGAAGGTAATCTTCTATAGTTCAGTATGTGTAAAAATAATTAGAACTTTTCTGCATTGGAGATGATTAGGAAGAATAGAGTATTAAAACTAAGTACCCTGATTTTTAACAATCCTATGGTTTATTTCAGATGGTGATATTCAAGCAGTATTACTAAGGAACAACAATGGCTGTTTCTTAATGTGAATTATAATTTCTTTCCTTTAACTATCTCAATACTTCTCAGCATTGCATTTTTTTTATTTTTTAGTGTTTTTATTTAAATTCCAGTTAGTTAACATACAGTGTAATATTAGTTTCAGGTGTACAATATAGTGATTCAACACTTCCAGACATTATCTCGTGCTCCTCATAAGTGCACTTCTTATCCCCATGACCTATTTAACTCCTCCCCAAACAGACCTCCCCTCTGGTAACTTTCAGTTTGTTCTGTATAGTTAAGAGTCTGTTTCTTGGTTTGTGTCTCTCTTTCTTTATTTTTTCCCCTTTGCTCATTTCTCTTGTGTCTCAAATGCCATATATGAGTGAAATCCTACAGTGCTTGTCTTTCTCTGACTGACTTTTTTTGCTTAGTTACTTTCTAGCTCTATCCATATTGTTGCAAATGGTAAGATTTCAATCTTTTTTTATTGCTGAGTAATATTCCACATTTATGTATATATACACATACACATACATACACACATATATACATATATATAAGGCGAGAATAGACATAGCAGCCATCAATCAAGCTGAGGCAAGGAGTCAACTTGAAGCTTTAAATACTCTTAAAATAGATACTCAATTGTTCCTTCTGTTTTTATCTCTACCTTTATGCCCATTTTCATAAACAATACCAGTTGTAAATGTTTGGGTTCTTCTCGAGAATAACTGGGCTATTTCTCTGCTTTTCTTATAGTGTATTCAGGAACCCACATTCTTAATTCTAAGGTTAGGGTTAGTGTTAGGGTTAGGGATAGATAGTGTTAGATTTAGGGTTAGGGTAACAGTAAGGGTAGGGTATGTCCCTGGTGTCCTTCAGCATAGCATTTAATTGAAAAAAAATTTTAACTCTTCTGTTAGGAAATTTGTTAAAGGCAATGAGGAAGAATAGGACAAAGACTAATGCTATTGCTCTAACATATATTTTGGATTTGAAAGAGATTTTTAAAAATCAGTTTGAAATGTCTCTCTTTTTGTTTTCTTTAACTATCTGGTATCTTTTCTCTCCTCAAAATAATTGACTCCAGCTATCCATGCTGACCCCACAGCTATAGCATACTTGATGAAAGTCTATGCTTATGTTTTCTTCACTATTTTCCTGAGATTAATCCAACACCTTTGAAATGCATCAATGGAAAATATTCTCTTTTGGGGCGCCTGGGTGGCTCAGTTGGTTAAGCGACCGACTTCGGTTCAGGTCATGATCTTACGGTTTGTGGGTTCAAGATCTGCATCAGACTCTGTGCTGACAGTTCAGAGCCTGGAGCCTGCTTTGAATTCTGTGTCTCCCTATCTCTCTGCCCCTCCCCCACTCCTGCTTTGTCTTTCTCTCTCAAGATTAAATAAACATTTAAAAAAAAGAAAAGAAAATATTCTCTTTTCATTCCAATATTGTATTTTCTTTTAATCTAGAACTTCATTTATGCATTTTTGTTGGAGACCAATATCTACATGAACTGGCTTTTTCCTGCTTGAAATGGAACATAGACTTTATTATCATAAACTGTGTCAGAATCAACCAGAGTGAATCTCACTGGCTGTAGCTCACAGCAACAGCAAATATAAGTTGTTGTATATATGTTTGCACATAAAAGTTTTCTTCTTTGATCCTCTGAAATACTTCCAATTGTTGGCCTCTTATAAATGCTAGAATATGTCAACAAAATCAGCTAATTTGGTCACTATATTTCAAACAGCATGATACAAGAAAACTAATTAAAATGGAAAATTTAGGATTTTGTGCTCATTTTATTTTCGGATATATGGATATTTTGTCTACTCACAGACTTCATTACTTGCCATGATAATAGAAAGAGGTGTATTTGACACGTTTCCTGAAGTTTTCATTAAAATGCATTGGTAGGAGTCTCAGAAGGCCAAGAGCTTCTTCATAGAATGAACCAAAGCTGCCACTTTGCTACTTTTTCTTTATTATTATTATTTTATTATTTCTTTATTTTGAGAGACATAGAGAAAGTGTGAGTCGGGGAGGGGCAGAGAGAGAGGGAGAGATAGAGAGAATCCCAAGCAGTCTCCACAAGGTTAGTGCACAGAGCCCAATGTTGGGTTTGAACTCATGAAACCGTGAGATTATGACATAAGTTGGACACTTAACAAACTGAGCCACCCAAGTGCTCCCACTTTGCTACCTTTACCAAACCTCTAGCGCAATATCTATTTCTCCTAAGACTTTTACCATACTGCAAGATAATTTTCTTTTCCATGACCACAGAAACATTCATAGCTGCATGTTCTCTGGTGGTAAATTCCATAACCCCACACATGACTGTAGTCATAGGGTGACACAGAGGCAATTTTGTGGTTGATGCTTTGCCCCAAAAGATCGTCCATATATTATCTGGAAATACATTTCTGCTTGAGTGGTAATGTAAGGTTGTCACATTAGAGTCTTCTCTAATTAAAAAATTGTCTGTCACTACATAGGGTACTAAGTAGGATGCCTATAATTTCTTTAGATTTGGCATTAGTTCTTGGGGCTCCCATAGAGATGACACTAAGTGTTTTTATGAACTCAGAAGAGTATGATAGTTAACATGCATTGGTAATTCAGTTTAATTTTGATGTAAAAAAACAGGCAGTAATAAAACTGATGTCTTAGAAATTATATGGTGATGGTGGTGATAGTAAAACCTGTTTTTGATGATTTTTTATAATATAAATAGGTTGGAGTATGGGGAATTGGTAAGATTCCATAGACTAAGTTTGTCCATAGACACTAAGACACAGTCTTCCATGGGAATTTCACCTTGATAGATTCTCCATTTGTTGTTCAATATAAAACAAATATTCATTTGATTTTTCAGGTACTATATTGATTTATATGTAAAATGTTGATTTTATATGAAATATGATAGTATTTTCTATGAGAAATATATATAAATAATTGTGATATTAATTTGTTTTAATTAAGAGCACAATAAAGATTATATTTGAGTAAATGTATCTTCACATAACTATATAGAATTTACAGATATAATGTATGCATATGGTCCACTATATATAGATATAAATATAGTCAAATATGTATGTATGTTTATAACTTTTGTCATAATATTTCTTCTCTCATGCCTGAAAGGCTAGAAAATTTTTAGCAAGGAATTTTATCTTCTATAAGGAACTTATGAATCCTAATAAAAGGTGAAGATAAAACTGAAATGTAAAATCAGTTACATTTTTTATATTTACAGGTATATAAACTTCCAAAATGAATAATAAATGTCTATTTCTCATTCACTTCATAGTCCACTGTAGATCATAGAAATGACTGGAATAACCAACTCAACCATTGTTCATTCAGAGACTCACAATTTTGTTTGTTTGTTTAACATTTATTTATTTTGAGAAAGAGAAAGAGAGAGCGAGTAGGGGAGGAGAAAAGAGAGGGAGAGAGAGAATCCCAAGCAGTCTCTGCACTACCAGCACAGAGCCTGATGTGGGACCAAAAACCACGAACTGTAAGATCATGACCTGAGCCAAAATCAAGAGTCAAACGCTTAACCAACTGAGCCACTTAGGCACCCTAAGACTCAGTTTTTCCATTGTATGGCTTTTTCATTTCTTGAGTCTCAGAATCTATACTAAATTATCTGCATCTAGTAAGATAAGCTACAAAATATAGAGAATCACAGGGAAATATTAGGGCCTTGCATTAAAGAGATGTTATACTTCCATCCATATTCTGTCAGTTAGATCTCAGCCACATGGTCTCAGCTAACTAATTAAAAATAAAATTGCTGGGAACTGTTGTCTAATGGCATGCACAGGAGAAAAAGGAAAAGAGATTTGGTGACTGGACAGTATCGACTTTGTCAGTCTTTTCTTTTGGCCATCTGGTAACTTTTTACTTCCTCTCACTTATAGACCATACTTACCAATTCCAGGGAATACACTTCAAAGTCTCACTCACTCACTTAGTTCTAAGTCCAAAATCCCCAGAGATATGCAGTCCTTTTCATGAGGACTTTATATGAAATTTGTAGACTCGTGGTATCATTACCCAAGTTCTTACACAGTTAAGATTATGGATAAAAGTCTTGGTCATCATCATACACTTGTAATCCACTTCACTACCATATGTACCCACATATGTACACATTCATATAGAGCAATGTACAAATACAGACATATGCATAAAGAACAGTGGAAATGAGGGGCCCTTTCAGTGTATTTATACCCACATATATCTGTATATACATCTATATCTATACCTATGTTTAAATATATATAACATATATATATATAATATATATACACCTCTGTGCACAGAGATAGTTATATAAATATAATATAAACAAATATATACTAACACAGAGATATTAATTATTTGAGGCAAAATTTACAGACAGTGAATGTACAGATCTTAAGGGTACAGTTTGTAGATTTTATATAAAAGTATATTCATCACTTCTACCTACATTTGGAATATTTTCATCATCCCAGAAAGTTTCCTCATGCCACGTTCTACTCAATCCTCTATGTGACTCCCTTTCAGCCAACACCTCTTACAATTCTTGTTCTTGGAGATTGGTTTTATTTATTTCTGATCTTCACATATAAAAATAATTAGCAAACCATAAGAAACTCTTAAATTCAGAGAACAAACTGAAAGTTATTGGAGGGGTGTTGGGTGGGGGGAATGGGCATTAAGGAGGGCACTTTTTGAGATGAGCACTGGGTGTTATATATATAAGTGATGAATCACGAAATTCTACTTTTGAAACCATTATACTATATGTTAACTAACTTGGGTTTAAATTTTTAAAAAAATATTAAATAGTTAACAATTAACATGTCTTAACAAAGTAATGTTACTAGTATGCCTTTGTAAGTTATGTTGTCAATATTATCAGCATGTGTCATTAAAAAATAACTGGGTAGTATAATTTCATTATAACATACACAGACACACTGCAATTTGTTTATACATTTTCCAGTTGATAAATGATTGGGTTACTTCCAGTTTTTGTATTGTAATATAAGTTGGATAAACACTCTTGTATAAGTCATTTTGTTGACTTTTATTACTTTTGAGAACTAAAATTATTAATTCATTTTTCACAGAAATAGAAAAAAATCCTAAAATTTGTATGGAACCAAAAAAGACCCTGAATGGCCAAAAAATTTTAGAGAAAGATGAACAAAGCTAGTGGCATCATATTTCCTGATTTTAAACTATATAACAAAGCTATAATAATCAAAACAGTATGGTACTGGCATAAACTATATACATAGACCAATGAAATAGAATGAAGAGCCCAGAAATAAACCCTTGCATATTGTCAACCAATATTTGACAAGAGTGCCAAGAATGACAATGGGAAAAGGGCAGTATCTTCAATAAATGGTGTGGGGAAAACTAGATAATCACATACAAAAATATTAAATTGGGCCTGTATTTTATACCATTCACAATAATTAACGTGAAATTGATTAAAGTCTTAAGCATAAAATCTGAAACCAAAAACTCCTAGGGAAAAAGCTTCATGGCATTGGTCTTGGTGACAATATTTTTGGATAAGACAACAAAAGCAAAAAATGAACAAATGGGACTACATTAAAATAAAAAAACCCTATTCAGCCAAAGCAACAATCAACAAGATGAAAAGGAAACCTATGGAATAGGAGAAAATATTTGCAAATCATATATCTGATAAGGATTAATATCCAAAATATATAAAGAACTCAAATAACTCAAACACAAAACAAAACAAAAAAAAAAAACTTAAACAATCCTGTTTAGAAGTGGACAAAAATAAAAAAGACAAGAGATGACAAGTGTTGGTGAAGATGTGGAAAAAAGGGAACCATTGCGAACTGTTAGTAAGATGTGAATTTGTTCAGCCACAAAGGAAAACAGTATGAAGGTGTCTCAAAAAATTAAAAATAGAACTGCCATATGATCCAGCAATCCCACTTCTGGGTATATATCCAAAAGAAATAAAAACAAGTTATCAAAAATATATCTTTATTCTTATATTTATTATTGCATTATTCATAATAGCTATGATATGAAAACAACCTAAGTGTTTGTCATAGATGAATGGATAAAGAGCATGTTATATATCATCATGTATATATATACATATGTATAATATCTCATTATATATATAGATATTGAGAAATTATTCAGCTATGAGAAGAAAGGAAATTCTGCCATTTGCAACCATATCAATAGAACTTGATGGTATTATGCTAAATGAAATAAATCAGACAGAGAAAGACAAATAATGTATGATATCACTTATATGTGGAACATTGAAATGCTCAACTCATAGCAACATAGAATGGTAGTTACCAGCGATGGTTGGTGGGGGTGGGGAATAAGGAGATGTTGGTCAAAGGGTACACACTTGTGTTAGAAGATGAATAAGCTCTGGAGATCTAATGTACAGCATTGTGTTTACAGTTAACATTCCATTATAATAAACTAGAAAGTTGCCATAAGACTAGATCTTAAATGTTCTCACCATAAAAATAAGATGATAATTATATAATGTGAGGGAGGTGTTAGCTAACACTATGGTGGTAATCATATTACAATATATAAGTGTGTCATAGACTCTGGGTCTGGAGTTCTCTTTTGTCCAGCAAGAGAGCAGATGCAGGATTAATATGTGAGAGAGGCTGATGTCTGGGAGGAGATAAGAACCCTGAGTCAGGGTCCATGCTCTGTTTTTATTAGGATCAAAAGGCTATGAGCCTGATGGGCATGCACAAAGAGACAATGAAGCCATGAACATTAACTCCTGGGCATGGGGGAAAGGGGTTTTGAAGATATGCAGTAGTGGGGGGTTGGGTCAATACAAAACAAAATCCTGGTGCTGGGAAGAAGGTTGTTTACAGCAGACATGAGGCTTCACCTCTGTTTACCTAAACTTGCCTAGAGGACAAGAAAGACAGGGCATGCTACCTCAGGGTCAACAAGGCACCTTTCTTTTGCTAATTAGCTCCACTCTGGGCAACTTCACCCTGCTGAGGTCTAAAGTCCTATTTTCCTGTTTTTTTTTTTTTTATGTCTTTATTTTATTTTGAAAGAGAGAGAGAGAGAGAGAGAGATCAGGGGAGGGGCAGAGAGAGAGGGAGACAGAATCTGAAGCAGGCTCCAGGCTCTGAGCTGTCAGCATAGAGCCCAATGCGGGGCTCGAACCCACAGACCGTGATCATGACCTGAGTCTAAGTCGGACACTTAACTGACTGACGCTTAACTGTTTTCCTGTTTTTGTCCTTCCTTCCTGTGAAAGCAGCTTTCTGCTATTGTACTAAATTGGAGAGCAGCTTCTGCCCTGAATACCTAATCTTGCTTACCTAATTTTGTTTATCCAAACATGGGTGTGTTCATCCTATGGCTTTCTAATTATTTATGCCTTGTTAACCCATCAGTGCAAGCTTAGGGAATTCCTAAGTTTATTCCTCACTTAAGTGTATCAAATCAACCCGTTGTACTCCTTAAACTTACACAATATTAAGTATCAATTATATCTCAATAATGAAAAAAAGACTACTTTAAAATATTGTTTGGCCTAACTTGAAAGGTCTTTTATGTCAAGAAACTTAAGTAAAATAATAATAGCAACACCTATTTCATAAAACTGTTATGAAGGTTAAATCGAATAAGCACATGCAAAACACTTAGAAGAGCTTGCCATCTGCTAAAGACGAAAGACCATCCACTCTTGATGTTATTGGAGGGGAATATGGCATGTGATGAGATCTAAACTTTAGAATGATAATGCTAGTTAAAGACTAAATTGGAAAGTGATAGACATTGCCACAATCAGTATTGAAAATCTAAGTGAGATAATTTAATCAAGTGATGAAGCTCTTATAGCTAAGGCAGTGCCACTGGAATGGAAGAAAGAAAGATATATTAAAATATTAGTGACCATTAAATGTTGTAAACCAATAAAATTGTTAAAGATGGTACAAATTCTCTGAAGTTGTGTAACTGGATGTGTATAATGATACCAGAGAAAAGTATAGGTAATAAACAATGGGATAGAGAAGTAAAGTGTTTCAGTTTTGATATGTTGAGTTCAAATTCTTTTGGAATAACCAGCTATTAGTCTATTAGGATATAGAAAGTAACTGGGGAGAAAAAGGCATCAGGAGAAAAGTCAGGGTTATTCATACATTGAGAATGATTGAGGATTGTGCTGTATTACTCTTTTTTTCTTCAAAATCCATCAGCCTAATTATTGTTATTATATCCACAGACTTCTTTCTATTAATCCATTGGCTGTTTGCATAAAATTTAACAACAACTATTTTTAACAGAAAATGAGTAAGCGAAGGTATAGAGAGATTGTGGGAATAATCAAGGGATAACAATAGAGCTGTGAAAAGAAAAACATATATCCAGAGTTAAAGGACAGAGAGAGGTACAGGGAAGAATCATGAAGAAGACATCAAGACCAAAGAGAATGAATTTAGGTAAAAGAAACCACAGAAAACTAAATACAAAATAGATCCTCAAGTGAACACTAGATACAATAATTACATTTTAGTGTATCACATTGTCACTTTTGCAATAATGATTAGCTATTTAATTATTGCTCATAGCTCTTTAACTGTTACATGTGAAGGCTTAGAAATATTACACTGAATAATGAAAAAAATGAAAGATCTTATCAAGTTATAATATCAGTGATAAAAGTATTTCATTACTATAATGGTTAAATTAAACAGAACATTTAGTTTAATTAGTAGCTAACATGATTAGGAATGGGTTTATACACACAAAATTATTTTGATCCACTTGAACCCACATGACTATACTAGGAATGTAATCTGGCTATATTGGGAGAAAACCAGGTTGACAAATAATTCTAGTTGCATTCAAAAAAACCTATATGATATTAGTTTAATAGTAAACTATTTGATATTGAAACCACATACCATATTCTACACATATACCACATTAATTCAGCATGATAGAAAACTCAGACTATTTGACTAAGTGAATTGAACTGCTTTAATATTTTAATGATTATTTTGCCAATGTAATTGCACAGTTCGTGTTATCTATTTGGAGTGGAACACATAATTTTCTAAATAATAACTAATTAATAGAAACTAATTTATTGTAAATTCTAAATAGATGAAGCAGATATATTTTTCAATGATAATGGAGTACTGTACTGATATAATTAAGATTTTTGATGACTGACAGAATTCAGACACTCCCTTGCCATTATTAACGTTGTTTTCATTTTCTAAACCTACTATGCATTATTCATATGGGAAATTAGTGAATAGCACAAATGGACATTTTAAGTGCAGCCAAAACTCAGGATTTGTGACTTACAATGTGATAGCTGTTCTGAGTCCATAATCCATTTACCCTCAGGAGCCAAAGAATAGCCTTAATACTCTGTATTTAAGCCACTTTGTTTATAGCTTTACAAATATTTAAGAAGATAACCATTTTTCCATTTAAAACTACAAAGAAGGACATGATAATTAATGATCGTAGTTCAGCATGGAGAGGTTGGTGAGTATTATCAGGATCAAATGAATTAATGAATTTAAGCAGGACTTTACTATGCTCACATGAACAATGGTGTTTCATGCTTTCTTCATGCCTTACTTTGGTTTACAACCGAGTGCATTTAACCACCTATAGTCTTTTATGAAATAAAATGAGATATTAATAAACATAAAAATAAACTTCATTAATACAGAAATATACTTTGTTTCTTTTTAGGAAGATTAAGATTATGGATTATGAAACATAAACCAATTATGACTTCAGCCGAAACTTCCAATTATTAAATCTGTCTTAGTTTTCAGTGATACTCTCAACAGATTTCTTTCCTGTTTCTTTGTAGTTGCGGTTTAGAAACAAAAGCACTAAAAGTGCCAGCTTCCTGTGTATAAATAAATTAAACAGATACAAAACAAATAAACTTTATGTAAAAAAAAGTAACGGAAGCCGAAAAAGGTCAAGATGGGTATATCAATAACTAACGGGGCTATCCGTAGCTAACAATTTTTTAATGTTTATTTGTTTATTTTGAGAGAGAAGGATGTAAAGAGAATACGAGTGGGGGAGGGGCAGAGAGAGAGAGAGGAAGAGAGAAATCCCAAGCAGGCTGCATGCTTTCAGCTCAGAGCCTGAAGTGGAGCTCGAACTCACAAACTGTGAAATCACTACCTGAGCCAATATAAAGTTGGATGTTTAAGTGACTTGAGCCACCCAGCCACCCCAGTAGCCAACATTTTAATGCCTACATTGAGTTTAAAAGCTTCCTTGTCCCTGACTTTTAGGTTGTTTTCAAAATATTTATTTTCATACTCTTAAGATTATGAATTTCCCAAAAAAACTTGCAGTTGCAAGTAAGTTGAGTTTCAGTTCTTAAAGCATTTTTCTGGCTGTAATGGTGATAACCAAAATTTTTATTCTAACATTTTTAATCTATTATGATATCATCTAAAAGAATTCTACACTTTTTATTTTTTATTTATGTTTAAAATAAATAAAATTTATTTATTTAATTTATTTATTTATAAATAAAATATAAAAATATTTGAAATTTGTAATGTTTATTTTTGAGAGTCAGCATGAGCGGGGGAGGGGCAGAGAGAGAGGAAGACACAAAACTCGAAGTGAGCTGCAAGGTCCATGATACCAGCACAGAGCCCCACACAGGGCTCAAACTCATGAACCGTGAGATCATGACCTGAGCCTAAATCCAACGCTTGACCTGCTGAGCCATCCAGGTGGTCCAGAACTCTATAATTAGGCTGGTTTAATATATAAATTGGCCTAAATACCAATTATGTCAAATCTTGGTCAAGTAAAGTTGTGGTACTTCCAAATTCCTGAAATTCCTAAAAGCGTATACAGATAAATCACAAATTGGGCAGACTAAATCGATTTTGGACATCTACCATTTCCCCCTGCATTTGTATACCTTAACATCTTGTGAGATTATTGAATAACAAACGTGAACTATCGACCAGGGATCCAGCTCATTGAACAGCATGATAGCATGAAAATAAAGCACCAGGATGATGTCTGGAATCATTTGGTTTATAATCCTAGTCTCTGGATTATCTTGCTGGTACAGGTCCCTGAGTGAATTCATCAGTATTATTCAACAATGATATATATGTAGGACATATGCAAATGGTAAATGATAAAATAATAACATTATTAACATGATTAGTAAATTATGGTAGACATCATGTTATATTTACTTATTGTTTATGTGTCCTTACTATGTTAAGAGCTTAGTTCATGTCAGTTCTATGGAAGCACTGTGATGGTAATTTTATGTGCAATCTCTCAGGAGTTGAGTTGACACCATGTTCACGGCCCTGAGGTATACCAGGGTGTGTGTGCATCTGAGGAGACAGCCTTTCCCTCAGCACTCTGCTTGCCCCATTCAGTCAGGAATAATTAGGCCTCAGTGAAAGGACGCTGCATTTTGTATTTTGGGGCAAAATTTTGAGCCTAAAAATGCTTTATTTTTATAGTATTTTTTTTAGGTCAAATAGGCAATCAGTCACTAATATTTACTTTAAACTAAAAATCAATTTGTATCATTTATGTGATTTATACATGTCTAAAAATAAGTACCTATGCTCTTTTTATCATCTAGCTTGTCCCTCTGTAACTAACCTAACTCACTAAAGATATTCATCTTTCTGTCCTTAATGTATGGGTCTCCTGACAGATTTTAGCAATACGATGTAAGTCTTTATTATTATATTTTTCTTATACATAACATAAAGCTATTAGCTGCTTTGAATGATACAAATAAATTGAAACCCAGTAAGGCTCATGGAATGCTGACTTTAGTTCTTGATCTGATGAACTATCAGCCCTTTTTAGGCCCAACTGCTTCAAATCAACCATCTAAATATTTACTTACACGGAAAGAAATACCTATTTTGAGAAGATTAGTGCTGATTATAACAGCAGAGCAATCATAATCATGCATTTAAGATAAATATTGTTTTTGATGATAGATAAAATAAATACTTCTGATGATATTTATTTTATTTTATGCTTGCTATGTGGAAGAACCAGTGTTAAGTGTAGAGTAATAAATATAACATGATCTGGTTATTTTAATATGTTTTACAGTATTTTGTTATTATTTAATATCTCTACTTATAAACATGTAAATAGAAACCATTTAGACAGAGAGCCAGTGGTAAGAAAAACTATCTTAAACTTTAAGAAATATTTAGTGGTTGTTACATTTGACTATGTTTTATTTTTTTATCATGGATTGCAGTATTTAATTTTATTGAGAGCATATAAGATTTAGAAAATGATAAAATAGATGGGAAAGAGTTACTTTATTTTGGAATTAATACTTTGATATTATTTGAGAGTTGGAAGTACAGTTTATCTTTGACTTGGCCCTTAATTCTTTACTGGTGGTAAGAGTGGACTCAGGGTCTTCTATCAATGACCAAATAACAGAGGAGAAGAGATAATTTTGAGAAGTATTCAAGGCCTTTCTGAGTATAGTTGAGGTCAGATTATAAGAAACAACAAGCAAGTAATATATACAGTAATAAAGGAGGATCTCCTTTATACTATTTATTAAAAAGAGTACAAGAAGTGGTAAATTGTTGCCTAAAAACAGTGGCTGTGGTCATATCAACAAATTCAAGAGACAATAAACAATATTTTTTAGTGATCAGTTTATAAGTACCCAGAAGTTCTCAGAAGTAAAATTTAAGCATTATGTAATACCTCATATTAATGACTATTAAAACCAGTACAATGATCTTACTAAATATAATCTCATTTTACTGGCCATATTTAGTATTTATTACAGAAACAAACTCTTCATGCAAATAATGTTATCGAGTGACTACTCTATGCTACTTATACTCTTAAATGCTAGAAATTCATGATAAGGAAACCAGACAGAGACCTTTCTACAGAAAATATTCTGAGAAATTTAAGTTTGATATGGTGAGATTTTCCAGTGGAGATGACAAAGAGGTTGCTAGAGTAACGATATGAGGAATTTTCAGTGGATATTTACATTTGGGTACAATTAGTAATGAAGAAAATAGAGACAGAAAAAAGTAAAGTTGTCCCAAAGTAACGCTCACATTTGGGTAGAGAGGAAGAGTAATTCAAACCCATCTGAGAAGGAACATCAGGTAATTGGACAAAAATCAGGATATATCTTGTCGACACTCATTTAAAAGAGAAATATCTTTCTAGTAGAGGATTTAATTCTGTTCATTGTGGCTGAGAGGTAAATAATAAGCATGTAGAAAAGTTGAGAAGAGAAAATTGAAGGATAACTGCGTGAAGAGAAGGGATATTTCAGGAATAAGAGGAGAAGGTTTTGAGGAGAATTCAGAAATAAGATAAGGGTTTTGAGAAGACTGCTTATGATGAGGAATCACGAAAATGGGCTGTGTTTGAAGAATGACGTGGGGAGAAGGCAGATTTTTGATGTTTTTATATTTTGCTTTGTTTGAAGGATGAAAGACACAAGAGCATTTTCTGAACTGCAAGTAATGATACAATGGAAGTAGAGAGTCTGATGATGCCACAGGGTGATGAGTTAACTGAAGAGGAAAAGTCCTTGCAAAAATAAAAGGGCATGGCATTCAGGATACATCTGTAGTGACTAAGCTTTGATGGAACAAGGACAAATCTCCTCATTGAACTGGGAGAAAGGAATGAGAGGAAGAATACAGATGGCTTCTGCTTGTTCAAGGCAGTGTGATAACTCCTGAGCTGAAAGGGTAGTGGCGAAAAGGGAAAAAAGGGTTTTAGAAGAGAAAGTGATATGAAGCATTCCCTTGGGAAATTTGAGAGTTGGATTTACAGCCTGCCAAAGAAGTAAAGTAAATTGTAGAGCCAGCCAAAGTTGGTCTCATTTTGTAGAACATGAATTGAAATAGATCCCATCTGCCGGTCAGTCATTTATCCCATTGATGCTCATCCCCTATATCCTTGCTTCTACCACCATGGGAAATAAGAGGGGGAGAGAGGAAAAAGAAACCTGAGAGGATTTTTTTTTCTTTTCTTTTTCCAAAAGAGAGTTTATAGACCATGGATATATTAGTTTCCATGGCTTGCCATAACAAATTACCACAAAACTGGGTAGATTAAAACAAGAGAAATATTTTCTCATAGATCTGGAAGCCAGCAATATGAAATCAAGGTGTCAGCTGGTCCATGTTGCCTCTGAAGGCTCTAGGGAAGAATCTTTTCAGCATCTGGTAGCCCAAGATGATCCCTGATTTGTGACAGCATAATGTCAGTCCGTCTCTTTCACAGGGCACCCTTCTTCCTGTGCATCTTTCTGTCAAAATCTCCCTTTCCTTTGTCTTAGGAAGATTCCAGTGATTGGATTTAGGGCCCCCCTAACTCCAAGATGACTTTATCTTCAGATCTGTAACTAACTGTATCTACTTGGTCTTCTATCTTCCATGAGTTATTTACAATATTTTTCCCCCCAGCCTCTTTCTTCTATTATTCTGTCATTGTTTGAGTTTATTCCTTTCTGAACTTCTATACTTTAATTGTAGTGTGGTTTCCCAATGGGGGACAGAGTCAAACATCTATAACTAATTCATGCGAGAAGTTAAAAATTGTTTTTCCTATTTTTGAAGACTGTTTTGATATAGGAATTTCCTTTTCCTTGCACTATTTTGCTTTTATGTGACTATTTCCTTGTAGTATTTTTCCCAGGCCCATATTCTAATTTTCTTGACTCATTTTTAACTTAAGATAATATATTAATGCTCTTTATTTTCATTATGAAAGATGAGAAAATTAGTTCACTAATACTTGTACTTCTTCAAGTTCTCTTTCCCAATATTTATTAACAACTATTAATACTTAATATTAATTTTTGTACTATGTTTAGTGTTTATCATGTTCTCTTTACAAAATTATTCCAAGACTACCTCTTGTTTCTTAACTTTCTTAACTTCAGATACTTTTTTGGCCCCAAATCGCAGGAAGAAAAGTGTGGAAAAATATGCACTACATGTCATCTTATTTCCATTATCTGTCTCATTTGTGTTTATTATATTATTATACTTGATTGCCAATGTCATAATATTTAGCTTTTCTTATCATGGTTTTCATGGTTGATTAATTTTATACATTTTATAGGTTTAATGGCTACCACCAGCTATTTCACTATGGCTTAGAGAGAATTACTTTTAAATTAGCTGAATTTGAAATTTTTAATGCAAACATACAGGGTCATCAGAGAGAAGAAACAGAGGAAGTTATAACTCAAAAAGAAATATTCATATTTAGTAAGAACAAGGACGGATCTTTCAATATGGCAGAAGTGAACTATGAAAAGAGTAAGGATACAGGTATTTCTGGGCACTTATGGAAAAAGGTTGAAAGAAAGAGGCCATTTAATGTCATTTTAAAAATCATGACAATGATACCACTGTATGCTGAACGGGGCTCAGAATCTAAGAATGAACAGAAAATGTGTAAAATTGAGAATGAACATTAATATTGTAGGAAGTTGAAGAGCAAACTGATAGGAGAAATAAATATCATGGGGCAGAACTTAGATGTTTAAAGAAATCATGACCATGATCTGAAACATTATTCTTGTATACCTCCTAACACCAATATCTGTTATGTATGGAGTTTTTAAATGCAAAATATATAACACATATTTTACTGGGTTTCACAAGGATTCTATCAGCTGGGCCTGAATATTCCCATTTTACACATAAAATTAAGACAATATTGACATATCACTGAATTTCACAATTTGAAAGTCAATACGTTGTATTTTGTTATGCATAAAGAAACAGCAAAATTAAAGTTATATGCTTTTAACACATTTACTATTATTTAGAAAAAAGTACTAAGGCTTACTTCATTACAAATAAAGATTTAAAAACTATATTAATAAAAATAGAGATTTAGGTAAAATTCCTTAGAAATAGTTTTCTTGGATTGATTTTATTGCCACAATCAGAGAATATTCTTCATACAGTTTTTCTTTGTCCATACACTAAATCACTAGACCTAATTATACCATTTGAATATATGCTTCTAAATTTTATTTAATATGATATTTATTGAGTCTTTTTTTTAAATAAGTTAACTGCAAAAGGAAGGTGAGCCAGAACGATTTTATGCTTCATATGGTGTTCATAATTTGGCATACTACAATCAAGAAAAGACCAAAGCATGGAGCTTAAACAGATGTCTACTTGTATAGGCCCATAATACATTGGTGGCTTTTTCATCATGAACTCTGAGACATCCTGCTTTTCAGTTCGATGGAAGAAAAGACAGGCCTGATAAATGTCTAGGAGAAAAAAATAAATCAGCTCAGCTGTGACCCAGGTCAGGATTATTCTTAATATTCACAATTAATTTCTGGAGAGCAGCTTGTATACAACATTACCAGCTGCTCCTCTAACAAATATGTGCACATTTTGGCAACTACAGATTTAGTAATTTGCTCTTCTCACATGAAAAGCAAAAAGGTGAACTCATCTTGTATGCTTTTTTTCTTTCCTAGTCTCCTTTATAGTGATCATACTTTTTATCACATGAATTGCAAGTAAGAATAAATTAAGAATGGTATGAGTGACACCTGAGCTGTGAATGAGCATCGTTCAAGTTAGGATGCATATCTTAATTAAAATTTCAGTGAATGGTAAAGATAGACCTCTCAATGACTTTTTTTTTTTTTTAATTCTGGACTGCTGTAGAGATACTTTCTATTTCATTTTTTTGCTAATTCATTTATGTATTTTGTTTAAAGTTTTCGTAAAAGGTCAAATTATGTTATTTCTGATTCAGTCTGGGATGACTTGATTCTGTTATGAAAAGATACGATTTTCATGCATGATTTTACAGAGATGAATGGATGGAAGCAGTGTGTTATCTCTTATGCAAGGTGGCACCACTCCCTCATACTGCATCTCTGGAGGATTGGTTTTTACAAACTCCTGTCCAGACTGAAGGATGATCTACATGACCTTTTGACATTAGTTCCATCTACATGTGGGTTTCTAAACTGAAGATATGCCATTTAAGAATCTTCAGTAATACCCTTGGGCTATTATTTAAATGCACCCAAATCAGGGACAGCATCCCGATTCAATAAAAACAAGAGCTTTGGAATAGTACATGCTTTGTGTTTATTTATATCTTAGCAATTATAAGTGGTTTGCTTAAAATATGTAGTATTTCCAAGCTTAATTTGTAGAAATGAGGGTGTATGCATATATTCATAAGACTACTGAAATATAGGTTTAAATACCTAGCATCAAGTCTGTCGTGAATTTTTTGCTAAAAAAGTAAATATATTATGTTCTTTTTTTCTAAAACAGATTTGTGGCAGCTTAAGAAGTAAGTGATGTGGGTGAGAAAGGGGGTAAACTCATAAGGATTAAAACAAAACCCAATGTAAGTGGTAATGACCAGTCTTTATTCTGAGAACCCGTGTATTCAAAGAAATAATGGGAAGGAACAACTTAAAATGTTTATTTCACTTATTAAAACATAACCATTTCAACTATTAATTAAAAAAGACTTGTCAAAATTTTTGTCATTGTCGACTTTTGAGAAGGCATATATTTTTTGACAACTTCTAATTTTTAAAAAATATATTTGCGGGGTGCCTGGGTGGCTCAGTCAGTTAAGCCTCCAACTTCAGCTCAGGTCATGATCTCGTGGTTTGTGAGTTGGAGCCTCGCTTCAGGCTCTGCACGGACAGCACAGAGTCTAGAGCCTGTTTCGGATTCTGTGTCTCCCTCTCTCTCTGTCCCTCCCATGCACGTGCTCTGTCTCTGTCTGTCTCTCAATAATACATAAACATAAAAAAAATCTTAATAATCTATTTAAAGACTCTATCTACAAATATAGTCACATTCTGAGGTATTGAGATTTGAACTTAAACATATGAATTTGGAAGAACAAGGTTCAGCCCATAATAAGTGCCTCACCATGACTGTGAGTATATTGAATTTTTATAATTCAAAGAGTTATCTTTGCAATACTCACTAATGCTTTCTGTGGAACATTTTAGGTCATACTTCATGGTTTGTGCATTGTATATTAATCATTATAAAATATTGCTTTTTATCTTTTTCTATTGTCTTGGTTTTTACCTTATCTTAACACTATTGCTACCAAAGTCGTCTTCTTAGTTTTGTATTCATTTGTCTTGTACTTTACCCATTACATGATAGTCAGTGGTGCTGGATCATTATTTTTTAAATTTCTTAACAATAAAATATTTAATATATTTTTTAGCTCAGTTGTAAAGTTTATTTTTTCATTTGTTTGTTTTACTTCCATCACTTAAAAGCTTTCAATGGCTAATCATTGCCCTTAGAATTAAATCCAAATCCTTTATCCTGGCCCATATATCCCCCTCTCCCCCGGACCCCGATCTATCCTCTCTCTATCTGTCCAACCTCATTGCTCAATATTTGTGCTCATTCATCACACCCATGTTTTCAAGGACCTCCTTTTTATTCTCAGTTTCCTGAAGTTCTATGCCTAGAATTTGTGCAGAGTGTTACCTCTTGCCAGAACGAACTTCCATGGGCTGGTGAATTTGTTAGCTTGGTCTAATCATTAAGGTTTCAGTTTGTACATTTTTCTCTTCACAAAAGTATTCTATGATCTTGCCCTCTATCATGCTGCCAGCTCCTGTTTTAGTAATTCCCAGTCATTCTGTATCATATCACACCTTCTTACTTCTTTCAAAACCTGTATCAGTATGTGAAATTTCCTTTTTGTCATGGTTTATTTTTATATCACCCTCTCCATCAGAATATTTTACAATAATTGAAATGATCTAAATTTGCACTGTTCAATACAATAGCCACTAACCACGTGTGTCTTTTGAGCCCTTGAATGTAGCTAGCAGGACTGTGGACTTAAATCATTAATTTTATTTCTTTTTAACTCACTTAAATTTAAAATTAAGTAGCCACATATAACTGGTGACTTCAATATTGGATAGCACAATTCTGTGTCCTTCATTAAATCCAAAATTCTACCATGATGAGAAAGTTTTCTGTGTAAAGTGGTCACCTTTATAACATAATGTTTAGAATATTCATATTTAATAGCAATTTCACAAAATATTTATGAAAATAATATGTCAAAAGACAAATGAATATTAGGAACATGTAATCTATTCATATTTATCATCCTTATTAACATATTTTGTTTGTATCCTGCTTTCTTAACTAAAATTAGTATGATCATCTTTTTTCTTTCTTTTCCCTTTCCTTATTTTAGTTTAATTGATCAAGTCATTCCCTTTTGTTATTCTCTTATATGTTTGGATATTCTAATAGTTATTAATTAATGTCAGACACTGTTCTGAATTCTTTGCACTTATCAATTCATTTGATGTTCACAATAACCCTATGAAGTGGCCGTCATCATTACCCGCATTATACAGATATGAAACCTGAGGCACAGGCACTGAAGCAAAGTGTCTAAGTTATTTACCTCATCAGTGAGGAGGATCAGAGACAACAATCTTAATCAGTATTCTACATTGCCTCTAAATTTAAAACTTCCTTCTGTTATGCTAGTGGTTACCCTTAAATGAACAAGCATTTGAAATTATAGTCAATACTATATTGAAATATAAATATTAAAAAATTAAGGGTATTAAAAAACAAAAACAAACAAAAAACCAAGACCAGATCTTTATGCACTTTTCTTTCTAATAGTTCCTGCCTTTTACCTTCATCCTCACCCGAGTCTGACAGTTGTGCTGTAATAGTTTGGATTTGGAGATGGTTGAGACAGAGATTTGGATTCAGAAAGAAAGAAAGAGGAAAAATTTGTCTCTCTGCAACAATCCTTGGCCTCCGGATTGGGAATGGCCAGGAGAACAAACAAAGACACATGCCATCAAAGTGGGCTCATTCTCCCCCATCCAGGCCAGTTACCTCCAATCTCGGGACAGATGGTGAACTTTGTCTTTTCTCTGTCATGTTTTTTCTCATGCATCCATACTAACTAATTGATAAGCAAGTGAAACAAATTGGATATACAGCTATTTGATTTATTAGTATCACTGATCTATCTAAAGTCAACAGGAAAACCAAAATTTCAAAAACACTTATGTTTAGAAGAACATATTTATAAAATATCCAGATGCATATTTTGCCTCCACTTCATTTTTAACTAGTCTTTCTGGGGCTCTCTGTATCAAAGAACTGCCTGCATTCATTCTCAAATTAATCTTATTTCTCCACTATTTATTTACATGTTATTAGTGGCATTGTACCTTGAGTTTAACACAAGTTAGCCTGCACAGATCATCCTTAGAAACTGTGTACTTCTTTTTAAGTAACAACTCTCAAGCTAGTTGATTTTCTTCCAAATGTGCAGAAAATATGTTTCTGTGATCAAAATTATACAAAGAACCAAATGTTTACTTTTGGTTATGCCTTTTAAACACCAGTTGGTGTTAATTTGATCTTCACTATTTTTATTTTGAATTCTCTTTATTGTGTAAGCCTCACTTACCTCAGATGAAGTTTAATTATTTTTAAAACATTATTTCAATTAAATACTAATATATTTCTTCAGTTTTACTCTTCATCATTTTACTCCCAAGATACTTAAATAGAGATACAGAAATATATAATTTCAAATCCAGATGAAATCAAGTTTTGTCTGGCAAAACAATAGCTTAAAACATATAGGAAATGTAGGTGAATAATTTTTGGACCTATTTTAGGAAAGAATTTGATATGTATGGTATAAAAGAAAAGTTTCATAAATTTGACCATATTAAAATTAAACTCACTTTGGGGCACCTGGGTGGCTCAGTGGGTTAAGCATCCGACTCCCAGCATCAACTCAGGTCACAATCTCATAGCTTTGTGAATTTGAGCCCCTCATTGGACTCTGCACTAACCATGCAGAGCCTGTTTGAGATTTTCTCTCTCCCTCTCTCTCTACCCCTCTCCTGGTCACACTGTCTGTGTCTCTCAAATAAACAAATAAATAAATGAATAAATGAATGAAATTAAACTCAAAGACAGCAAAGTTATAGATTATGAACTGGGAATGATATTTAAATAGACACAACCAACAAAATATTTGTATCAAGAGTATCTTAAGATTTTCTACAAATCAATAAAACCAGTATAAAGGACTGGGGAGGAAAATGAGTGAGCAATGTAAACACATATATTAAACTAGGAAACACACGTGGCCAATTAATATGTAACAATGTATCTGAACTGCAATCACAAAATCCAGTTTTTTTTATTTTCCTTTTACTGTAATTTTCTGCAGCACGGTACCACGTTGTCACCTTTTTCACGAGTCTCTTTTCTTCACTGGCTTGCAGTACACGCTCAATCACACTCTTTTGTATGTCAGACAAATCCCTTCATGTTACAACCTCCTGCCTATTCTTAGTTCAACAGTTTCATTCGACAAATTTGTCTTCTACATCTTTTGTATTGCAAGCACTATGTGACTCGTGGATTGCTGGAAATGAAAAAGACATAGCCCTTGTTCTCCTTGTTCCTGAAGTACTTATGATCTAGTGAAAGGAGACAGGACTTAATAGATAATTTTTAGCATCAACTTTCCCAGCCAGTGACTCTACCATAGTGATGTGCTATGACCTCCTCTATGAAACCTTCCCAGAGCCTGTTTGTCAGCTGTCATAGCCAATCCATATGCTGAGGGTACCACTCTTACTTTGTATCTGCTTTCTGTGGGGAGGAATGACATTTTCATATGGTCAGTAAAGAGGGCAAATAACTGAACATATCATAAAAATTATGTTCTACAGTTTGTAAGACAAGTAATGTAAATATATAGAATTTTAATGAAAAGAAAATAAGTGAGAAAAACTTCAAAAGGGAAATGGCAGTGGAACTAGGTGATGGAAAAACTGAGAATATTTAAGAGGAGCTTGTTAAAAATGAGAGAAACGTTATTAAATGTCGGTCTTGATGTGTCTAGAGATGCTGAGTGGGATTTGACTCCAAAGATCCCTTTGAGTTTATAAGCCTTGTTTCATATCAACTAGAAATCATGAAAAAAGAAGTGGCAACAATTTAAAAAATATGAGCAACTTTAGGGCATATAATACTAAAGTTGGTGGTGGTTGTACATACTAGACGCATCTCTTGCTGTTGAAGAATTTATAATATTGTGAGAAAAAAGATGAATACTTCTGTAACTTAATCTCAAAAGTGCACTTAGTAAAGAGAGTTGAGTCTGATAGGTTACAAGACTCTTCTTTTAACTGAAGGAGTGTTGGTGTATGGTCCAGCTTTAGTTCTTGCACACAAAAAGAGTTAAACATTTTCTCATCTCTTTGTAATGTGGCTGTCCTTGTGTGCATATCCAAACAGTCTCAGAAATTATTGAACTCTAAGGATGCCTGAGTGGCTCAGTCGGTAAGCGTCCAACTCTTGATTTCAGTTCAGATAATGATCTCAGGGGTCAAGTTCGAGCCTGTTGTAAGCTCAGCATGGAACCTGCTTGGAATTCTCTCTCTCCCACTTCCTCTGCCCCCTCCACCCACCCTCTTCCAAATTAAATAAATAAACATTAAAAAAAGAAATTATCTAACTCTAATTTTTCTTCACATTGTTCAGTTGCAGATGAATAGCATTAATTTACAGTATGGATAAGAATACACTATTTTTACTAATTGTAATTATGGTGGGCAAGTAATATTCTCAAGGGTGCAGGGGTGTTTGGGGGAAATATTAAGAGAAGTCCTCCAAACCCCATAATTGTATAGGCTACAAAAATCATGTATAAGTAACCTGAACTTTGACCTTATTTGTTAATGTTAAATTTTTCAAGCATACAATCTATTTATTTTTTAAATTTATTCAGCAATTATCTATGTTACTAGGAATTAGTCTTTTCTAGATATTGATTACGTATGCAAATTTGTGGTGGGGGTAATTAAATAGATGTTTCCAATTTTGAAGAACTCATCGTCCAGGGCAAGGAAAAGATGTGAACAAATGGTAACCCAAAGGGGAAACTGTAATGGAAATACTAAAGGGTGAGCATGAAATAAGCCTCTGGGAAAAAAGCAAATGCTTCCGAGATGTGATATTTGCTGGACTTAAGAATGATTATGACACTGAGTAGACAGTGCAAAGAAAAACATTTCAGACATTTCAGGAAACTTCCAACCCATCTCTACTACTTTTCACAAACAACTTGATTCTCAGCTATGCTATCTATGCTCCTCATTCGTATATTCTTTCTTTAATGATGAGTAATGGCAGTAAGTTTCTACAAGTGGCTTGGTAGAGTAGTTGACTCTTAAGACCACTTTTCAGGACTTGAATCCACCTTTTTAAAACTAGCTCACTTTTCTACTTCAATAATTTATTTATTTAATTTTTTAAATGTTTATTTATTTTTGAGAGAGACAGAGAGACAGAGCATGAGTGGAGGAGGGTCAGAGAAAGAGGGAGACACAGCACAGAGCTGACATTAGATCATGACCTGAGTCAAAGTCAGAAGCTCAACCGATTGAACCACTCAAGAACCACAATGTATTTTTAAAACATATTTTATTGTCTATTAATATTAGGAGCTCAGCTTTCTTTTGTGGGCAGTTGCCTAATGGTCGCTTGAATGCCCAAAACACATGGCAAAGGACCTGTTCACAAATTTCACAGAGCCCCAGAAATACCTAGTTCTTCTTTCCATAAACCTTGAGTCATATTTATTTCATTCATGTTTCTCTCATACGCTTTTAGTATTAAATTTCTCACCCTTCCTTGTCTTATGCCCTAGGGCTCATACCACTTTTTCTTTTTCCCCTAACAGTTCACTTTTCCTATCATGCATAAATGTGCTACATATGTGCTTTTTTTCCTTAATGAGTAGACTAATATTTAGATTTATACATCCCTCACCAGTGTGCCAAGTGATCAAGAATTGCATTATAATTGTATCCAAGTCCACAAAATTAAACTTGATAGCATGAAGAAAATGCATTTCAAAAGCCACTAACTTTCCACTTTATTTTGTAACTTTTAAACAAAATATTATTTCCAGGACTCTTTTGATGCCAAATAGAAATTTTATTCTTTGGGGCTTCTGGGTGGCTCAGTCGGTTAAGTGTCTGACTCTTGGTTTACTCTCAGGTCATGATCTCACAGTTCATGGGTCTGAGCCTCGAGTTAGGCTCTGGGCTGACAGCAAGGAACCTGCTTGGGATACTCTCTCTCCCTTTCTCTCTCTGCCCCTCCTCCACTTGCTTTCTCCCTCTCCCAAAACAAATAAGTAAACAACAAAAAAAGAAACTTCATTCTTTGAGTTGAGGGAAATTTTTATTTTTAAATATTCAAGAACACTTGAAATTTGAAAGGCAAGGAAAATTTGAGAGCAAGTGGGGAAGAGAAAGTGTGTACGTTTGTAAAGTTTTGTTTTTTGTTTTTTCAAGAAATTCAGTCTCCTTAAAATTAAGTCAATCCACCATGATTTTCTTCAATCTCTTAATCAGTTGCTTTTTGCATTTTTGAGTTTGAACATGCCTATACCTCAAAAGCTAATGAACTATATAGTTAGCACTAGTCTGCAAGGCTAAAAAGACAGACTTTCCAAATCATTAGGACTGTTTGGATAACATAAGTCAATTTAATTTGTGTAAAGTAGCTCCCTCTCAGCATTTTCTGCTGTAGATTTTTTAATTTCCCTATAGGTTTTCAGCTCTATGATGATTTTTTGTAATTAAGAGTTATGTACCTAATGACATTGAGTTTGTCAGGAGAAGTGCTGCTGCCCACACCACACTGTTAAAAGCAAACTAAGAGCTCTCCCTACAAGGCTGCTTCACTTCTCAGAGTTTAAAGCGGAGGAATCTAGGCTCTCTTTTGCAATAAATACACTGTGCTCTGAGACCTGTAGTTCAACAGATCCAGGAGCAAAGGTTTTCACTCAATAGACTCAAGAAACAATCTTCTACATTAAAACCTTGGTTTGCAAGCATATTTTGGTCTGGAAACATGCTGATAATCCAAAGCACTTGTATATCAAAGTGAATTTCAAGAACCATTGGCTCAGTTGTGATCATGTGATGTTCGAGGTCACCTACTACTCATATTGCAAGACACCACTCATTTATCAAGTTAAAATTTATTAGAAATATTTGCCTGTCTTGCAGAACACTCACAGAAGGTTTCACTGTATTTTTGAAGGGTTTCAATTATGGTTGAAAACTACAAAATTTGACACTATAGTTAAATTGATGTACTTTTCAGTTGTTGATAGTGCACGAAATGTCTTTCTTTCATATGCAAAAGAGTCAACATCATTAAAAAAAAACTAACAAAAATAAACAGTGCTCCCAGGTAACCAGACCATACTTCTGGCAGTTTGTTCTCACTATTTCCTGTTTTGTAAATTGAATGGTTTACAAATGATTGATTGACTCGTATTATTACAAATTAAAGAAGGGGGCATGTAATGTCAGGTCTTTATTTTATTTATTTACTTTTTTACTTTTTAAGTAAGCTCCATGCCCTATGTGGGGCTTGAACTCATGACCCTGACTGAGATCAAGAGTTACTTGCTCGCCTGACTGAGCCAGGCAGGCAATGGTAGATCTTTTGAAAGAGCAACCCTTATATAGGGTTGTCACCTGCCTGTCTGTGAGTTGTAGCTAAAAAGTGTGATAGTTATGCTTATCATTTTGGATCACTGAAATCTTCAGAAAAACCTGGATAATGTGTTTCTTGTGCTAGTCAGGCCTGAGTGGATTAATATACTCACTTAAACCTCTCTTTACCCTCATTGTAGATCACTGATTGTTATTGTTCACCCTTGAACAACACAGATGTTTGGGGCACCAACCCCAAGCACAGTTGAAAATCTACCTATAACTTTTGATTTCCTGAACACTTAACTACTAATAGCCTACTGTTGACCAGAAGCTTTACTGATAACATAAACAGTCCATGAACATATGTTCTGTATATGTATTATTACAATATTTTTACAATAAAGTAAGCTAGAAAAAATATTATTCATAGAATTATAAATAAGAGAAAATACATTCACAGTTCTGTACTGAATTTATTGACAAAAAAGTCCACCTATAAGTGGCCCAACACAGTTTGAACTCATGGTTTTCAAGTGTCAACAATATACAGTAAATTAAGGGATGTACTACAAATGAAGTTAAAGAGTAAAATTCAGATCAGATTCAGTAAACACATATGCATTCACTATAGGAGATTTATTTATAATACACACATCAGGAGTAGCTTATATGATTATATAGTATATATATATAATTAGACCATATTTTCTGTCCAGCATTAAGAATTTCATAATATATATTTTATTTTATTTTTATTAAAGTTTATGTATTTATTTTGAGACAGAGTGACAGAGAAAGAGAGAGAGAATCTCAAGCAGGCCCTGCACTGTCAGTGCAGAGTCCAGTGAGGGGTTCAAACTCACGAACCATGAGATCATGACCTGAGCCAAAACCAAGAGTCAGATGTTCAACCGACTGAGCCACCCAGGCACCCAAACATTAGGAATTTCAACTCTTAATAGGTAAATGTTGACACTATACTCCTTTGAACCTCACACTTTTAGAAATTTTTTTTAAAAAATACCTGTTTATTTAGGAAAATTTTATGTATATAAAAAAGTAGAGAGGATAAAAGAACTAACTGGATATACCCATCATCTACTTTCTATAATTAATGTGTGATCAATTTGCTTGACCTGTAACCCAATCTACTTCCATTTCAAAGTAGTTGAAGCAATACTAGACATCATAGCATTTTACCTATAAAAGCTCTTACATAGATTCCTAAAATCATGTACACTTTATAAAATACCACATAACTACAATACTATAATCACATCTGAAAATCAATAATCATTTCTTATTGTTATCAACTACTCAGTAAGTCCTTATGTACTTAATATGTCTTTGAGTGTCTCATAAATGTTTTTAGCCATTCATTCATTTGTTTCTTTGATAGTGGTATATATGAATCGGGATCCAAATCAGTGTGTATATTGCAATTAGATATTATGTCCTTTAAGGCCATTTAGACCCATAGCAGCTAGTATCTTTTAGGATAAATTTTTACCATGACTCATGACAATTATAAAAATAATTCTGGGTTTTGGATTTACTCAGTGGAATAGTCAGATATAAAAATTTTTTATTAATGATTTAGAGATCCATATTGTAAGAAGTTTATAATAAATGTCATGCTTAATATTTTCAACTTTTTAGATAACACAACACTCTATGTGCTTCAAGAGAACTTGACATTTCAGTGGCATCTGGACAAAAAAAGAAAAAATACATCTCCCGTATTTAGCAAACACAGGTTGAGGTAGCCTTAAATAAAGTTGTGAATTTTGATTAATATATATATATATATACATGAATATATATATATTTAATGAGGATATATTAATCTAAGAAGCATAAAAATGTAAATAAAAACACATCATGATCAGTAACGTGTTTCATAATTTTAAATTTCTTAACATAATGAAAGATGAGTAGAGCTCTAATTCACCCATCCTTATTCATATAGACAATATATGAATTAAAGTAACTAATAGACCCACTATTACAGATGAAAAGCATGATCAGAGTTTTCGCTTCGTTCTAATTTTGTTTCTGAACTCTGATACCCAGCTCCAGCCATAGCATAACACCCTATGGATGAGAGCCATTTTGTTTGGCAACTATCTGTCAGAAAATTGCCAAGTGATTTCTGACTGCCATAACTGACTACAGGTGCCTGAGCAAACAGCAACTGTAAGGAGTTTTGGAATATACCATAGAATGAGATATTATTTGGCAATAAAATGGAGTGAGATATTGTTATAGGTTAAAATGTGGATGAACATTTTTCAAAAAATGAAAACATTTTGCAAAATTAAAGAAGCCATACACACATGATTACATTTATGTGAAATTTCTAGAATAGACAAATCTAAAGAGATTAGGAAATAGATTAGCTGTTGCTTACAGCTGGGGTATATGGATAATGTGGAGTCACTCCAAATGAGTATGAGGTTTCTTTCTGTGATGAAATGTTCTAAACATAGATTATGGGATGATTGCACATCTCTGTGAACTCTGTAATTATACTGAAAACTATATTATATTAATTAATCATATATGAAAATCAACTCAAGCAGAGCTTAGGAAAAAATATATTAGCAAAGAAAGATCTTATTTTATCTAAGCTTCTATCTTAATAAACTTGAAAAAGAAGTGTAAATTAAATCTAAAACAAGGAGAAGACAGTAAATAATGAAAATAGCAGAAAATCAGAAATAGAAAACAGGAAAACAGAGAAATTACTGAATTCAAAAGCTGGTTTTCAGAAATTTACAAAAAAAAATGACAAAACTCTGGCCACACAGTTAAAACAAGAAGGAAAGAGGGGATGATATGAGAAGAAAAGAAGGAAGGAAGGAAGAAAAGAAGGAAGGAAGGAAGAAAAGAAGGAAGGAAGGAAGAAAAGAAGGAAGGAAGGAAGGAAGGAAGTCAGGCAGGCAAAGGGATGTTAGGCAGACAGGCAAAACGCAAACTGCCATGCAGGGAATGAGAGAGATTACTTCATTACAGATCCTACAAGTATTAAAAGTGTAATAATGAAATATTATAAATAACCTATGTCAATATATCCCACAAATTAGATTAAATGGTGAATTCCCTAAAATATACAAATTAACAAAGCTTACTCAAGAAGTGAATGTCCTCTATTAAATACCACACATGTCTAGAGAGGTTCACTTGTGAATTCTACACAATTTTGGAAGAAACCGTACCAATTTTACACAAAATCTTTCAAAATCTCAAAGATGAGAGAACAATGCCCAATTCTATCCATAAGACTGCATCATTCTTCTACTATATTATGAAACTACACACATGAAACTGGAAACTAAAGAACAAAACAAAACAACAACAACAACAAAATAATCATCCCAATGGATGCAGAAAGCACATTTGAAAAAATTTCATCCATTTCTTTTATTTTTAAAAATTATTTATTTATTTTTGAGATAGAAAGGCAGAGAAAGCAAAAGGAAGAGGGGCAGACAGAGAGGGAAAAAGAGAATCCCAAGCAGGCTCTGTACTGTCAGCATGGAGCCTGATGTGGGGCTCCAACACATGAACCATGAGATCATGACCTGAGCTGAAACTAAAGTCGGATGCTTAACCTACTGAGCCACCCAGATGCCCCTCATCCATTTCTAATAAAAAATATTCAGCTATCTAAAAATAGAAAGGAAATTTCTCAACCAAGTAAAGACCACCTACAAAAGCTTATAATTAACATCATTCTTTTTTTTTAATGTTTATTTATTTTTGAGAGAGAGAGAGCACAAGCAGGATAGGGGCAGAGAGAGAGAGAGAGACAGAGGCTCTGAAGAGGGCTCTGAGCTGAGAGCAGGGAGATCCATCAGGGTCTGAACTCATAAACTGTGAGATCATGACCTGAGCCGAAGTTCCATGCTAACAGATTGAGCCACTCAGGCACCCACCATCATTCTTAATAGTGAAAAACTGAACACTTTCTCCTAAAGAATGGAAAAAGGGAGAAGAAAGACACACACAATACTTCTAATCCTAGCCAGTACAATTGGATGATAAATAAATGTGTACATGAAAATTAAGCAAAATTAAAAACTATTTTCTTTTCCAAAGGGAATGTTTTGAACATGAAAAATCCAGCCATATACTGGGAGAATATATTTGAAAAACACAGATTTGATAAAGAGTTGTATCAAGAATATATAAAGAACTCCTACAAATCAATAATAATAAGGAAAACAATTCAATAAATAAAAATAGGGGAACATTTGACCAAACATTCTCCCAAGGAAGATATGTAGAAGGCATAATCACTAAAAAGCTCCTCAAATCATTAATCTTTCAGAAAACAAAAATTAAAACCACAGTGAAATACCACTACACTTTTCCTAGAATGACTACAATAAAAAACAGTAACAATACCAAGTTTTGTTAAGATTCAGGTTGTAAAGCAACTGGAATTTTTATACTACTGAATGTATAACCAACATATAGACTGTCCATACAATAGAATACCATTCAGAAATTTAAGGGAATAAATTATTGATTCACCAAAAACATGGGTACATCTCAAAAGCATCATACTAAGTGAACAAAGCCAACTACAAAAGACCATATGGTATATAATACCATTTATCAGACATTCTAGGAGAGACAAAATTGTAATGATAGATGGCAGAACAGTGTTATCTTAGGCCACGTAGTACGAGGAAAGGACTGAACTCAAAAAAGCAAGAGGAAACTTTTTTGAGTTTTGAAAGCATTCTATCTCATGAGTTTGGTAGTAGTTACAGGAGGCTATCTATTTGTAACTAATCTATTTTGCACTTACACTTGATAGATTTGATAGGTAAAGAAAATTGAGCAAAGAAACAAGCAACAGAAGGTGACAGATGAATTCAGTTGTTGTTCTTATAACGAAATCACCAAAGATGAGAAAGAATGAGTTGTTTCTGCATGCAATGTCTTAGAGATAAGTGCTTTATATATTGTTATACTAAGAAAACAAGACACGATAGACTATAATTTAAACTGCATTTTAAAAATAGTGATTCTCTGTGTGTGAATATGCAAATATATGATCATACATATGTAGAAAACATGTCAAAGCTTTTCTCCAAAATATATTTCATGATGATGGCAATATAGGGCTTTTCACTTTTAAGTTCACACAATTTATCACTCTGTGATTTGTGTTTCTATAATGGGTGTATTTAAAAATAATTTCAATAACTTTTTAAGAAAAGGTCAGTTAGTATATTTAAACAGAAAAAAATCAAATTCTTTTTATGTAATGCTAATTGTAAGGGAATCTGATATAATGGGAAGACTATGTGTAAGTTCATAGATGTTCATAGGTGGATGACTACCTTGGGAAATTTCTCTTATATCCAAATCTATAAAGTCCTCCTTGGTGAAAAATTAGTATTATGATATATGACATACATATAACTATTACTTTAAACATAAAATGATAAATTACATATTAAAATTGTCACCCCCAAATGTTTACTTCCTTCTTATTCTCTTCCATTTAATTATTGTTGGGTCATTCTCGATGGAAATAAAAGAACAAATGTGTGTTTGTGTGTAAGTGTTAGAAATGGAATAATGAAAAACACATAAAGTTACTTTTACTTCTTCAACTCACAGATGTGCTTGAGTATCAGTGTTTTTAAAATATTCCAGAGATGTCAAGATTAGTTGTAATAGTTTTTATAAAAATCTTACCCATATCCCCTTAGGTAATCTCAAAGTACACTAATGAGACAATACTGGTTGTTCAAAACGAGAGCTTGTATGTCACCTTTGTTCTTGATGAAGTTCTCAATTTGTTTTAAGTTCTCAATAATAATTTAAACAGAAAATATTTTGCTTTCTACAAATTACCAAATATCCTGCCTAAATTAGAATAATCTCTATTTACCTATTAGACAGACACACTTAGATTTTTCTGAAGCAAAACGAATACCTCTGGAAAAACCTATTAAAAAAAGAAACTGTATTTTGACATGCCATTGTTTTTCTTCTAAAAATAATATTGCATACTTAAATTCTCATGTTTGGTCATTCTTATTTCCATCAGTTTTTTCAATATCTGTCATGAACAATTGCTTTCCACATTTTTCTCTTACATTAGTCATTCTTGTATTTAAGTGTTGCCTATAAAACACATTACATAATTGCAAGATTTTTGTTTCTGGAAAAAATTATAGTTTTGGAGTCAGTTATTTTCAAAAGTCCAGAATGCTGCTTAACATTACATTATAATCATTCTAGAATAAGTTACATCCCTTTACTAGCTCCTAAGTAAAATCTTTTCTTACACTTCACTATTACTTCTTATGTGCTGGTATTTTTACTGCCAGCTTTATTTGTCCAGACATCTATTATTCTTTGCCTTTAATCTAACACCATTTTATATTCTCTATTTTGTAAAATGCAGAATTATGTTTGAATGAGTGAAATTTATTTGTTCAAAATAGCTTAGTGCTCAACAAAAAAGACAAACATGGATAAATATTTTAGAGGTGAATTTTTCTCTACATAATTAAGTTTTCATAAAACTGGAAATAGCAATTATAGTTATGTACTGCTGTTTAAATTCTTGATTGTTCCTGGTTCTAATAACCAAAGACTCCACTTTGACCACTAGAAGTTGACGGTCTTGAGTCAGATACATATATAAATTATTTTGCCTTTTAGTTCAATACAATGGATTTTTTTTAAATAACTACTATTTTAAATAATACTATTATTTAAAATAACATTCTTTCAAATGAGATACCAGAAGCTTTGCCTCAGTGACTCTATTGTAATATTTCATTTTAATCTGTAAATCATTAGTTTGTACCAACTCAGAAACCAATCAGAACTTCTACTTTTAGTAACAGGAACATCAAAAATTGAAGAGTTAATTTTAGAAATACTAATTAATTCAAACATAATCCAAAAGATAAAGCTTGATCTGAACGCCTAGGATGTAACTTTTATACTTAGGTAGAGGCACTTTTAATTTTTTCCTCTCTTTTTCATTTTATTATGCTTAAAATCATCAGATTTCATTAAAAACATGTCAACTATTTTAGTATCCTTTTAATGTAATTTTGTTTCAATTAAGAGCTGCTTGTATTGACAAATATTTTGTTTCATTTTGATGTCCAGATGTTTTATTATGCTTTCTCCTCCTGAAAAAGTCAAATATCTTATATCATTGCAGAATCCAACTATCACTCAATTCTTTGAACTGTATCATTCAAATAGTTTTGGCTGTAAAAATTATCTGTAATGGGTATATCATGGTATAAATATGTAACTGTTTCACTTGAGCTTTCAACCCATGCAATTAACTTTTAAGTTTGTTCTATAAGAAATGAAATAAATCACATACATATGCATACATATATACGCACAAAATTGAAATTAAATATAAAGCTAGAACATATCCAGGTAATTCAGGATTTCTGCATTTTCACTTAAAATTCCATGATTTGTGATGCAAATATACTTTCAAGCTCAATCCATTATTGCATTGTAATTCATTTAAAATTCATTTTACATGTATTAACATGACATAAACCTATAGTCATAGAAAAGCATGGTTGTTAATTTAAGGCACCCTGTCTTTGTTTCCTATATAATGCCTATATAATGCCTAGGGACTAGGCATAAATGCACACATATACTTATGTTTTACTTATGTAAGTTTTACCTAAAATATTTGGATTCAAAATTCTTATGTGAATTTCTTCCACATTTCTTATTACTGATGTTCTTTAACCAGAAGTTTAGAGTGCATTTTTTTTTAATTTTCCAGTGTTTACTAGTTACCAATTCTCCCCAGAAATTTCAGTGATAGGCAACAATATACTGATTTTCACAGATTTGAGACACGTTATTTTCTGTCAGACACTAAAGGCAAACTGGGTTTCAGCTTATTCTTGTATAATTATACATTGTAGGGATAAATAACATATCCTAAGTG
>CM053574.1:85647435-85678080 GCA_028646485.1 Cryptoprocta ferox | reverse complement strand
CCATTTGTAGCAAAGTGGATGGACCTCGAGGGTGTCATGCTCAGCGAAATAAGTCAGGCGGAGAAGGACAGATACCATATGTTTTCACTCATAGGTCTAACAGGAGAAACCCAACAGAGGACCATGGGGAGGGGAAGGAGGAAAAAGAGTTAGGGAGAGGGAGGGAGACAAAACACGAGAGACTCTTGAATCCTGAAAACAAACTGAGGGGGGAAGGAGAAGGGGGAAAGGTAATGGGGTGTGATGGTCTTGGTGGAGGTCACTTGTGGGGAAGAGCACTGGGTGTTATATGGAAACCAACCTGACAATAAACTATAAAGTTTAAAAAAATATGTATAAATAAATAATTAATAAAAAAAAGTTTAAAGGGGCACATGGGTTGCTCAGTAAGTTAAGCTTCTGACTTCAGCTTAAGTCATGATCTCACAGTTGTGATAAGGAGATCCTTGTTGGTCTCTGTGGTGACAGCTGAGAGCCTGGAGCCTGCTTTGGATTCTGTGTCTCTCCCTCTCTCTGCCCCTTCCCCCATTCTCTCTCTCTCTCTCTCTCTCTCTCAAAAATAAATATACATTTAAAAAACTGAAAAAATAAATCATGGGTATGTAATGTACAGTATGGTGACTGTAGTTAGTAATGCTATACTGATATCTGAATGTTGCCAAGAAAATAAATCTTATAATTTCTCATCACAAGAAACGTAAATTTGTAGCTATGTATAATAGATATTAGACTTTTTGTGGTAATCATTTCACAATACATACATCCATTGAATCATTATGTTCTACACCTCAAACTAATATGTCAATTATATCTCAATAAAATGTTTTAAAAGAATGTCCAGATTTTTCCTATTTTCCTTGCAAGAAAATATTCAATATTATTTAGCTAATTAATTTTAATAAAACTGGATGTTAGTACAAGAGGCTGTTATTATATGGTATGATTTTTTCATATTGTTCAATGAAAATTTTGTTAATAAGATATATAGAATTAAAGAAGACATAAAGATAATGAAGGACAATAACAATTACACTTTCTGACAATTTTAATCATCTAAACTAAATCTATAATGAGTGATTTCAAATTAAACTATATGATGACTGATGGCCAGTGAAAAATGAATACATGTTTATAGTTTAATATGTTAATTTTCTTGATTACATTGCTTTTCTAATAGAAATAACTAGTATTAGGCAATTAATATGAGTGTAAAATGGTGTTAAGTTCTAAACATAACAGATGCTAAAATAAACATTGCAATTGATTTTATCAATCCTTATTTTTGCTTGTGAAGTTTTGTTTTAAATAAATACATAGTAGATTTTTCATTTAATGCACTTTTCTTAAAAGAAGTTTGTGGAATTCATCAAATTTTCACTTTTCACTGCAAGATTATCCCTACCATTAGAAAGTTATTAGAATATTTTAGAAGACAAAAAAACACGATATACCTCATTTATTATAAAAAAAGTACTTTGCTAGATACATTCTTTTTCTGAATTACCAAGTGAAAAAAGGAATTCAATTTGAAACATTTCAGACATATTTTATTGTGATTGTATGTGGGGGACGGGGTGTATAAAGTACTGTTAAGATGAACAGACCTTCATGGGTAAAGAAACAAACATTATTATTATTATTATAACAGAGAATTGTGTGTATCATAATAATGAGAAATCATTTAAAAATCTTAGAATGTTTTATTCTTTGAGATAAAATGAGTGTATGTTAAAACACATATATTTAAAGGGTGGAATACATTGAATACAATTTGTCATTTTATAAAGTTATTGTGGCATCTTTTTTAATTTCCCCAGGACTATTTCTCAATTTATTACACATAGACAAATTCCTATATGGGTATGTTTTCAAATGATGTTAGTTATGCACAGAAGGTTGGACAGCTTTAATTAAATATGGAACCATCGTTTAATGAGAAAATGAAGGAAAAATCATAGAAATAGTGGATTTTCTGTACAGCGTATATTTAACAACTAAAATTAGCTACTCATATCTTAGTCATTCTTTGCTAGAGTCCTTATTAAGATTTTTTCATCTATAATGTAAGTTTAGTATTTCTTTCTGAAGTTACAGGATAAAACAAGTTTCTAAGAGAAGGTGACTAATTTCATTTAAATTATTGGATCATCAATGACCTAAGTGAAAATTAACTCTTATCTCATTCCTAATGGTGATTGTTAGTAAAAGAAAATTTAACCATAGCTAATTGTGATTAAGAGAGTCTCCAGAATTCCTTAAGAACATTTTATAGCATGTAAAAAATGAAGAAAACAGTCAAATACATAGATATATAAACATTTACACACATACTTACTGAAAGATATGCACATATTTGTAAAGCATCAGTTTATATGACATTTAAAATTATTTTAGATAATGGGACACATGTATACATTTTTAACATCTAAATAATTTTAATTTATTTAATATTATTGGTGTGGTTTATCCCACAGAAAAAGCTTTCCATTTCTTCTTCTAATCCAGGTAAAGTTTAAACATCAATTTCAATTTTTCTGTGATATGAAATATGTCTTATTCCCTTTGACTTTAATCCCTTCCATAGTTTCTTGGTGATATGAAGCCACCCCCTCCCCCAATAAAATCCAATTTTTTACTACATACTGTCTAAACATTAAGAGTATATCCACACTTAGAGCTAATTCCAGGCAGGGTTTTCTTATATGGAAATGAATAGCCCATTCAGTCCTATTTTTTTCAACCTGAGACTTGTCTAACACTTCGTATTATAGTTAATATTGCAATGGAGTTAATATTTACCTTGTTAAAATATAACAAAAAGTAATGATAATGTAAACATGTATGAGTTTAGGGATCAAAACTCTTATAAAATCTGTCAATAATACCCTGCTGTCATTTCATAGCCTATGATAAATTGAGGGCAAGATAGGAGAAGCAGGAATAAAAAAATTTATAGCCCTAGAAATTCAAAAAATTTGCAATCCTTTCCAAGCTGCTGGTTTTTCTACAATCAAGTAAAGAATCAACAGATATCTTAACAATTTGCTTTAAATACATAGATACTCAGAAACATTTTCACAGAACTGTTTTTTTGAAAGGGATTCCAGGTATAACTGATGACTGGCACTTTATAAAGTCTAGATATATTTTCAAATATTATTTCTTGTCCTGGAAATCTATTTGCTGTATTTTAAGACATATCTATATATACATAATTTTATACTGTTAAAAGTCTTTATTATAACAGCATAATTCACTAAATCCTGTGTAAGAAAGAGGCATAATATGTACGTATAATGTAAAGTTACTAGAAACAATGGCACCTTATTAAACTGCTCCTCTGAAATACATTTTCCAAAAAATGCAAAAATTTTGCTACTAATAAGAGTATGTTACGATTATTACAATATGTTACAATACTACTTTCTCTTTGAGCCATCTGTTTCCTAAACCATGGAACCATCTAACACTTATCTTAACTATTCATTAAACAGAAGGAACACGTACATGTCCATAGCCATCAAGTAGTTCAATCATGGACTGTACACCAAAGAGATAAATTTAGGTAATGGTGACTTTGATATAGCAGTGTATTTCAATTTGTAAACATAATCACTCAAGTATCACAATACATTTCAGGAAGAGAAGAGAAAATGAGAGAGAAATGAGCTGAAGAGCTAATATTAAGTGTTCACTAACAGTAGCGATAGAAGTAAGCTATTGTAATCATTGGCATTGGAAGATCAAAATTAACATCCTAGCTCCTTTCCTTACTGTTTTTGGAATCTCTGGCAAGCTATTTATATTCTCTAGGTTTCAATTTTCTCATTTATGAAATAAGAGGCTTGTCTTAGTTGGTTTCCAACCATTACTTAAAACATTGTGATTCTACCAAATAAAATGAGAACACAGTTGCTAACCGGTCTGCTCCCCCAACTCCCTTGGAAGGAGGGACAGAACATAAAACTAGGGAAAAACCTATAGCTACTCTGGAAACCAAAAGCAGGGTGCCCTCCACACATCATATATCAGGGTTTCTGCCAGGGATAGGGCAGTTGTCCCAGATTGAAAATAATACCCAAGGGTCAAGTCACAAGGCATGCCTTTGACTTTTAGCAGAGCCTGGTTTCCTGGGGAATCGGAGGGAACTGACTTAAGGACCCTAAGTTCCTTTCAGCTTGACTAAACTTCAGACAGACTTCTTTTAGACCTTTGGCCCTTGAGCAGTATTAGAGCATTGATTTTAGAAGACTTTCAGTTACGAATTCTTCTCTATCCCTTTAAGACACAAATCTTCTCCCAGGCTCTTGCTAGTTTTACAACCCAGCAATCTCTCCCTCAAGGACCGGGGCAACATCCTTTTGAAATGTATCCATAGATGCCTTACTCTTTTCCAGTTGTTGTGGGAAGGTAGGAGTCTAACTCAAAAATTGCCAATTAGCGAAAGCACATTGCCTAATGCCATCCAACAACCCTCCTCCCCTAACGTCGTACAACTCATTTCCCTTAGATCATCCCAGAACTGAAAGACTCTCCTGACTTTTGTCGTTCAGTGTCTCTTCCTTCTAGTAAGTCTTGAATAAAGTCTTCCTTGCCTGATTCACTCTGCTCAGCATGGCTTTTCTTTGAAAACTCAGACAGAATAAGTGGTTTTTCAACATTAATTGTAGATACAATATAAAGTACTTAATAATCAAATGATATTGAAATATATAAACAAAAACAACAATGAAAAAAGTAAATATACAAGGAAAGATTTTCAGAAATAATATTAGAGAAATACATTCAGATATCCCTCACAGTGTTTAGGCTGGAATAGCCAGAATTATAGGAGGATACGGAAAAGTTGTTCTTAAACTATGAAAAATAATTTAACAAATGTAAAAAGATATTGCCATTATAATATTTTTTAATACCTCAGCACCACACTCTTGATTTCTGATCCACCACATAAAAGGAAAACAAACAAAAAAAAAGGAGTTAAAATTTCATAATATAAGGGCGCCTGGGTGGCTCAGTCAGTTAAGCGTCCGACTTTGGCTCAGGTCATGATCTCATGCTTTGTGAATTCGAGCCCAGTGCTGGGCTCTATCCTGACAGCTCTCTCTTTGCCCCTCCCTCCCCTCTCAAAAATAAACATTTAAAAAAATTTCACAATGTGTGTGTGTGTGTGTGTGCGTGTGTGTGCACATTATACTGGTGTATATTATATGTGTGTGTGTATATTATATATACTCTTTCCAATTCCTAAAAAGTGATCAAATATTAGAAAAATAAAAATAAAGGAAGAAAAAAATTCCACAATATTAGCAAAATTAAAATATTAGAAACAAAGTTTCCCATTGTCTCTTCAGTAACAAACAACAACAAAAAATCTGTAAGTTTAGAATTTTTAACACTTAAAATTTGGGAAAACAGTATTAAATGTATAGGAGAGGGCAAAACTCTATAGAGTAGTAAAATCACAGCCTAAGTGTTTTCAATAATAAACAAGAAAGAAATAAACATTAGACTAAATATGTTAGAAATAAAATCCAAAACTTATGAGTAAACTCAAAATATGCATAGAGGGTAAACAATCAATCAATAAATAAGTTAAAAATAATCTAATTAACTAAGTCTGCCAACGGTCACAAGTGCAATCACAAAGGAGAGAAACAAGATAAACATCAACATTTGTAAAGGAAAAATAGGAATATAACAAAGAAAATTAAAATTGCAGGAAAGTGATATATACATATTCACATTTGTAAATTTATTTTATTTTTAAAGTTTTATTTATTTATTTTGAGAGGAGAGAAAGCACAAGAGGGGGAGAGCAGAGAAAGGGAGGGACAAAATCTCAGGCAGATTCTGCGCTGTCAGCACAGAGACCAACGTGGGGCTCGAACTCAGGAACTATGAGATCATGACCTGAGTTGAGACCAAGGGTCTGATGCTCAACGTACTGAAACACCCAGGTGCCCCCACATTTGTAATTTTAAAAATACTAATTATGTGAAAGATTATCTATGTCAAAAATATTTTACACTTGTTCCAGAAAAGAGTATGAATGTTAACTAAGCCATACTTACTAATTGCTAACAGGGTAGAGAGCGATGAAAAAGGTAGTGTAGCTATCTTAGTTTGGCTTCCAGAGAAGTAAAGCCTTTGTTGTGATTCACTTGTCAGGGAGCAGTTAACAGTGGGAGAGTCCTGGAAGGAAATGAAAGAAGCCGGATAGGATGGGAGGAGAAGCTAAACAAAATGTGGTTTCAGCTGAAGTCTAGCCTCAGCCTGATTCTGTTCCAAGAATGAATGGCACCTTGGACTTATTCCCTCTTGGTGTAAGAGGGTCGATCTTTTTTCCTGTCAGCCATTGGCTCTAGAGAAGTTGTAACCTTCCAGGAATTTCCAGGTAAGTTCTGTGCGTTGGTCCTGGGAACTCCTCCAGGGCTGAGTGCAGCTGTGACTCTCAGCAGCCAATCCAGCCAGACACTAAGGGATGTGCGCACCTGCAGTCAAAGGGGCTCTGAATAGAAACCAACAGCATCTACAACCAGCCTGCCCCAGAAGAGATGTTGTTAAAAAATGTTTTTTTTTCTAAAGTTCAAAATTTAACAAACAAATGTCATTTAGAAGAATATATTTCCACTATTTAATCTCAGGCGTGCTTTCTTTTAGAGTCAGAAGTTAAAGGAACCCTGAAGAAGGATCATCTGAGCTTTATAGAGAGAGACTGGGATAGTGTGAAGAAAAGCAGATGGGTTGAAAAGCAAAACCAATTCATGCCATTATAGTACCAATGACTAAAAATGAGAGAAGGAAAAGGATAGTTCTGATTAAGAAAAAATGAAAGAACATTGCATCGAAGAACTTTCCAGATTGCAGAAAACAAGAGCAACATCTCTGCACTGCTCGAGGTTAAAGTAAATACTGTGCTCTCAGTTTATCCACAGAGAAGAGAACATAAAAATTGAGGGCAATAAAAGTAACTTTTTCTAAGTGGTGGGGGTAAAAAGAAAAAAAAATAAACGCTATGCTCGTAAAAGGACAAAAGACTATCTGTTTGAAAGAAGCCTTGCCTAAGAGAGTAGGCTATCTGATTCCATTTATGAAGCTTTAGAACAAACAAAACTAATATATGTGAGAAAATTAAACAGTGGTTTCATAGAGTGGATTGGGGGCAGGAACTTAATAGGTAAGGTCATGGATAATCATTCGGGGCTAATAGCAATGTTCCATGCTCTACATAGGAATTTAAGTTATACAAGTTGCGTGCATTATCCAGTTACACATTGGTCAAAACTTAGCAAATTTGTCAATTTTATTGTACATAAAATACAATAGCAAACTTGTTAATCATGTTCATAATGAAAGATTCAAGAAGGAGTATGTTAGCATTTGCAATTTTCTTTAAATTTCATCAAAAAATAGAATGGATTGTAGAGAGATGGAGGAAAGGGTAAAAGGAAGTTCTGTGATAGAATAAGCATGATGAAAGTGGAAGTAGAATCATGGTGCTGGGTATATGAGGGTTCACAGTAAAATTCTCAGCTTTGTTGTATGTTTGAAAATAGCCATAAAGAAATGTTGAGAAAAATAGCTTGAAAATTGTTGAAAAACTCATTCCTAAATTTTTAAAGGGAATTTTAATCCTCGCTTAATTTTACACTCTAATGTTATGTTTTGAAGAGAGAAGTGGTCATTCATCCTTGCCACATTATTTTCTCTCTAACAAGGGATGCTCAATTATTACACTAATGGGTTTAAAAAAAGAAGCAGAACTCACCTATGGCTGATCTCTTTTAATGATTTAGAATATTACTAGAAGAAGAGATACATATTTAATCCTCAAGATGTTTGACAAGTTGAACAATGCGACTTGTGCACTTTAAGATGTCCCTTGGTGACAGCAGAACAATACAATATACTGAATTTGGCAGTTGTGAAATGCACACACCAGAAAGATGATTTCATATGCTTTATTGTGTAATAGCTGAGCTTCAGAATTGGCTTCCTGCCATTTCTACATTCCTGGGAGTTATACATACTCCAAATATCAGAAAGTATCATGATATAGTGGAAAAGCTAATTTAAACTTCATTATCACTAGAAAGAAAGATTTCTTGAAGTTTTGCCCTGTAATCTAAGCTTTTATTTTCAAGAGGGAGAGAGAGGGAGAGAAAGAGAGGGGAAGGAGCAGAGAGAGACAGGGAAAATGAAAGAGAGAATTCTAAGCAGGCTCTGAGCTGTCAGGGCAGAGCCCAACATGGGGCTTGATCTCAGGAATTGTGAGACCATGCCATGAGGTGCAATCAAGAGTCAGTAACTTAACTGACTGAGCCACCCAGGCGCATCCATCTAAGCTTTTTGGTCACTATTTCATTGATCTGTTAAAATGTGATTCATAATCCTTAATTTACATGGCCATATAAATAATAAGTTAGAGTACATAAAGCTCTTGACATAGCATAGAGTTTGCTATGTTTGCTTACTTCTCAATATGTTTGCTTAGTGTTCTATTAACATAAAGCAATAAAAACACACAAGGAATTAATAATTTAACCCAATATTACTTGACTAATATTTATCACAATGTTAATTAATTATAGTTTGAAAAATATACATGGATTTTCCTATCTAATGATTTGAGACCTAAGGTTTGACAATGTTGTCTGTTATTACCACGAATGTGGTTGCTTTGAGCAAATAGAGTTACATTTTCTGAAGATCTGACCCCATCTGAAAAACTACCATAGCAATACTTAGGGATGACAAATGACAATTTCAGCCACTCCAAATTAAATCATAATTGATTTGATCATTATATTATGAATATCATCAGGGCGTATGCTATGTGTCTCTGCTAATCTTCACAAAGGGAAAACTCACACTACACACACACACACACACACACACACACACACACAAACACCCACAAACCAAATACAAAGAAACAATAAACAAATGTAATAAAACAGTGAAAAAAATTGCTCTCAAAAGATATTTCCAATTCAGCTAGTGTTAGTTTTTTTTCTTTTCCTGTTTACCAAAGCCAAATTAAAGCATGTTTTAAAGGAGACATAATTAAAAATTTATCAGCTTACATGTCCGTATTTTGGGCAAAAGACACAAAAGTGATAACCCAGCCAGCCAAGCAGTAAGAAAGTGTTTATTTGTGTAAGTGTGGAAGTAATAAGATTCAGCCACAGCTAATGTGTTTAAAGTGCCTCCTGCTACTCGTCTTTTCCTAATGTCAACACAAGTCAAATCTCTCAGTGACACATTTATCTCTTTCAGTAAGTCATACGTGATAGGACTGATCTAAATTGAAAGAGTTATTTTGTTGCTTTACTAATTAAGGAGGAGAAATAAATGAAAATAGAACAATGAACGTAAATATAGGCATAAAAATCGTTTTTCCCTAGATTAAAAGAAATAAAACATAAGTGGAAGTTACTAGCTCTAATGGTGAAATACAGTCATTCCAAGCCATGGAATGAGAACACTCAAGATTCTCAGCATGGGGGCCCATGTTTATTTTACACAGATTTTTCATCACGGCCAATTTTGTAGCATTCCAACCTTCTAAGTCCATTATCAGATTTTTAAATATAATGGAATAACAATGAAGAAGGATAAATAGGTTCAAAATTATTCAGAGAATGTAAAATAACCCATGACTTCAAAAATAAAAATGGTGATAATAAAAAAAATTAAACATGACCTGTTTTTTGTTTGTTTTTTTTTGTTTGTTTTACTTTTCATTTGCTCACTGTGCTCACTTCTTCACTATGGTCCTTTTGGTTAGTAAGAAATTTCAAGCTGGAATCAGTTTTCCTGTTGTTTCATGGCCCACCACTACCCATTTGGCTGTGTTTATTTCAGCCAATAAAATTTCTTCCCACTTTGAAGGAATTACTTTTCATTTTCAGTGATCTGTACTGATGTTCTGCTTCAGCAATCCATTCTGACAGGAACATCAGGATCTTGGGATCAAGAACATCTGTCAAACTTCTATACATTTATAATCTAATATCTAAATTTCTGACCTTGTATCCATATTTTTCTCTTTGCTCCTCATTCTTACTTCTCTTATATTTGATCTTTATCTTACCAAGAGCTAAAGTTCATTTATTGCTCTGTTTCCTCCTGGCCTAGCAGCATCCTTAGCACCATTTCTTTCAATTATTGGTGTAACAGCCATGGTCCTTATAAGCACTTTCTCTCTACAATTTTCAGTTTTGTCTTTATCTCTTTTCTTCCAGACATGCATCCTGAGAAATACAGAACTTTTTAAAATCTACTCTACTGACAAGTTTTTCCACTGACAAGTTTTTCCATTTCTTTTTAAAAAATTTTTTTAAATTCTTTATTTTTGAGACAGAGAGAGACAGAGCATGAGAGGGGGAAGGGCAGAGAGACAGAGAGACACAGAATCTGAAGCAGGCTCCAGGCTCTGAGCTGTCAGCACAGAGCCTGACGTGGGGCTTGAACCCATGAACATGAGATCATGACCTGAGCCGAAGTCGGATGCTTAACTGACTGAGCCACCCAGGCGCCCCAGTTTTTCCATTTCTAAAGTGAGACTAGTATGTACTGGTAAATGAAATTATTAACATTGGCATGACTCGAAACCCATGGTTTTTAAACTCAACCAGAATATTAATGTTTATTAACTTCTTTTCTTATACCTGGTCTCTATTTGTCTCTCTGTCCACATCTGTCACCTCAGGTTCTTAACCTTACTACTTTCTGTTCCCTTCTAACAACTATACCATTAATCAAGAGTTCTTTCAACTCCCTATCTCATTAACAGCTAACGATTAGCTACCTGCATTTGTTCTTCCTTTCCCCTTCCGTCTTACAGAAAAAAAGAAAAAGTATTTATCAGGGTTCTCCAGAAAAACCAAACCAAATGCATGTATGTATAGGGCTATAAAAATAGGGATAAAGAGAGAAAGAGAAAGATTTATTATAAGGCATTGGCTCATGTGATTTTGGAGGCTGAGAAGTCCCACAATCAGCTGTGTGCAAGCTAGAGACCTAGGCAAGTTGATAGTATAGCTCTAGTATGAATCCAAAGGCCTGAAAACCAGTAGAGCTGATAACATAAATTTCAATCCAGGTGCAGAAGGCAGCTATCTCAGCTCAAAAACAGTTCTATAGAACAAGTGAGCTCTCAGGGTGCCTGGGTGGCTCAGTCAGTTAAGTGTCTGACTTGGGCTCAGGTCATGCTCTCACAGTTTGTGGGTTCGAGCCCCGTGTTGGGTTCTGTGCTGACAGTTCAGAGCCTGGAGCCTGTCTCATTTTCTGTGTCTCCCTCTCTCTCTGCTCCTCCCCCACTCATGCTTATCTCTGTCTAAAAAATAAATAAACTATAAAAAAATTAAAAAAAAGAGTGAATTATCCCCTACTCCATCTTTTGTTCTATTTAGGCTTCTACAGCATTGGATGAAGTCAACTCACATTGGGGAGGTCAGCTTTACCCAGTCTCTTGTTTCAGATGTTAATCTCATCCATAAATACCCTCACAGACACACCCAGAGTGACTTTTAACCAAATATCTGGGTACCTTGTGGATCAGTCACGTTGACATATAAAATTAATCACCATAAGTCCACCCTTTGTCAACTTGGAACTCATACACATCTCCTTAAGCCACACTTCATCTTCAGATAAAGACAATAACAGAGTAAAAATTCTACCTAACATGAGACAACTATCTTGTGTACAACCAAAAATGCACTAATTTCTTCCCCAGAAAAGAAGGTAAAGTCCTTGAGTGATGTTTACTCTTCTCTTTCATATCCCATAACTTAAACTCTATGATGTAAAATTAACAATGTTACATGATATGGGAATAAGGGAGGGAAGAAAACAAAACATCTGCTTAATATATGTAAATTTATATAAATATATAGCTGTATGTAAATAAATATATGGTCATAGCTGCTAATTATAACTACCTTTTCCCATTATCCATTTAACATTCCTTTTGCCCTTAGAGAGCACCTCGGCTGGTCATGGTTCTTGAACTTGTAGAGTGACCCAAACTTTCATTCCTAAAGGGTCTAGGTCATTAGTGGTACTGTTTAGATTGAGTTATTATAATTTTCAGTTGACTTTAATTACAAGGCATAGTAATACTGTCCTAAAGGATCTCTGTATCACAGACATTCTCTTCCTCATCTCCACTGTAGAGTGGAGATTCTATCAAACCAACTGCTTCAGGATTGTGGGTAAGACCAGTGAATGCAGGAGTATGGGCCCATTAGGTGATGAGAAAAATGGATGAGGAAAGAGGCTGAATGGTATCCACAGAATTGGTCATTCTATATCCTTGATTAGTAAAATCCTCTGCTGCCCTTACCCTTTGATGAGCATTCACATGGGACACAAATATCTTCACATTTTTGCCTACCCAGAGGAATCCATTCACATACCTCTTCCCCAAATTTTCTTGTCACAGATTTTCCCATCATTTTCCTTCCAAACCCCTGACAATTGTGTCTTTGACCTTAACCCACAAATCAGTGTATAATCACACATCTAGCCATTTCTCCTTCTAATCAGGTGCACTGCTCAAAGTTCTGTTTACTATGAGAATTTCCTTTTACCATTTTCCTTCAAGGATGTCTCTGAAAGAGACTATAGAGCCATATCTGTCCACTTTTGGGTGGCACCTGCATATTGTGCAAAACCGGGCCCAATTCTTCTCTTCCTCCATCAGTTGATCATAGGGGACTCCACATAAAGCCATATGTGCAAGCTAAGAGACAGAGGGCAGTACAGCAGAAGTGGAGACCATGAGCATATGGGCCACATCTTCATGTAACTTCATATGCCTTCATGACCTGCTGGAGCCCAGTCATGTATATAGCACTTTCATTTAATGATAGAGTGCAGCTGTATATGTCCCACTCTATGGCTTGGGGAGTCAGATAATACCCAATTCATGATGGGCAGCTCAGATTACATAGTAACTTGGTTCAATCTCTACTAAGGCCCAGTAGAAAGCCAAGAACTATTTCTCAAAATGAAAGTAGGAGTTCACAGAGGATAGGAGGGCCTTGCTCTAAAATTCGAAGAGCCTGCACTATGGTTTATCTATAGAAGCCTACCAAAGGATCCAAACAGCACTCTTATCTGCCACTTTAAGTGCCACAGGAACTACTAGAGTAGGTTACACAGAAGCCTGGTCCTATTGCAGGGCCTTTTCCCATGCTGGTCACACTCTAGAAATTAGTAGGTTTTTGAGTCTCTTAGTAAATAGGACAGAGTAACATACCCAAATGAAGAATATGTTGTCTGTCTCCAAAATCCAGTGAAGACCACTAGTATTGTGCCTCTTTCTTTGATTGTAGGAGGATCATTTACGACAACTTATCCTTCAGCTTAGAGGGGATCTCTCCACATGACACACACCACTATACTCCTGAAAGTTTCAGTGAAGTTGAAGGATCCTGAATTTATGTTGGATTTAGTTCCTACCTTTTGGCACCTAAATGTCTTACCAATAAGTATAGAGAAGTTGCTACTTCTTGCCTGCTACATTGAATCAACATAAAATCATCAATGTAATGGACCAGTGAGATATCTTCTCAAAGGAAAAGGCAATAAAGATCTCTATGAATTAAGTTATTATATAAAGCTAGAGAGTTGATATAGGAATTGATATATTAAGATAGTTGATAGGGGCGCCTGGGTGGCTCAGTCGGTTAAGCATCCGACTTCGGCTCAGGTCATGATCTCGCGGTTCGTGGGTTCGAGCCCCGCGTCGGGCTCTGTGCTGACCGCTCAGAGCCTGGAGCCTGTCTTTGGATTCTGTGTCTCCCTCTCTCTCTGACCCTCCCCTGATCACGCTGTCTCTCTCTCAAAAATAAATAAAACATTTAAAAAATTTAAAAAAAAAGATAGTTGATAAAGGACAGTGAAGGTATATTGTTAGCCTTGTTGACTGAAAGAAAACTGCTTCTGGTTGTCCTTATTGACACAGATTGAGAAAAAAAATCTTTTCACACATCTTCATACCAGGACCTGGTGGTGTTTTCATTTACTCAAGCAATGAATCCACATCGGGTACAGCATCTGGAATTGGAGTCACAATCTGTTTAAGTTTGTGATAGTCCACTGTCTTTCTCTAAGATACCTTCTAAGAGAAGGTATCTTCTGCACAGGTAAAAAAAATGAGTTGAATGGGAATGCTACGAAAATCACCACCGCTACATCCTTCAAGTCTCTGATGGTGGCATTAATCTCTATAATCTTACCAAGAATATGGTATTCCTTTTGGTTCACAATTTCCCTAGAAAAGGGAAGTTCTACTGGCTTCCAGATGGCTTTTTGTACCATAAGAACTCTCACCTGACAGGTCAAAAAGCCAACGTGGGGATTCTGCCAGGTATTGATAAATCTGTTCCAATTATGCATTCTGGAACTGAGGAAATAGTCAAAGGATGTTTCAGGGACCCACTGTGCCACTGTGAGATGGATTTGCGCTAAAAGTCCATTGATCTTCTGACCTCCATAAGTATCTACTCTGACTGGTATGCCCCAGTCACAGAAGTCTTCAGAAATTAGTGTCAGTTCAGAGCCAGGGTCCAGTAATCCCTGAAAGTTCTGACTATTCCTTTTTACCCAGTGAAAAGTTACTTTTATCACAAAAGACCATGAATTCCTTTGGGGAAGACTGGAAGAAAGATTAACAGTATAACTTTTGGGAAACCTCCCCTTCATTCAAGGGGTTCTGGATTTGTAAACTAGCTTAAGCCTGGGAACTGACTGTGGGGCTGTGACTGTCATAATAATTCATGTTAGGCTTTTGTTCACTTGACCTAAAATTTTTCTGTTTATACAGATCAAATAAGAATTTAATAGACTATGCAGATCACGTAAGAATCTATCAGCTTTCCTATTTATTTTGCTTCTTGGAACACCATGAACAACTAGCCAATACTGCAAGTCTGTGAAAGTCAGACTATTCTGATTGCTACTTTTACTCTTCTGTCCAAATGCCCCTTGCCTTTTGTGGCTGAATGCTACCACATGGCCCCTCCCATCACAGGATCCAATAACTCCCATTGCATTTAGATATCTCAATTCAGCTACCATGGTTCCCACTGTAAGGTCTGCCCTACTTACAGAGAAGAGTCATCACAGAGCTCTCTAAGGATGCTGGTGCTCCTCTCACAAATTTATTTCTCATAGTATTGGTGAAACATATGTCTTCTGTATCCTCCTAGTGTGGGTGACTAGGTGTTAAATGACAAATCCACTTTAACATTCCAATATTCCTAGAAATTCCTAGGTTTTGAATCCCTTCCTCTACATTAAACCAGGGCAAGTCTGGCATTACCAGTAGGCTCACTGTGGGCCACCTTTTGATCCACGTTTCAGCCAACCATCCAAATAAACTATTAGAAGCCTTCCTAACTGCTGAATTTATTATATTAAATGTAGAAACTCTGCTTAATGAACCGATATCAATAAATTCAATCTGATCCAACTTTATGTTTCTTCTAACATTATCTCTTACCCTTAGTATCCATTCCCACACATGCTCCCTGGATTTCTGCTTGTATAAATTAGAAGACTCAAGTAGTCGTTTATACTCAAGTAGTGTAGAACATTTCTTAATGGGTCACTCTTTGTTCCTCACTGTTAGGGGCCTGCTGGAACTGAATGTAGTTATATGTCTAGAAACAAAAAGAGGTAGTGGAAGTGGAAGGAGGTCATGAACCTCCTCAGTATTGTCTTACATGGTAACTGTCTCGGGTGAGCCATTAGAGTTTCCTCAGGCAATGCAGAGTTAATCCCTCCAGCTGGGTGTAGGGAAGTCACTTTAACTTGGGGCAGGGAGGCCTCTTCCCCTGGAAAAGAAGACATTTGCAGCAATGTGGATTGCTATTATGCTAAGGGAAATAAGTCAGTCAGAGAAAGACAGATATGTTTTCAGTCATATGTGGAACTTGAGAAACTTAACAGAAGACCATGGGTGAAGAGAAGGGGAAAAAAATAGCTACAAGCAGAGAGGGGGGGAGGCAAACCATAAGAGACTCTTAAACACAGAGAACAAACTGAGAGTTGATGGGGTTAATCAAACATTATAGCTTAATTCTATCATATCCGTCCTTTACTTAGGTATTTATGATCTTTCAGATGTGGGGGAGATGGGAAAATAGGTGATGGGCACTGAGGAGGGCACTTGGTGGGATTAGCACTGGGTGTTTTATGTAAGCAATGAATCATGGGAATCTACCCCCAAACCAAGAGCACACTATATGCACTGTATTTTAGCCAACTTGACAATAAATTATATGAAAAATAAATAAATAAATAAATAAATAAAATTTATAAAATAAAATAATAAAAAAGAATTTAGGAGCTCAATGTAACTAGCTTCATCAGAGTGTACCCGCACATGCCCATCCCAGCCTACAGCATTCCTGTCTAACTTAATCAATGCCCTCACTTAAAGAGTAGATAACTTATGAGGCTGGAGTTCAACTTGCTTTGAAATTCAATCAGTTGCAGGATCAGATTCTGTATCCAATTTTTAGCAATCTCAGCCCTTCAGCTACAAGTTACGTGTCTCCTTCAAGGGCACACATGGAAGCTTTCAGATCATGTATGTGTGCTTGAGCTAGAAATCCAAATCACTGAGCTCATCCCTTTCTTTTACTGCTTTGTCCAGGGACATTAGGAGCAACAAGCCAACCTCATTATATTCATTAGTTTTCAAAAATGGGAAGGTATCATCCAGCTCTTTGATTCTTAGGACTGGTTGCTTAGCAAGGGTATATATCTAAAATAAGGAATTGGACAATATAACCCAGGAAAGCCTGTGGTATTGTTCCAGTTAAGTCCAAAGGCCTGAGAAGCAAGAGAGCTGATGGTATGGGTTCCAACTTAAGTGCAGAAGACTACTGTCTCAGCTTTAAAACAGCGAGGCAGGAAAGCAAATTCTCCTTACTCTACTTCTTGTTCTTTCATGCCTCCTTCAGTCTGGATGAGGCCCATCTACACTGGGCTGCTTTACTTAATCTACCAATTCAAATATTAATTTCACCCAGAAATACCCTCACAACAACATTTAGAATAATGTTCAACCAAAATTTTGGGCACTTCGTGATGCAGTCAATTTGACACACAAGATTAACTATCTCAGTGTTCCTCCTCCATCCAAGCATAAGCTCTTAAACTAATCCATGGATACATCTGTCCTTCCTCCTCTGGGACCTGGAATGCACACTTCTTTTCCCTCTGTCTTTAACATCTCAGTCTGACCTGTCTTCTATGGCATTGCTCCCTTTGTTTTCGGTCTTTCTCTTGTCACTCTTCTATTTCATAGCTGTTTTCCTACCTTTTGAATTTTTATGGTTTCTAATATTAGAAATCAAATACATTTTGCTAAAGTATCAGATGACTGTATATAGAAACACTACTTGTGACACATAAGCCCACATGCAACATGCTTTTTTAGAGCTACAAAACTGTGATAAGACATATGGTATGATTGATAATACTCTGGGAGGTATATCCAAGAAGGCTACATCAGAATTTAATTAGACTTTTTATTGCAAAGGGTGAGATCAATAGGAAAAAAGAGAACAAAGAAATTTAAAGCATTTAAATTATTAATAAACTGTTAAAAAAAACTTCTGGAAGGTGAGTTGAACTTTAAAAATAATGAGAGATGCCACATAAAATAATAAAAAGTTGTCACCAAACATCTTCCTTACTGTTGTTTAAAAAAATCACATCTATTAAAATAATTGGTGGTGTGGGGGTGAAATTTACACTAACAACTCTGGAAGCTATGTGCCTAAGTCAACGACTTAAAATTAAAGACCCTTTGTCAATATTATACAGTGTTATGTTCAGCATAATTAAAGTTGTAAAGAATAATTATATCATGGCCTGAGATAGTTGTGAATAAGATTATAAATGTGTAATGCAGAAAAAGTACAATTATTCAGCAATACAAAAAGTCTTCAATATCAACTATTCAGCGTGAACCCCTAAAAAGATTCTATTGTGATCCTGACGTCTTCTTCATCAAATTAATTCTAGAAACTCAACACTAAATATCAGAATCTGTGAATCTTTGCCAACAGAACATGCTGGCAAAACCTGCAGAGATCGTTGCTGTTATTGAGCATTTTTTGATAATAATACTAAATAATAATACTAAATTTAAGAGTAATACTAAAATTATTATGTTGAACAATGCAGAGATAGTTGGAAAAGGATAAAGGCTGACTTGAAATTAAGTCACTGCCTATAATTTACATTTCGTTCAGTGGCAACTTTTAGTAATTGTTCAGTGACTCTCCTCGTAAGTATCTGCCTCACTACAGTGTGCTATACTTTGCTTCTATGGTACATTGACATTGTGAATAAGTTAGAGTCAATGAAAGCCCTTACTTCTTTTGACCCCTACTAAGAGTATCTAATTGGATTTTTTTCTTTATTTCATTTTCATAATGTGTTAGGCTTCCAGTTCTCACTTGCTCAGCATGAGCATCTCTGTGTTTCTAATCTTGCCCTGAAGAGACAATGGATCATTAGCTAATGGCTGTAGTTGACTGTGATATTCACTATAGAGTAACATAAGGTAATGAGGTCAGTGACTAAAAACAGAATGTATAAAAATGAATATACCTTTAATGTATAGATAGTACAAAACACTCTACAGGATGAAGCTATGTGGGTCTAAGTAGCAAATATGCATGAAATAGCCTTGTTGACATTAACAGTCAAAGGAACTTGAGATATGAAAACAAAATGGATTAAATCATTTTCAGAATTGAGGATTCCAAAGAAACATTAAAAGGACAAATTCAGTTTTTTAAAACTAAGCCCTTAAAATTGTATTTGTTTAAAAGACAAATGAGGAAATAAAAATGCATATGTTTTTTTATTTTTTTAAAGGTTAGAGTTCTTGAACTTTCTATCTGGATAATTACAATTTGAAAAAAGTAGGCAGAAAAACAGTTTATTTTAAAAAGTCCTTTGGAATATACAAGCATACAATTCAATAAGGGGAACAGATGAAACAATTGTGTTCTCGTTTTATGTCCAAGTGACTATTCAGGGATATGAACTGTCTTCTCTTTTTAAGCATCAGGGAAGCTGGTTCAACTTAACTGTTCTTCAATTTTGTGCGACTTGTTTTTCACTTTCCTTCTGTTTTTTATTTACTTTCTTCACTCAGCATCAGAAAGTAAATGATGTACATTTGTAATTGCTTGTTGCAATGTATAATTTTGAGATTTTATCACAAATCTGGAAGCTACAACTCTCCTGCAGTCTTCTTGTTTTTGTTTTCATTTTTCTAAATTCTCATTTTGCATCCTCAGCCACTTATCATTTTTTCTCAACTACTCACATTCACACATAACTTGCTTTTCATGTACTAGGGTATCTGCAAGCTGGCACCTACAGTGAGATGGTATATACAATATGAAAATTGAAGAAAACCCAGTGTAGCTTATCCATACTCATTTCTGAGACTTATTTGCATGCTTTGCCATATTGTGAAAGATAGAATTTTATTCCTAGAACACAGTTTATATACCTACCCCCTTCCCCAAAGAGGATCAGTGGTAGAAACAAGGGACAAAGGAATTTAAGTGTCAGATATGGAGAAGAATCTAAAGATGGTAAACCAAATTTTTGTTACTTAAAAAAATTAATGTTTACTTGTTTTTGAGAGAGAGAGTGTGAGTAGGGGAGGGCAGAGAGAGAGGGAGACACAAAATCTGAAGCAGGCTGCAGGTTCTGAGCTGTCCCCACATAGCCTGATGGGGGCTTGAATCCACGAACTGTGAGGTCATGACCTGGGCTAAAGTCAGACACTTTACCGACTGAGCCACCCAGACGCCCCAATTTTTTTTACTTTATAGGTGATGAAATAGGCCCTTCTCTGAATTCTTAAGTATGGATATTAAAATAAGAAGTTCCCTTTTGAACACAAATAAATTCATTTTGAACTACCAATATAGACTACAATAAAACAGATAGATGGTGATAGATAGGTAGATAGATGATAAATAGATGGATAGATAGATAGACATAGATACAAATAGAATAATTGACACTCAGCATATAAATATTGAACTTGTTCTGTCTCAGTTTTAGATGAGACATAAATACAATTAATATTGAGTATAAAACTATTAATTGACTAGCTTAGTTTTCTTGAAGATGAAGATAAGCCCAAAACTGATTGCTGACCTTCATCCACATGGTAGGTGGGGGGAAAAAAAAGTAAAAAGAAAAGAAAAGAAAAAAAAAAAACACTTAAAAAAGAGAAGTTATTCTCCCAGTATTCCTTTGGAGAGGACTGTGTCATGAGGACCTACCCTCCAGTGTTACAAAATGGGTTGAGTGGAACTTCACTTAATGAAGAGAAGAGCTTGTTATATCTTTGCTGGGAAAAAGGGACACAATAGACTTATGTTAGCCTCCCACCTGGAAATCTAGAGAGAGAGGGAACAAGAATACTCAGAGGGGCTTGTTGATTTGGCAGGTGAGCAGAGAAGAGATGCTGTTGTAGGAAGTGGCATGTACTCCTAGAGTATGTAAAACTCAAGTAGATAGCTCTCATCAGTCAGAGTATGTTTCAGACATCTGGCAGGCCCTGAAAGTGTAAAGCTTGCACATGACAACTCACCTGTCACCCTGAGCTCCCTTCTCCCCCAGATGCTTCAACTCTACTCTACTGGCCATAAACTTCAGTTAAATGGATGAGGAGGTGTGAAAGCACAAGGGGAGGAATAACACCATTCTTTCCTCCTGCAGGAGGCTAGTGAGTGGCATGTCCCAAGAGAGACAGCACAAATCTCAATTTCAATCAGGTGTGAGTTCTGATTACCATGAGAACTGGCAGTATGTAACATCTCAGTGGAAAATGAGATCCACCTTAATGCACCAATGAGATCTTTTATCATAGGGGTAAGCCAAAAAGCAGAGTACTATCTGAGTTTTTAACCAAGGGAAGTATCATAAAACACATTTTAAAAAGACAACAGGAAAGAAAAATAAATATGTTTACTGGTTAGATCCATGAATCGTACTGCCTAACACCATTACTGTGTACAACCCATTTGTGCTTTCAGCAACAAAAATGTAGAAATACGTACATTCAGAGGACATAAAATTTACAGGAGTCCATTAGACTCAAGTGAGCAATGAAAGAACTATCACTTTATTGCTCAAATCTTATCTCAGCCTTCGCTCTCTAAATGGTGGACAGCACATTCTAGTCAATGTAATACAGTTCCTCACTCCAAGTGAGTATTGTTTCAGGCAATTCAGAATATGTAATTCAGACTTTTAAAGGTAAATAGTCCCTTCACAATCTTTTCTGCTTTGTATGCCTTCTTCCTTGGGCTGATTTCAGTTCCTAGGAATTGAGTAGTGGGTTTGTTTGTTCTGGCTGTATTTTGATGAAATGCAGCTCACTTCTCATCTTTGGGTGCATGCTTCTCTCCCCTCTACACCTGCTGCTGAAGTATCTACATGAACTAATGTCCTCTCCAGAGACCAACTCTAGCATCTGGTGTTCTCTCTCTCTTGTTGAGTCCCCTTCCGGTTTGCATGTGTGCTGATCCAATGCCCAGCCAAGCTCCACACCTCACTCTGTGAGACACGAGAATTCTCTGAGCACTCTCCTCTCCATGCCAGGGCCACACAGAGTGGGGATTTGCAAGGGCAGGTTTCTCAGGCCCCCTGCCCTGCTGTCAGTGATCCTAGGATGAAATCCAAGTGTGGGTGAAAGGAAAGATTTCCATGACTTCCCTCTTTTTCAATTCTAGACAGAAAACTGGACACAGGTCTCAAAGTTATCCAGGGTCTTCTTGGACCCCATCTGAGGTTTCTTTTTCTGAATGGGACAAAATAAATGGTTTTCTTCTTAGGTAGTCACAGAAAGGGAATGTCACGTGCCATTCAAGCACATTTTGGTTTCTAATTAAATCCAAATACAAGATATGTAGCAATGATTTCTGCATGAAAAACAACATGAAATTATTCTATTTTAAAGTAACAAAGTTGTAAAAAGTCACACAAATCATTCAATATTTGAATATATGTTAATGGATATAATTTAAATATATTATCAAGGAATTTAAACTCTTCTGTAGAAAATTATGCCTGTGTATAAATGCATTCACAGATACATACGTAATATTACTTTAGAAAAATATGTCTTTGGGGCACCTGGGTGGCTCAGTTGGTTAAGTGCCCGACTCTTGGCTTCGGCTCTGGTCATGATCTCATGGTTTGTCAGTTCAAGCCCTGCATCAGGCTCTGCAGGGCCTCATTGTGCAGTGAGGAGTCTGCTTTGGATTCTGTCTCTCTCCCTCTCTCTCTGTCTCTGTCTCTCTTTCTCAAAATAAATAAATAAACTTTAAAAAATTAAATAAAAAGAAAAATATGTCTTTAATATATCTTATTGAATGGTCATTTCTTTCTACATGTAAGTAGGAAGTTCTGAGATTCCTATTATACATATATATAATATATTATATATATTTGTATATATGTATACATATATATTCATATTGGTTTCATATGACAGTGACCAATAATCAGATTAAATCCAGTAAAACTAAAACTCCACCATTGAAATGTGAATAAAATATTATAGCAACTGCAAGGAAAAAAATGCAATCACAACATTAACATTTTAATGAGAGGTAAATATTTTCTCTGGTTTGCAAACAACATAAAACATTAAACCACAAATAAATCAAAATAAATATTAACTGCTCTGTTTACTTGCGGGCACTACATATGTATGTCAGTCTTTCATACATGTATATAAAACCATGGCATATTCTACATACAAGCACGGTCAGCCATATTACAGTGACAGTGCCTCTATCCTTAGCATACTTCTGTTGCCAGGTCCCTCAGTTTCTCCATCTCTCTATCCTCTCAGTTGCCTAGAGTTGATTATCTTCTCTTTTCTATTCCTCTGGAATATCTAGCTTCCTTGGCCTAGTTTTTTATTCAAACTCAAAAGCAAGGATGTGAGTAGACTGATCCAATACGTGCAACTGACATGGAGTCTTGGAGATGGGAGAAGATGAGCTACTGAAGAAAACATGATCAGCAACAGCTCTGCAGTCCATTTTCTCAATGTGAGGGAAAGAAAGAAGGAGTGTAACTGGATCAAACCTCTTTGTAAACATGTTAATGGCAGATCTTGGCAGAGTAATGATATTTACTGTCAGAGACTCTTTAACTATGAAAGACATTTAGGGGGACGTATCTGGTTTCTCTAGGATTGCTGAAAGTAAAGAGATTTTGAATATAAGGGTTTAGAGGACATAGTTCCAGAAAAAAAGTCAAGCTATATTACATGTAAGAAAAAAATCAAGCTGTGCTACATATGTGACATGTTAACTATGTAAGTATCCAAGTACAAAATGAAGATGCTTCAGGAGTAAAACAACTCCATTTGATGTGTGGAATCCAGCCACTTAAAACACTTAGAGACCTAATATGTTTATCTGAACAGAGAATGTCCTGCGGTGGCAATAAAAGACCACCAAAGCGTACTGGTGGGTGATCTCAAACCTTTCTTTTTTTCACATGTGTCTCTTAGTTATGATTAGCGAAATGATTAGGAAAGTTTGGCATTGAGTAGGATAGCTGATTCATGGGAATCTGACTTGTCAATTTGATTCCTTCTGTTTTCTCAAATATATAACTCACTTTTACTTTTCAAATATAGAAGCTATTACACAATTCGATCTCTGTGAAGATGACATGGTTAAAAAAAAGTCAGTATAGTGTTGATTTAGATACGATGTGATTGCTTTTACTGAATAAAAAAGCTTATAAAATTTTGCCAAAGTTGAAAAGGAATGGGTTGTGCTGAGTCATACTACTCAGCAATTGTTGCATTTTGGGTTTCCCCCAGATTTTATTTGAAGAAATTTCAAACCTACTGAAAGTTAATAGAATAGTCAATGAACACACATCTGTCCTTCACCTAGACTCACTAATTGTTGACATTTTGCCAATTTCTCATTTTTTTCTTTGCATAAATATATAATTTTTTGCTGATCCACTTAAAAGTAAAAATTGCAGATTTCGTGATGCTTTATCTCTAAGTATTTCAGCATGTATTTCCTAAAGCCATTGTTTTATACAGCCACATTGTGATTATGATATCCAAAGAAATAAACATTTATTTAATTATATAACCTAACTTAGAGTTTATATTGAAATGTTCCCAAATTTTCCAATAGCTGTTATTAGTTTCTACTAGTGAATTTTGGAAGATTCTCTCACCTAGAGGCAACAGATACCTAATTCAAATGAACTAAAGTATAAAAAGCTGAGAATAGATTTCAGGCACAGCATGATCTAAGTGTTCAATACTATCATCAATCATGTTTCTCTCTGTCTCTCTGTCTCTCTCTCTGTCTCTCTCTGTCTGTCTGTCTGTCTCTCTCTCTCTCTCTGTGTATGTGTGTGTGTGTGTGTGTGCCTGTCTTTCTTTCTTCCTGCCTCCCCTTCACTTTTCCATTTGACTCTTTTTTTCTCTTCATGTCATTCTCAGATGGGATTTCTGTATGTTGAACGAATATAGCTGAAATCATTCTTAAAGTTTGGAGTTCAAAAGAAAATAATGCTTCTCAACAATTCCAGCAATCATCTCAAGGATTTATTTTTACTGGCCAGCTCTACTTTTGGGTCCTAAGTTCATTTCTGAAATGATCATGTTGTTCAGTCCTGAGGCACAAGTTCATATTTTGAGTCGAAGGTAAAGTTAACTAAGCATATGGCATGGGACTGAGTGGGAAAAAAGTAGTTGTTCCAAAGAGAAAAAAACTGTCAGATCAATTTAAAAACAATGAGAGGTATCAATACAGTCTTGAGCTGAGAATTTATTCATTTTTTTAAATGTTTTTTATTTATTATTGAGACAGAGAGAAACAGAGTATGAGTGGGGGAGGAGCAGAGAGAGAAGGAGACACAGAATCGGAAGCAGGCTCCAGGCTCTGAGCTGTCAACACAGAGCTGGACTGGGGGCCTGAACTCATGAACCGTGAGATCATGACCTGAGCCGAAGTCGGACGCTTAACCGACTGAGCCACCCAGACGCCCCTTGAGCTGAGAATTTAGAGATGAACAAATGTTCCAAGCCAAGAAGCTCACACTGTGTAATAGGGAGATGAGCATATAAACAAATGCATACAGGGGCACCTGGCTGGCTCAGTCAGTTAAGCATTGACTTCGGTTCAGATCATGATCTCATGGTTCATAGGTTCGAGCTCCACATCAGGCTCTGTGCTGACAGCTCAGAGCCTGGAGCCTGCTTCAGAGTCTGTGTCTCCCTCTCTCTCTGCCCCTCCCCCACTCATGTTCTGTCTCATATCTCTCAAAACTAAGTAAACATTAAAAAGATGTTTAAACAAATGCACACAGTAGTGCATACCAAGTGCACACCATACAAAATGAAGTTGCAGCACAATAATATTCAGTTAGATGCTTCTTTTCAGTCCAAAATATCTACCTTCATGTGTAATATACTTACTCCTGTTCTTCCTTCATACAAAATGTAACTATATAATTACCACTTATTTTGGTTTGGGAATTATCTTTTGGAGTAAGTGGCTGAAAACCTCCAGAATAGGCTGTCTCCAGGTTAAAGGGTAAAAAGTCTTTTACTTCAATTTTACTTTTGAACACCTATTATTTCCAGCCATTCTACTAAGCGTTGGAACAAAAGATGGCCCTTGCTTTCAAGAAGCTTAAAGTTCAGTGAGGCTGCGATAGAAAATTGCCTCAGTTGTGATGTCTTCCCTTATTTATGGGTCGAAGAGCTTATTCTTCCACTTGACTTCCCCTATTTCTCATTTCCTGTCAATGCCCTGCATGTTCTTTGTATCTATTTTGCTCTGATTTTTGTGTTGTGACGTGTGTCTTCCGGGCTCCTGGCTGTCTACTGAAATTCGTCCTGGTCACTTTGCTGACCCTAATTCTTCATGTATGTACACTGCTTTGCTCTCATAAACTCACTGAGTTTTTGACTCTTTGACATGAACACTTTGGCGTGATAATGGCTTGTAGAAGCTCAAAGTAGAACTAATAAATGTCTTATTTTACACCTTCACAGCAGTAAAAACAAATCAAAAAGTAATATTATAATTCCCCTAAATACAAATTGTAACACCTTATCTATGTTAGCCAATCGATTCTAGATATAACTGGTTTTCTGCTGAATTTGGCTGATACATGCATTATTTCAAAAATAATCATTTTTAAAGTTTTTATTGCTAGAAGTGACATTCTTTTGCACACTTTCATATATATGTCAATGCCCAACTCTATCAGTTTCCGGAATAAATTATCAGAATAAAATTCATAAAATGGGATAAAATTAATAAAAATATTAAAGGTTCTTCTACTAATATTGGCAAATTTTTCTCCCAAAATTTAGGCTAATTTTCATCTTCACCAGTAGCATTTGAAAATATCCTACTCCTGATCCGTCTTTATTTTGTTATCATTTGTTTCAATCCTTTAAAAAGTTGAAAGGCAAAGATATGTTAACTAGTTTTATGCACAAATGCTTCAGAAAATAATGAAAATGATTTTGATGTATACTAATAGTTGTTTGGCTTTACCATAACTACAGCTAATGACAAAGACAAGAACAAAAAACCAATGTTTCAGAATGGTAGATGTAAATTAACTCCCCTTTTAATCTACTACTAAATATTCTTATTTATGTTTTGGCCAAACTGAAGAACTAGAATGTCTATGTAATGCTCTGATGCTCACATCATTTTGAAAAAAATTACTCATTAGAATGTGAAGTTATGATTGGGCTGATATTTCTAAGTCTTTTTAATTATCTTCATTGTGTCCTTAGCCATTAAAACCTCTTTCACCACAATCGCCCCTTAATAATTTTAAATTTGACAGTATTATCTATGGTAGTGGCATGTTAACACTGATTAGATGGATACCTGTGGTTGTTTTCTTATTGCCAATTCAGCCATTAAATCCCATAAACAAAGTTATCAAATAGTGAGGGACTAGGAGGGCCTGATAACTACCATATACTTCTAAGCACCCAACTTAGTGGTTTCCCATGCACCTTTTGGCCTAGCGGGATAGCTAATATATAATTAATTAGGTTGGTGACCAAAAAGCACTCTTTCCCTTAAAACTGAAGAATATTCTAGTTGTATTCCTGAATTATTGTTGGTCTTAGACCTGCCAGCTTCTATTCAATTTAGCTTCATAGCAGGTAGACACCTGTAAATTTGAATTTCATAATTTGTACTGTCCATCTCTGCTCACTCTAAGTACTAAAAGGGAGAGAAGAGCAAGTGTGAAAAGAGAATCTCAGTAAATCTCAAAGTTAACTAGATAAGAAGAAGAAAAATGAGGTAACCAACTCTATATCTGGAGAAAACTAATGGCGGAGGAGAGCACACAAGGATAGACAAATACCCAGATTTCTGAGGCGAAGCTGTAGACCAGGGAGTAGACTTGTAGAAAAGAGGAGGATTCTGCCAGGTAACTGAGGCCTGGGCCAGTAAAAGCTAAGAAATACCTTATCCAAAGTGTGGAGAATCTTAAGTATATTATCTCAATGACTGAAAACATCAGTCATGGCATAACAGATTGTTCTCCAGGTCAAATTGACACATTATCCTCACTGTACAATTTAGAAATGGAAGATACCTATAGCTACAATCATCCATTTAAAAGTGAAAAAAAGAAGCATTTTTCATACACACACAGGCTTTGGGGTAATGCCACAGAGCAATTTCTCAAGAAGGCTTTGTAGAGCAGCCTTTGAAAATACATCCAGTAATGACTAATGTATTTAGAAACCCAAATTTGCATCAAAGGAGACATTTGTTTACTATAAACTCTCCTCATGATACACTCTTAGCTGTCACCATCTTTGTTGTCAAAGATTCTTTGAAGTGCCAATTGTTAACAGCCAGAAGCTTTCAAGCTTTGGAAATCTGCTATAGTGTTTCTTACCAACTGTGTTCCTTCTGAAAGATCAAAGGACCTATTCACATAAAGAGTAAATATATTGTAGATGTTAAGAAATTTATTTAGCTTGTAGTGGGTTTATTCCACAACTATTATCTAATAATAAGAAAAGCTATAAAATTATTTACATAATTCATGAAAAACTGGAAACTATATTAAGGAGAGAAATTTCAAGTATTCTTGCCCTTTGAAGGAAAATGAAACATAAATGAACACATATACAAGGTTATCAGACAAGAAATTGAGCTTAACTTTGATTTGGAGTGGAATTTTAAAATTGTAAAAATAGTATGCATTTAAAAACACAAAGTAGAACTTGAAATTACTTTCACTCATTAAAATGCAATCAAGATTTTGGTAGCTTTTATTGGAATGTCACTCAGGATATGTCACCTCTAAAACTATATATGATCACTAAATGGATTTTTTTCACAGATTTTAGGTACATGCTCAAGTTCATTTTCAAACACAGATTTTGGCTTCACAGTACTGACAGAAAATGTGGCTTTCATGGTTTCCTGTAGGTTGTTCAAGCTGTAAACTGTTCCAGGAGTTACCATATGTGTTGGCATCTCTCTCTAATCCAGTTTTGAAGGACAAATTAAATCTAATATAGAGCCTCTGAATATGAGATTATAGTGTCTCATAGAATAAAATAAAATAATAAAATAAAATAAATGAAATAAAAAGAAATGAAATGAAATAAAATAAAATAAAATAACAAATAAATTCAACAGAGCCTATTGTAGCCTCCAAAACTAAGCAGAGACACATAGAAACAGGTAGAGAAGCAGAGAGAGTCTTAAATTCTTGATTTCCTCGATTAATAACAGTGAAATTTTGGGAATACATGAGATGGAAAAAAGAGTAAATATCATAATTTAGTAATAGAGCAGCAGCTCCAATTTCAACCATGCTTTTTTCCTTAAATGCTGCACCATTTTACCTGTGTATTTGAGGGTGGTTAGTATGAATCATGATTTTTTTTGTATCAATGATTATATAATCGTATGTGGAAGCCCCAGATCAAGGAATATGAAACATACTCCATTTTTATGTTCTATCTGTGGAACTTAAAAAGAATTTTTTTCTAAAATAATTTCAAAATCTCTGAAGAAATTCCAAAGTAATAAAGCTTAAAATCCATATTGTATACCAACCATGGAACCATGTTAAATGCAGAATAGGGTCTAAATATGAATCATCAAGACATTATTACGCATTCAACTATGGATGAGATATTGACCTATACCATTTAACATCCACCTCCCTGCAATTCTCCTTAAATAAACAATGCTACTGTGTTGGTAATCTAAGGAAGGCAGATTAAAAGGCAGAGTGAGTCATTAATTAAGCTGAAAGGAATGTAAAACACAAGGGAACTACCAAGACACTCTAATAGCTAATCAACTGTTAAATTCTCAATTTCTGTGTGATGGAAAGTGCTATGCTTGCCCCTCCCTTTCTCCTTGCTCTACTTCTTTGACTTTGACTCACTGCTTCTCCACATCCTAGACTAAGAAAATAAAACAGCAAATACAAAATTTTTAAATTAAATCATTATAAAGGTTTGCCATTATAAAATCCCCAACATTTTTAATACTTAGAAGCCAGTTAGAGTATAGGTTTGAATAAGACATGGAATTCCGAACCTTTAAAAGAGAAAATTCATTGCTAATCTTTTGTTTTCACTATCATCATCTTCATCATCATCATCATCATCCTAATTATACTTTTATCATTCTTACTTGTTTATTACGAGATCCCCATAAAAATATAACCAATTTATTAAAATTTGACAAAATGATTTCAAGTTAAGAACATGGGCTTTGAAAACCACAGATCTGTATCTTCATTCAAATCTAGGCTTTTTAAATTTAACAGCTTTAGGGGTGCCTGGGTGGCTCAGTCGGTTAAGTGTCCAACTTTGGCTCAGGTCATGATCTCACTGTTCGTGGGTTCGAGCCCTGTGTCTGGCTCTGTGCTGACAGCTAGCTCAGAGCCTGGGGCCTGTCTTCGGATTCTGTGTCTCCCTCTATCTCTGACCCTCTCCGGCTCACACTGTGTCTCTTTCTCTCTCAAAAATGAAACACTAAAAAAAATTTAAAAAAAGAAATTTAATAGCTTTACATTTATAAGCCTTGTTTTTCCCTATTTAAAAGAGAAAAAAAAACTGTAATCAGTCCTGATTTAAAGTTTATATATTCGATATTATTTATTTCTGCCCTGATCTTTATGATTTCTCTTCTTCTGCTGGGTTTGGGGTTCTCTTGCTGCTCCCCTTCTAGTTCCTTTAGGCGCTCAGTTAGATTTTCCATTTGCGCTTTTTCTAGTTTGTTGAAATCGGCCTGGATTGCAATATACTTTCCTCTTAGGACTGCCTTTGCTGCATCCCAGAGAGTTTGGATTGTTGTTTTTTCATTTTCATTTGTTTCCATATATTTTTTAATTTCTTCTCTAATTGCCTGATTGGCCCAATCATTCTTTAGTAGGGTGGTTTTTAACCTCCACATTTTTGGAGGTTTTCCAGACTTTTTCCTGGGACTGATTTCAAGTTTTATAGCATTGTGATCCGAAAGTGTGCATGGTATGATCTCAATTCGTTTGTATTTATGG
>CM053574.1:85597096-85646935 GCA_028646485.1 Cryptoprocta ferox | reverse complement strand
TATGTTCGCACTCATAGGTCTAACAGGAGAAACCCAATAGAGGACAATGGGGAGGGGAAGGAGGAAAAAGAGTTAGGGAGAGGGAGGGAGAAAAAAACACGAGAGACTCTTGATTCCTGAAAACAAACTGAGGGGGGAAGGGGAAGGGGAAAAGGTACAGCGGGGTGATGGTCTTGGTGGAGGTCACTTGTGGGGAAGAACACTGGGTGTTATATGGAAACCAACCTGACAATAAACTATAAAGTTAAAAAAAAAAAAAAGATTTAAAAAAAAAATAAAATAAAGTTTATATATAATAATGTATTTAAGAACTCTTTGGTAGGCTGTATTATTTTTCACAATTATTGAGTGCTTCTATGGTAATGTTTACTTCCTCTCCTCATGACACCAAGCCAATGCTGTAGATTTGCTTAGGTCTGTGGTATTTGAGGAAAACTGATGTGTATTACATTGGGCAGAAGTTTTGAGAAGCATCATGTAGTTTTCCGTGATACCTCTTTTTTCTCTCCCACAAGATTGAGAATATTTCAGATAGAGGTGGGCCATCAGCTGGGTACCAGAGTAAAGGTGGTGCTAAGCATAGTTGCAGCCAACTTACAGTGGGAGTATGACATAAGCAAGGAATAAGCCTTTGCTTTTCTAAGATGATGAGATTTTAGAGTTGGTATTGTGCCATAAGACAGGCTATTCTGAAAGCTACATGCACTTGGTACCAAATTGGTACATAGTAAGCAGATAAGCATGGCAACTTTGGTTATTACTAACAAGGAACTTTGATAATCAGAATATTTTCTTCTCTGATATTTCATGAGAAGGAAGTGCAGCTAAAATAAAAAGGTACTGTCCAAATTACATAAATCTATAAAAACAAACAAAAGTTAATTTTAGGGTATAACAAAGATTCTTCACTTGACCAACTTCAGTGAGACTCCTCTGAACCTTCTCCCTAATAAGACTCATCCTTTTTGTAGCTGAACAGGACTTACCATTTGATTTTAAACACTTTGCCTACTTCATTTTAGCAAGAGAAACTGATACCCCATGAACTGAAGGATTGTCCTAATATCACTCAACTATTTAAAAAAACACGGATTTAAGGGGTGCATGGATAGCTTAGTTGGTTAAGCCTCCGACTCTTGGCTTTGGCTGAGGTCATGATCTCAGGGGTCATCAGGCTCCGAGATGACAGCACAGAAGGATTCTCTCTTCCTCTCTCTCTGCCTCTCCCTCACCAGTACTCTCTCAGGCTCTCTCTCAAAATAAATAAACATTTAAAACAAACAAACAAAAACAAAAAACACACAGATCTAGAATGAAGGTCAAATTATTCTTAGATGCAAAGTGTTAGCACTGACCCACAATTAAGATATAACACTATCCACATATTTGATAGTAAAGGGAAGAAGGAGGGAGCATCAAATGCTACATATTTATGAATCATTAAGAAATCATTATTCTAAGGTAGGGGTGTGGGAAAGATGTTTTAAAAAGGCATAGCTTATACATATGCATTTTTGTACCTATGGAAACTTTTTTCAGTGTGATTCATAAAATATGATATAATGTGTAGCTACATAACCACACGTATGAACATTCAGGAGAAACAGGAAGTAGACTAGGTGTTTCTGTTTTCTCCGTGAACACTGAAGTCTGTGGCTGGTGTTAGGCTCTGGGTCTCATTGGAAAGATGAGACCCATGCTGAACATTTGAGGTACAGAAGCAGCAACTTACTGAAAAATTATTTTCTCACTAAAAGCAAATGGGAAGCCAGGAAATATGCATTATTACACATAAATCATCTACTTAATGGCAAAAGAAAACTGAGGAAACAGCAAAGACTAGACAGCTTAAAATTCCATTCCAGAACACACATGGAGAGGTGCGAAGATATTGTAAAATCAATATTTGTGTGTTTGTGTGGATTGCACGCCCAGAAAAATGGCTGAATACTCAGATGGCATGAGAATGAATAATTGCTTGGGGATAAGGAAGCCAGCAAAATTGGAGTGACAAGACAGAAGTACTCTGGAGCCTCAATTGGAGTATTGGCTCATTCTGCCATGAGAATACTGTTTTGTTTGTGTCTTGTCATTTTTTATCCAAGATATTTATCAAAATGCCTAAAGACAGCTTATAAAGACAGTGGTGTGACTGCTTATATACTTTCTTGCTAAAATATTTGTACATTTCATAGAATTCAGTCTGTGATTGACTTCTATTGTAATACATCACCTGATAATAAATTTATGGATTCGGGGACAGAAATGGCAATGAAAGCTGCAATAATAGATAATCCTCCAAATTTTAGTTGGTAGACACAACAGAGCTTTATTTGCAACCAAGAACAATGGACTTTGTACTATCTTCAATATGTGGCTTCTAAGGTTGTCATAGATACTAACATCAAAGAAGAGTTACAATAGATCAATTTGGTCCATGTTTCATGGAATAGTTACATGACCCCATAGAGAATCAAAGAGAATAAAAAATATTGTCCCTGCGGGACAAGACCATATATCACAAAGAAAAGAAAAACCATTTTTGGAAAGATGTATCTCTGCACTGGTCCAGTCCACTGGTCACCAAATATCCTTGTAGTTCCTTCTTTTGGCATCCCCATAATACACTCTCTTCCCCAAAAGGAAGCTTTACTGAAGTCCATCTAGCCTGTTTCCATTTGTGCCAGTAGAGGAGGCCAAAACTCATTTTAACAATCATTGGAGTCGTGAATAAACAGTCTTATGATTCCTATTGTAATATAATTTCCTAAAGAACTTAGTAGAGTTATTCTCAATTTTCTTCCTATTAAAAATAATGTGCCACTATGACTCTGAAAGTTCTTTCTGAGACATAACTCTCAAGATTCATATATATTCCATTGCTTTCTCAACCTCTCAGTAGACACATATAGTCTGCTTCCAAAGTAATCTTGGTCAGCTTTACCAAATATTTTGCCACTAGATAACATGGGGCAGTTTTTGGAAATAGCAGTATCCCTAATTTAATATAATTAAGTTAACTATAGCTGATGAAACAAATATGCCATACAACTTCAGTGTTTTGTCACAATGGTTTGTATTTGATATTGTAAATATCAATTGGTGGTGGTAGTAAAGATAAGAAAGCAGTGCTGGGACGCATGGGTGGCTCAGTCAGTTGAGCGTCCAACTTTGGCTAAGGTCATGATCTCATCATACCCAAGTTTGAGCCCCACATTGGGCTCTGTGCTGACAGCTCAGAGCCTGGAGCCTGCTTTGGATTCTGTCTCTGTCTCTCTCTCTCTTCCCCTCCCCCACTCATGCTCTGTCTGTCTGTCTCTCTCTCTCAAAAATAAACAATAAAATTTTTTTAAAAAAAGAAAGAAAGCAGTGGCTATGCTCAGTATAGTCATTCAGGGACCCAATATGGCAGAAAATATGCTATCTTCAGTGTGTACCTCTCAAAGTCATCCTTAGTTTCAATATACAGCTGGCACTTAGAAGAAGAGGAATCACATTTAGGTTCAGTCTCAACCATAGTAGATTTTATTTCTGCCCATAATTTATTGTCCCAGATGCATTCACATGGCCCGAGGAAATACAAGGAGATAGGGAATGTAGAACTGCATAACTCCCTATTAGGAAAAGAGAGCATAGATCTTCATTCTATAGCCAGACATTGTCTCCCAAATCTCTTCTGATCTCTTACTGCCAGAGGTTACTGATATTAGCAAAAATTATCTAGATAATTTCTAATCAGTCAAATAAGATGAATCTAAAGGTAAGCTAAATACTTCAAGTGAATGCTGTGTGGACTTATTATGTGGGCCGACAAATGGTAAGACACAGTTGCCTAACGCTTTCTCTGTCATTAACAAGGGAAATATAAGAGTGGTAATGAGTCACACAGTATATAAGATAAAAACAACACATTGCTTAGGAGCACAACTCTTTCTAAATCTGAGTTCAGAATTAAATTTTATCATGAGACTTCATGCAGAATGCTCCTCAGTGCGAGTCTTCTGTAAAATAATAATAATAATAATAATAATAATAAAATTTAAAATGCAGTAATACAAATGTTGTTGTTCTGGCTTTGTTCAATGGTAGACATTCAACCACCTACAGTTAGAATGTAGATCTTTCAGAAATCCTCCATCGATTTTAGTTTTTCAACTTAATGTTATTAGTGGCGGTAATTTTGAGATGACCAGTCTGAAAAAGGACTAAATTACAGGCAGACTGTCTACTCTTATACTGAATCTTAAAAGTCAGTTGAGCAGGGAGAGAACTATTATTTTCTTTTGTAGATTGAGGATTCTAAAACAGAGATTATTTGAATAGAAAATGTTTTCACTTTTTCATCAAGTTGAGCCAAAGAAACACCATCATTAAAATAAATATTTTCCAAAATTTGCTACTGTCCTCCATCCACCAAAGAATAGATAAATAAGGGCCCAATTGTCTTTTCCAGGGTGACTGGCTATAAAATTATTAGGCTGAAAAAATCTCCAGGTATGTGTCATCAAGACTTATAGAACACTATTATTGATACTGGATTCTTGCTGTTTTTGTCCATTGATTCTTCTAATTCACCAAGTCACAGAAATGTAAAATATTTGAAAATAGCAAGAGTTTTAAAATGTCCATGCATTGAGCCATAAGCTGTTTCAAAGTCCAAATAAAACCATCTTTTAACATTGGTAAAACATTTAAAGGAATTGTTTGAAAAATATAGTCCTATATAACTAGAGAGCTGATTTCCTCCATGGTTGTTTTTCATTTTGTTAATTAAATATTAGAGACCATATTTCAAAGTGATGCCATTGTCTATTTACTCTATGTCTATAATTACAAAGCAGAGTGAATTGTCTATTTAGGTTATTGGTAGATGGTGACAGAAAAAATTATCATTATATAAGATGATACATATATCATTTTACCTTTTATATATATCTTTTATCACATTAAACAAGAAAGTGAGGAAGTAAGTAAAACTGGGAGATTATGCTGGGCAGAAGACAAGTATAAAGTCTTGTGGATGGTTAGGAATAGAATCCCTGATCTGCATTTTGGAAATTATTACTTGATTCAACCTGAGACTCTTCATCCTGATTCCGACTATTCTGGAAGATTTTAGGTACAGTTCAGTAAAATTGTCATGCCAATATTAAGTTCTTAGAGTTTAGCCTATTAATGATTTTTGTACATTAAGTCACAGGGCATGAAAAAGTCAGTAAGAGCTGTCAATGGCCTTATGCTATTCTTGATAGATTTCTGCACTAGGTGACATGGAGAATAAAAACGGTCAATAGCTGAAACTGGCAAAACTCTATGTAATCTGTCCTTAGAACACTGCCCTAGAAAGTTTTTGCAAATTATCAAAAAAGAAAGACCCAGACATAGACTGGACCAGATATATAGATGATATAGATATAAAGATATAATATGTATATAGGTATATAGATATAGATATAAATTCATTTTGTTTTGGCATTTGTTCATTCAGAAACAAATATTATTGAATTGAGTCCCAACCATGCCCATCCACTGTAATGGGACCTGAGATGTGTCAGTGTAGAATCATCTCTTGGAAAGACAACTAAAATAGCCATCTAGCTTAGCTGGTCCCCATTTGAACTCTCTAAATGTTTTCCATATGAAAATCAGAATAAGCTTTTAATAATTAAACCAGATTCTGTCATTTCCATCCCAAAGCATTCCAATGATTTCCCATAATAATTCAGACTAAAATCCAAATTTGTAACCATGGCCAGCATAGACCTTACATGATCTGACCCCTTTCCACTTTTCTGCCTCCATCTCAGACCACTCTTCCTGACTTATTCTGCTTTAGTGACAGTGATCTTCTTGTAGTTCTTAGTATTTTCCAAACACATTCTCTTGTTAAAGCCTTTCAAAATGTAGTTCTTTGCCTGGAACTCTCTTCCCACATATCCTTGCATTCCATCATTTCATTCTGATTTTTACCCTAGTGTCATCATTCCTGTGATCTTTCCTTGGGCATTCCCTGAGATAACAAAAACCCATTCTTTTCATCAGTCTTCATCTCCATACTCTTCTTCACTTTTCCAGAGCACTTATCACTAAATAGAGTTATATACACACATATATCAGCTTTTCTGTTTCTTCTCTAGAATTGGATTCCATAAAGGTAGAAACATCATCAGCTTTGTTTCCTGAGGGATCTGTAATTCCTACATCCTTGTATAGAACTTAGTAAAAACTAATTTTTTTGGTTGCCTGATTGAATGAATGAATAAATGAAAATACAAAATGAAGTGTCTAGTAGTGGTGGATAGAAATTAAATAAAAGTGGGGTGCCTGGATGGCTTGGTTAAGCATCTGACTCTGGGTTTCAGCTCAGGTCATGATCTCACAGTTCATGGGATTGAGCCCTGCATCTGTCTTGGTGCTGACAGTATGGAGCCTGCTTGGGATTCTTCCTCTTTCTCTCTCTTTCTCCCTCCACTTGGCTCCCCACTCCTCCCCACCCCTCCCCTGCTTATGCATGCAAGCAAACATGCTCCTGCTCTCAAAATAAATAAACATTAAAAAAATAAAATAAATACCTAATGCATTAAAAAAATTAAATGATAATATGACTAAATTTATAATTATTGAACTTTACAAATGTTTTACAAGTTAAAGAAACTATAATGAAGGAGGTCTGACTTATTTTGATAAGGGAAGATTTATCATAAAGGATAAGGAGGAGATATATAAATAGTACTTTGAAGGACGAGGGTGAATTTTTCAAGATGAGGGAAGGAAGAACATGCCAGGATGGCATAGAAGCCTATGCAGAGGCCCTGAGTCTGGGAAAAAATTTGTTGAAGGAAGAGTTTTAATGAATAGGTTAATGATTTGTGGGAAGATTAGGTTGTCAATGAAAAATAAAATTAAACTAAAGCCCATTAAATTTTCAAAATAGCAAGTAATAAGAAAAGAAACTTTGGTTTCATATTCTATCAAACTATAATGTATACCACACATAAATATTTGCTTATGAGTTAGGGGACATAAACTAAAATTGTATGTGGCTTCATCCTAAATGGGTTTTAACTTTTCTTGAGGGAGTTCATTGCCCAATACTGTGGACAGTTGAACCTTAATGCAGGGATAAGAGGCACTGGCCCCCTGCACAGTAGAAAATCCATGAATAGCTTTGAATCCCCAAAAACTTAACTACTAATAGCCTACTATAGATCAGAAGCCTTAAAATAACACATACATTCCATGTTATATGTATTATATACTGTATTGTTAGAATAAAGTAAGCTAGAGAAAAGAAAATATTATTAAGAAAATCATAAGGAGGAATAATATATTTAAAATACTATACTGTAATAAATCCACATATGAATGGATCCACCCAATTCACACCTGTGCTGTTCAAGGGTCAACTGTGTTTATGTGTGTGTGTGTATGTGTGTGTGCATGTATACATATGGTATATATATGGTTTTTTTTAATTGCTATGTGCCTATTGTAAATTTTTGGAAAATGTTAGGAAAGCATAAAGAGTGAATATTTTCTATAATTCATAATCAATTTATAATCACTGTTTAGTTAACATTTGGTATAAATTATTTGACTCATTTTATGTACTTGTTTCAAATATCTATTGATATAATTCTATAAATTATATCTATATTTTGAGACCTAAGTTTTTTCAATTTGTTGCAAACATTTATTATATAAAAATATTTCATATGAAACAAAATATAATGACTATAATAATCTTTTATATTGCATAATACATCATAACTTTAACCAGTTTTTTCTTAAAGATTTGCCAGTTTTTATTTTCTCTATACCATTCATAGGAAAACTGTGCTTAATAATTATTTCTGAATGCATTAATGAAATTTGTCATAAACTTTCTGTGTACATATCTGGTGATATCTTTAGGATAAATACTTGGAAGCATTGAATCCAAATACATGAACAGTGTAAAAACATTCAATATAGACTTTCTCCTATACAGGAAGTTTTCATAATAATAGACTATAAGTCTACTTTAAAGTTAAGTACTATAATTACTATCTAACACACAAACATAGCCTAGATCTAGTAATCATCAGAAACATTGTCACAAAACCATTGCCCAGAATATATATTGTATATGGTAACCATTTGGGAGAAAGAATATTAAGATCTTAAGAGTGGGTATTAATTATCTTGCCAATGATAATGCTGGTGATGATAGGAAATGATGGGTTTGATAAAAATGAAAATATTTTTAAACTGAGGATTTTTTTCAGTGGTGTTCAGACTTATAAGGAGAAATATACAATAAATATAGAAAGTACATTTATTGTTGAAATTCCTAGAAGAAAAATAACTGTGGTTGTTATATTGTATTATAAAAAATAATAGTTTCACTGGAGAGAAAGTGGTTAGGAACTAAAAATTCCCAAACTCTATTTCTTAACCTCTTTTTACCCATTTGCTCTTTATACATGAGAGTTTTTCATGAAAGGAAATTTCTTAGAAAAATAAGATTGTGTAATAAAACAACACTGTACCCATTTCCAAATTGACTTTCTTTTTAAAAAAATTTTTTTAACATTTATTCATTTTTAAGAGAGAGAGATAGGGTGCAAGTAGGGGAGGGGAAGAGAGAGAGGGAGACACAGAATCCAAAGGAGGATCCAGGCTCTGAGCCGTCAGTACAGAGCCCCAAGCAGGGCTCAAACTCAGGAACCGCGAGATCATGACCTGAGCCAAAGTCAGACGCTAAACCGATTGAGCCACCCAGGTGCCCCCAAACTGACTTTCTAAACAGTGAAACTAAACTATAGTCTTACTAGCAGTACTGAGATGGGCGATTTATCTGCCTTTTTTAAATTCAAATAATAACATTTAAAAATATTAAATACTGAAAATATCTCAGTGATCTAATTTGTATTTTTTTTTTTGCTAATGCCTACCCTTTTTTTTCTTTTTATATATTTTCCTTTGTTATCTGGGCTTTTGTAAATAAATTGTTCCATTCATAAAATATTATCCATTTTTATGTTCATTTGTTCCTTTTTTAAATGAATTCTTTTATCTACCTCAATTACATAAACAAGAAAAAAATAAGAAAAGATAGATAACTAATTATATGTTATTGGTAAAAATCTGGAAGCATCCAATGTAAATAATGTAGATAAAAACACAGTTTTATAGGATATGTGATTGATTTTTGATTAAGATTAGTTAGATGATAAACATATACTCTTCAGCAGTATTAAGTTACAATAAAGTTATGTGTATGGATATGTGTTTTATCAGATTCAAACATGATTAAAAATGCATACTCTACTAGGGGTCCCTGGGTGGTTCAGTCCTTTAAGGACTGACTCTTGAATTCAGCTCAGGTCAAGTTCCCAGGGTTATGGGATCAAGCACTATGACAGGCTCTGTGCTGAGCCTGGAGCCTGCTTGGGATTCTCTTTCTCTCCTTCTCTATCTGCCCCCTCTCAACACACACATGCACACATGCTCTCAGTTTCTCTCTCTAAAAATTAAAAAAAAAAGAATTTAAAAAAATTGCATACTGTAGCAATTACAGTGAGCAATTCTCTCCTATTAGCTCTGGTATTATCCATTAAGATTTTGTTCCTTTTTTCATTTGTGTATCTTTGCAAGAAAAACAAAAGGAAAGAATGTATCTTTTTTCAATGCAGTGACTCCATTTTAATGTCTCTACAACATCAATGACCACAGCTAGTTTTTCTCATTAATTGCATGTTCGTATTAGTATACAGTAACATAAATACATTTATAGACTCATTAGCTATTAAGTCATGCTTACTTTTCCTCATTTTTTCAACAGCAAGTTGAATTTCCAATTATTAACATTCCTGGGTCTCCACAATCTTTTCTTTGTTTTTCTCTTTTTTATGTTTTTTTTCCATGTTACCTTTTCAATGCACCATAGATGATAAATTTCCCATTGAAATAAGTGACTTATGCATATTTATCAGTACCTGAAAAAAATACATAGCTTATTTTGCAATCGTGAACAGTTGTATGAAATCTTATAATTGTAATACTGAACTGTACTATGAAACCTTGAAGTTTCAATGTGTATAAAAAGAATTTATACAGTGTGTGTGTGTGTGTGTGTGTGTGTGGCAATATTAAACAGAAACACTTTTGATAAGAAATTTACTGAGGGTGACAAAACACAATGTGGATAATTAATGGTTCCTAATAAAATAAAGAAAATATCCTAAGCAATGCACATATGTTTCAGACTCATGGAGAGATTCATAATTGTGTCCTAGCTGGAGGTATGGTCATATTATGCTGGATGATTACCTTCTTTTCATGCTATATTTGTATTTAGATAAAAACAATTTGAAATAAACACTAAAAGGAAAATGAACATGATATCTAAAAGGTTATAATAGAAGAAAAGCCCTCCTATGTTTTTCAAGGTGAGGTTTTAGGAGGAGCATGGGTTTATCTCCTATAACACGTAGTATGTTGGCATCACTGTTCGACCCAGTTCCCATCAGTTCCTCAACAGGCCCTGGTTGATGCCAGGTGTGAAAATGTCACTGAATGACAGTAGGACAAACCTAAAGCCCAAAGCGTTCTTTAGTTAAGGCATAGAACAAAATGACTCAAACAAATGAAACAAAACCTAGCTCACAAAATCAACTCTCTTGAAAAGAAGTTACGAAGTAGAATTCATAAGAATATACCACAAATATCTCTTTTGGAGCACTGTTCCTTTCCAGCCTGGGATCCATAACTGACTAAACCTAAGCTCCCCTTCTATTTGCTCAGCCCTGCACGTCTTCCTGCCTTGAGAGACAGAAACAGCTTCTTAAGCCCTGTACAAGCTTCTATTGTTTGACTGGGATTTTGGGGGTGGGGGGTACAAATGATGAGATTACTCAGAAAAGAAATTTATTTCAATGAAGTATAACTAGTAGATGTTAAACTTCACATACCTATTTGTTTTCTTTTTTCAAATTTTTATTTAAATTCTAGTTAGTTAACCTATAGTATAAATTGGTTTCAGGAGTAGAGTTTAGTGATACATCACTTACATACAACATCTAGTGTTCAACACAAGTGCCCTCCTTAATACTGATCACACATTTAACCTATCCTGCGCTCCCGTCCCCTCCAGCCACCCTCAGTTTGTTATCCATAGTTAAGAGTCTCTTATGGTCGCTTCCTTCTCTTTTTTCCCCCTTCCCCTATGTTCATTTGTTTTCTTTCTTAAATTCCACATATGAGGGAAACCATATAGTGTTTGTCTCTCTCTGACTGACTTATTTTGCTTGGCATAAGACACTCTAGCCTCTTCCACATCATTGCAAATAGCAAGATTTCATTCTTTTTGATGACTAATATTCAATTATATATATTTTTTATTATATATATTTATACACACCACATCTTATTTATCCATTCATCAGTAATGGCCCCTTGGGCTCTTTCCATAATTTAGCTATTATTAATAATGCTGCTATAAACATTGTGGTGAATGTGCCCCTTTGAATCAGTATTTTTATATCCTTGGGTAAATACTTAGTGGTTCAATTGCTGGTTCAGAGAGTAGAAACTCACATATTTAAAGTGTATATGGTTTGAAATACATATTTATACCCATAAAACCATCACGACACTTAAAATAATGAGTATTTTCATCACTCATAAATTCTCCTTTATAATCCCCACCACCACCCAGCATTCTCCCTACCCTATCTTATGGCAACCACTTACATGCTTTCTGTCCCTAGAGATTTAGTAGATATTTTGTATAATTTAAATAAATGGAACTGTACAGTATCAGTTCTGTGTGTGTGTGTGTGTGTGTTTGTGTGTGTGTGTGCATGTGTATTTCCCTCAATGTAATTGATTTAGATTCATCTATGCTGTAATGTATATTTTTATCCCTTCTTATTGTAGAGTGGTATTCCATTGTACAGATGTAACATAGTTCTTTACCCCATGGGTGGGTATTTCAGTTGTTTCTCCTTTGGGACTTCTACAAATAAAGGTGTTTTTTTTTTCAGCTTTATTGAAGTATATTTGATACATACAACTGAAAAATTAATTTAAAGTATTTATATATCCAAAGGAAATGAAAACACAATATCAAAGAGATGTCTGCACTTTCATGTTGACTGTAGCATTATTCATAGTAACCAAGAAAGATATGGGAATGACCTAAATTTCTGTCAACTGATGAATGGATAAAGGAGATGTGATATGTGTATATATATATACACACACACACACACAATGAGATATTATTAAACTATTAGAAAGAAGAGTATATATATATATATATATATAATATCATACATACACACATACAATGGGAGATTACTCGATTATTAGAAAGAAGGAAATCCTACCATTTGTGACAACACGGATGAACCTGGAGCCCGTTATGCTAAGTAAAATAAGCTAGAAAGAGGATGACAAACACTGCATGGTATCACCTATATGTGGAAACTAAAAAACGCTAAACTCAATGAAACAGAGACAAACAAAGTTTTTATGGCCCTTCATGCACCAGTCTTTGTGTGGATATATAGAATGATAGGATCATGGAGTAGCTGGCTGTATGTGAACTTTTTAAGCAATTTCTAAACTGGTTTTCAAGCAGTTGTATCATGTAGTCTGGTCAGCAGTTTGTGAGCCTTCTACTTTCTCCACATCCTTTCCCACACATTGCATAGTTAATGTTTTTAATTTTAGCCATTCTAACAGTTGTGTGTTGGAATTTTATTTTGGATTTAATTAGTGTACTCAAAATCACTAGCAATGCCAAATATTCTTTCATCTGTATACCTTCTTTGGTGAAGTATCGGTTCAATCTTTTGCTCATTTTTAATGGAGTTATTTCTTATTGATTTTTGAAAGAATTTATATGTTTTGGATACAAATATTCACCAAATATAAGAATTGCAAATAATGTCTGCTGCTTTGTGGTGTGTTTATCATTCTCATTCAAAGAACAGAAGTTCTTAACTTGGTTGTAGCCCCATTTATCATTTTTTTCTTTTCAGGCATGCTTTTGGTATTATATCTAAAAAATCTTTATATATCCCAAATCATAAAAAATTTGTTTCTATATTTCTTTATTTTCATTTAGATCTATAATGAATTTTGAGTCTTTGTGCATTAATTAATTTTAATTTTTGTAGAAGATATCGAATTGTTTCAGAATCATTTGTTGAAACTATACCCTTTTCCCCCTACGTCATTGTCTTTCACCTTTGCTAAAAATCAGTTTTTCATATTGTGTGTGTCTATTTTTTGGACCTGCCTTTTTGTTTCAGTGACCTATTTGTTTGACATCAATGCCACATTGTCTTTATTACTGCTACTTTAAAATAATTCATAAGACTAGGTAATTATCTAAATTTTTTTTTGGAAAGTATTTTAGGCTATGACATGACCTTTATGTTTCCATGAAATTTTACAATCAGTTTATCAATTTCTAAAAAAAGACTCCTAGAAATTGTTTGCTTTTCCAGTAAATCTATATAGTTCAATTTAGAAAGACTTGATATCTTAGCAATAATGAGTTTTCCGACCTATGAATGTGCTATAACTCTCCATTACATAGTTTATCTTTAATTTCTTTCAGCAGTATTTTATAGTTTTAAACATAAAAGCCTTGTCAATATGGTTCATATTTTGACACTATTTAAATGGAATTATTATTTTTATTTTTAATTGTTTGTTATAGACATGAAATTGACTTCTTTATATTGATTTGTGCCTAGCATCTTTGATAAATTCACTTGTCTCTAGCAGCTTTTTTTAGATATTAGATATCATCATTTTCTACACAAAAGACTATATTATCTGTAAATAAAGACAGGTGTACTGCTGCCTTTATAGTCAGTATGAGTTTGTTTTTTTGTTTTTGTTTTTTGTTTGTTTTTTTGCTTTAATTTTACTTGCCTATTGCAATGACCAGAAACATCAGATTTGAAATGATGAATGGGTATCCTTGCCTTGTTTTATTTTGTTTGTTTTAATTAGCCAAAAAGCATTCATTCTTTTCTGATTAGGGAAAATATATGTTGATTTACATAAATACTTTTTATCAAATTGAAAAAGTTTCCTTCAATTTATGGTTAGTTGAGAGTGTTTTTAAAATCAGGAATGGATGTTGAATTTGCCATTTTTATTCTTTCTACATCTACTGAAAATACCTTGGTTTTCCTTTTTTGGTTTGCTAATATGGTGAATTACATTAATTGGTTTTCAAATCTCAAACTAATCATGTATTCTTGAGATAAACCACTTTTGGCCTTTTAATCAATTTCTTATGGCTGTTGTAATAAATTACCTGAAACTAGATAGTTCAAGGCAAGAGAGATTTATTCTCTGAAATTTGGGTGGCCAGAAATACAAATTAGTTTCAGTCGCCCAAAATCATTACATTGACTTGGATTTGCTTCCTCTGTAGGCTCCAGGGGAGACTCTATTTCTTGCCTCTTGCAGCTTGTTATGGAGGTGTCCCTTGTATTGTGGCTGCATCATGCCAAACATGCCAATCTCTGACTCCTTCGTAGTGTCTTCTTTTTTCTATGTCAAATTTTCCTTTGTCTCCCTTTTGCAAAGATACTTATGGGTGCCTTCAGGACCCACCCAGATATAATCCAAGATAATCTTACCATCTTAATTTAACCATGACTGCAAATTAGTTTTGCCGTACAAAGTAATGCTCACTATTCTCATCATTTAGGACATGGGTATGTTCTGAAGAGACATTTTCCAACCTGCTATAGTCCATTCTCTGAGCCCTATCAATTCATGTCCAACCCAATTGCAAAATACATGAACTTCAACCCCGATATCCTTAAAGTCTCAAACTATTACAGCATCAACTAAAATCCAAAAGCTCATCTGAATACCATCACTTTAAAAGTCCAAAATCTCATCATCTAGTTCAAGTATGGGTGCCATTTTGGATAATAGCCATCCTGTGGCAAAACTCTTTTCCATCTATAGACTTGCCAATCTAGGAAACAAGTTAGTTGCTTCCAAAATACAATGATGAACCAGGCATAGGATAAGTCATAGATTTTCTATTTCAAAAGGAAGCAAATGAAAGGAAACAAATGATCACCATTTCTAAGAAATTAAAAAATCTAACAAGGTTATCTAACAAGATTAATTCTATAAGCCCTTGTTAGAAGAGTCTACCTTCTGCACCCAAGATTTCAGGCTCTGCACCTATGGCTGTGGCTTCTGAGACAATTCTTTCTTTTTCTTGAAAGGTACAGTGTACTTACAAATGAACAGTTTTATTTGCCTATTTCCTATAGAACTTGGGGAGTTTGACAGACAGCCATATGGGCTAATGAACTCGAACTACCTTTGAACTGGATCTGGCTAGCACTGGCTCTGGAAAGCCTCTTGTCAAATAGTCAGGAATTTGGCAAGCCTGTTGCTAAATCATTCATAGTTTGAAATCGATCATGTCTGGAGTTTCTATAACACAGAAATTGGCAAGTAACACAAATCAAAAATTTTTTTTCTTTCAAGGGAGCTAGTTTATTAATGTATCAGCAGACATACTATAATGTGTCTAGGCAATTTATCTAATTCCAACCACAGGAAAATGAACAGATCACATTAGTGAGATAAAAATCATACAGGAAGTTTCACAAGCTGGTGGACAATTTATGTGGCCCTTACATGGAGAAAAAGCCATGGAGGACACAGTGGTCCTTGAAGTCACTCTTTTTTGGTTAGCTGACCTAGAAATAGAAAAATTTTTGCTCGTTCTGGTGGCAAGTCCAAAAGCATTTATCATATGCCATCTAACAGGTAATTTAACATGAGAAATACAATAGCATTTATTCCTTGAAGCTTTCTCATGTTATTATTTCAAATATTTCTTTGCATAATAAAATCATGCTTTTCAAACTCCACTGCTCAAATAAAAATCTAATTAAAATATATAATGTGATGCCAGAATTGTTCATTAATTAAATCAATCATTTCTTCAGTTACTGACAGATGAATAAAGTGTCCTGTGAGCATAAAAGAGAATCTTAGGCACACGTGATAAAGAACTTCCACAAGGAACCAGTATTGCTGATGAGATAACAATGAATATATATGAAATAATTCAAGAAGATTATAAAACATAATATCAAGAAGTGGAGAAAAGGAAGCCCAAACCAAATCTAAGAGTACAAAGGGTTTAGTGAGTTATATATTGATACACCATCATTGTTGAAAAATAGTGATCATTTGGGGCTTAAAGGTGTTTGACTGCTGTAATTTAGTGGTTGTTCTCAGAATTAGAAATTGCCAAAACAAGTGATACCAAACTTTTTGTCACCATGCCCCATATGTGAAACATGCTGACCAGAACCTAATGGACAAGTCCATTTGAGAAACATTATTTCTTCCTATAGAAAAAAGGTCTCAAAAAATCTTTTATAATTACTATATTCATTTTCTAATTTTTAAAGTTGTTATTTTTATGTTCTGCTGATATTTTTCTGATGCAGATTTTCTGTTAGCAAACATTTTTCCCTTGCTTATTTCCATAATAAATGAGAAGTTAGAAATGCCACTTACTTTTCTAGATTCAGAATTGCTGTGTAACAAAGTTCTGGCCAACATACCCCAGTGGAAGTCCATGTTGAGGCTTAAGAAGATATTCATTTGCTTCCTTATAAATGGAAGGCATGCTGAGCTTTTCTGTTCCTCCTGCCTCAAAAGTAGATGTGATTCTAGACCTTTGGGAGTCTATCATGAACAGCTGCAAAACATTTAAGGACGACAAGCCAATGTAAGCAGAGGAGAAAAATAGAAATAAACTAGGTCTTTGATGGTGATATTGAGCCTCTGAACAAGCCCCAGATTACTTTCATCAAGAAACCTTCTTGAGGTGCCTGGGTGGCTCAGTCGGTTGAGCTTCCAACTTCAGCTCAGGTCATGAGTTTGAGCCCTGCATTGTGCTCACTGCTGTCAGTTCAGAGCCCACTTCAGATCCTCTATACCACTCTCTCTCTTTGCCCCCACCCTGATCTCTCTCTCTCTCAAATATCAATAAACATTCAAAAACAAAAATAGAAAAAAAAAGAATCCTTCTTAAGGAACTCTATGGCTTAAGGTACTATTGTCTGAGTTTTCTGTTCTTCCAACTGTAGCATTTCAAACAGAACAGTAATTATAGATTGTTATGCTTTGGGACATAGGGGGTGGTAAATATATCTTTAAAAAAAGCTTCATGATCCTAGTTTCCCCTTTCCCCAATCCTCCAAATGCTTTACCGTCCCTCAAAGCCAAGCTTTGGGAAAGAGTGGCTTATGTACTCTCCAGTTTCCCACCTCCCACTCTTTCTACTCACTCCAATTTGGCTCCAATTACTTCTCTATATAGCCTGTGAAATTTACCACATCCTGTGGAACCTTTTATGTCCTCATTTCTTTACACTGCAGTGAAATATTCAAATATTTGATTATGTACTCATTTTTAAAGTTATATTTGTTTGTTTATTTATTTATTTATTTATAGAGAAAGAGAGAACAAGAGAGAGAGAGAGCATGCATGCAGGAGCATGCAGAGGAGGAGCAGAGAGAGAAGGAGAGAGAGAATCCCAAGCAGGCTCCGCCCATGGGGCTCAAACCCAATGAACACTGAGATCATGACCTGAGCCTTGAGTCAGATACTTAACTGACTGAACCACACAGGAACCCGGTACTCATTTTTGAGAGAGTTTTCTCTTTTACAATATACGGCATCCTATCTCACTGTTCTTTTGTGTTCTTTTTTTTTTTTTTTTTTTATTGCTCTTTTGCTAAAACTGAAATCTTAATATTGATGTTCCTCAAAGTTTGGCTCCAATACTTTCCTCTTTGTTCTTTATATTCTTCCCCTAAGTGATAACATACTTTCTTTGGCTATAAAAATATCAATACACTAATGACTCTTAAATTCATATCTTAAGCCGAGACATTTTCTCTGAGCTTCAGTCATATGTATCCAATCATTCATTTGACTTTTCTGCTTGACCAGTTCCCACTCTTTTCAGATGTTAAGTTTTAATAAGTTGTTTTATAATTGCCCCATCTATTCCTCCCACATTCTTTTCTATTTTATAAAAGGTACCTTTATCCAATGTCCAGTTATTTGTTCAAGCTTGAAGTCTGAGGTTCCTGATTCCTCCCTTTATCACAAACTTTCTATTAAATTTATCATTAATTTCTGCACAATTTACCAATCACTATTCTCTGGGTTATATAACTGTAGTGTCCTTTTAACATGTTTCCCTCTTTCAACCATGGTTAGCATCCAATTTATCTTCTATTATACAGAAATCAGAAGGATTTTTTTAATGTAAAAAAATAAATAAATAAAATTCAATCGGTTTCTCCCTAGCTTCAAGTCTTTGATATTTTAAAATCCAAACATTACTCCATGGCTTACAAGGCTTTGAATGTTTGCATTAATCTGCCAAAGCAAATTTCCCCATTGTTACAAATCATTTTCCTCATTGTGCACTAAACTCTTATCTGCTCAGAGAATTAGTTCATGCTGTTTCTTGTCCTTGTAATATTTTCTTTGGGTGGCTGGTCCCAAGTATCTTCAAGTATTAACTTAAATTATTTATAGATGTTTTTCCCTATTTAAAATTGGCTTCCTTTCCATTCTCTACTCCAACAGTTTATTACTCTATTTATTTTGGTACACTTATTACTATTCATGGGATATATAAATATATTTATTTATTTACTTCTAACTTATTCACCAGTATATTTTCAGTGCTACCACAGGCATGGCAGAAAATAACCATTTATTTAATAAATAATCATTGAATAACTATTATGTGCCCGGCACAATTAGTGCCTGTTGGTTATATGATAGAGAATAAGTTACCCATTGTTGTTAATTTTGTGTTTTGATTTTGTAAACTTCTCAGCAGAGTACACTCAAATAAGACCTCTGTGTCAGTTATATTTCAGTAAAGCTGGGGGAAATATAAGGTCACTATGAGAAGATAAATTTTAAAAACAAAATTCCAGGGGTGCCTGCGCGGCTCAGTCAGTTAAAAGTCAGACTTCGGTTCAAGTCATGATCTCATGGTTTGTGAGTTCCGAGCCCTGTGTCAGGCTCTGTGCTGACAGCTCAGAGCCTGGAGCCTGTTTCAGATTCTGTGTCTCTGTCTCTCTCTGCCCCTCCCCTGCTCGAGCTATCTGTTTGTCTTTCAAAGATAAATAAAGATTTAAAAAATAAAATAAAATAAAATTTCTAGGGGAAGAATATTCAAGATGGACAATACAAAATACAACGACTCTAAGTTACATGTTCAAGAGACAAAAAGTCTATGGCTAGAAATGATGATATTGTCAAGAGCAGTTTATAGATGATTTTGAGGAATTAGGCAGAGGGCAACTTGCTTAGAGTTCATGGAAAAGTTTGTGCAGGGAGTTGCACTGATTGGAAGGATGGATGGAAGGAAGGAAGGAGAGAGAGAGGGAGGGAGCAAGGGAGTGAGGGAGGAAGGAAAGAAGATATTGGCAGTGCAGCTTATATTACCTGCTGATTGAGAATATGGCTAAAAGCTAGTGAAGGGCCTCCTGCTGTGGCCTCACATAAAGTGATTTCATAGTGTTCTGTAAGTTCATTGAATCTGCTGCTTCGTGTTAACTGACATCTGACCAACTGGAAATTTCTAAACCCTGACAATCACTTCTAATATCCTCATATGATTCTGGAGTTTCATTTTACTAAATGTTTCAGCTAAATGAATTCTCCATGAATATTCTTTCGACGTGACGATTACCTTCTCATCTCTCATTGGGAGGAGGTCAATGTCAGACAGGTATGAAATGAGGGATGCCGAAGTTCTGCTTGCCAGAGAGGCAGTGTTAGGAGGCACCATTGTGTCCAGAAGCAAAGCCTGCAGGAATGCTTGCAAACCCATGGACACCAGAAATGAGGCAGGCTTAGAAAGTTCATCCTTTTGCCAGAAACCCCATGACCCCCTCCCTACTGTGTCATTTCAGCCTAAGTAAACAGAAACATCCTTTAATAGAGATTTTTGACCAACTGGGCTCTCCTATTCCCCAACATGCTGATAACTACTTACTCTCTCATTAAAGTTCTTATCTCATTAAAGACTAGTAATTTGAGAACCAATTTTCATTTTAGGCCACTAACATACCAGTCAGTAATTTGCAAATAGGTAATTTGTTTGCTAATTCTTTAAAATATGCTTCTTTTTTTTCTTTCTTTCCCTTTTTTTTTAGACTATGCACGTTTCACCTTAAATGCTTTGCTAGTGAAAAATATTATATTCTTTTTAAAACGGTCTGGCAAGGATAGAGGCCAAGGTTGAGCTTAGTTAAAAAGAGGGCTTAAAGGGGGGAGACCTGGGTGGCTCAGACAGTGAAGTGTCTAACTTTGGCTCAGGTCATGATCTCAGGGTTTGTTGGTTTGAGCCCCATATTGGGCTCCACAATGTCAGTGCAGAGCCTGCTTGGGATTATCTCTCTCTTCCTCTCCCTCTCTCTGCCCCTCACTCACACTTTCTCTCTCTCTCTCTCTCTCTCTCAAAATAAATAAACTTAAAAAAACATATGTGAGGGCTTAAAGGAACGTAACTAAAGTTTGGTCAGAGAGCATCTTGTCAATTTGTTGCTGGGTGAACTGGGGAGACCCCTGGCCGTGAGGCCTTGACCCCGCCCATCCCAAAGATGTACTTGAAGGCTCTTGGTATTGTCATCAGAAAGAATTCAAAGACAGACACAACACAGATGAGCAAAAGGAGCAGGAATGTTCATTAAAGCCAAAGTACACTCAAAATGTGAGAGTCTAAAAGAGAGCCCAAGAATGAGAACAAGAGATAAAGAGAGCGATGCACCCGTGGGTTTTGGGTTTTTAGCTTTTATTAAGACAGTTTTTAAGTAGAGGGTGGAATATTCATTACTTGATGCAGGGATTTCTTGGAAGCAGGGTTTTGGTGCTTCCTTACTTGTTCAGTGGTTTCCAGCCGACTCGTATCCGCCATCTTGGTCCTATCTGGTTTGACCTGGCGTCTTAGGGCTCTGTTTTAGAATGCTGGCAGGGCAGACTTCCGACTTCCCCCCAAACTGGCCATACTTCCTTTTTGCTGGCCTCCAGGCAACCTGGTAGAACCTAACTAACTGCCTCTAATAAATTCATCACAAGAATAATAGTATTTTATAGATGGAGAGGACCTTAGAAATAACCTGAATCAACCCATCCTCTTTACAGAGGGAAATGCTGAACATTCATATGCAGCTGCTTGCCCAAAGTCACCTTATTGTTGGAATACACGAAACAATGACTTAGCCCTATGCTTTTTCCTTTACGCTATTGTTGTCTCTCATTGGATTATTTATACATTATCCTAATATATAAGAAATTAGATACTCTAAACACAGAATGGCACAACATATAATAGATGAAATTGGCCTTAAAACTCACAATAAAAATTGACATTATTTGTTTTAGATTGCTCTTCTCTCATCCATTTATCCTCAGTTAAAAAAAGAATCTATATCTAGGTTTACTAACAAATAGCATATTTGTTGTTTAAATTGGTGTTGACTGGATAGTTACACAGGATCTTTAAATGTCAAATGGGAGTCTCTGGAAATAGATTGGAATTCCAATCTCCCTACTAAAGGCCTTCTATGGAGCTGTAAATGAAAAACAGTGTGTGAGAACATTGTTTTAGCACCTGTTTTATTGCCTGCACTTGATGTAATTAGTGTATTTAAAGACAGCCCTATTGGTTACACCATATGGTTTATAATCATTAGTATAATAATAGATGTACCATTTAAAATGGGGCTCAACAACTGAGTGCTATTGTTCCATTACGCCAGCATAATAGGGGGTTCTCAGAGAGTTGACTGAATCCCAATTTTGAATCTGACACATTTAGGTTCTCTCAGAGAAGAAATTTCACGTTATAAAAAGCAAATTTTTCTGCTGTTATTTGATTTAGATATTAGTAAATATTTTATGCTTCCTTTGACATGTCTGACCCTAAAATAATGATATTTTAAATAAACTATTATTAATGATGACAATGAATCTCATTAGCATTTTCAAATGTGAAGATGTGCTATCTTCTGGCTTACCAACACTGGATTTCCATTGTGAAAGTTTAATTAGCTTTTTATTCACCCTAATTTCAGATGTTATTAAAATAAGAAACTCATTTTATTCCTTATGTTAAAATTTTAGCAGGAAATAAAAAAAAGTGGCACAGGTCCTTATAAGCTGTGGAAATAGTCTGTTTAAAAAAAAACCTTGAAAACATCCTGTGTTTACAGTTTGCTCCTAAGTGACAACACCTAAAAGTTAATCAGTGATTCTATCTTCTCACTTAGTAGAAGCTACAAGAGGTGACAAGCAAAACAAGAATCCCATTGGAGATAAAATTACAAGTAAACTAAGAAGACACTGACTTCCAGTGCTGTTAACCAATACTTTCATGTGCATATATACACATTTTTAGATGTATGCATGTAAAAAATCCACAGACATGACTACATATTATATAGGTATTTTCAAGTTTAAATTTAAATTTGAATACATACTTCTTATTTCTACATGAAAAAGACTAACCTCCATGCTGAAATTACAAATTTGATGGAAAAATGGAAACAATATATACCCAAAAAACAAAGCCCAAATGCCTATTTTCCTCTAACATATAAAATGATTTCATGTAATTACAATATCTAAACTAAATACACCAATATTAATTGCTCTGTAACTTTTTTTACTTAAGAATCTCTTTTTTTAAAACATTTATTGATTTTTGAGAGACAGAGACAGAGCATGAGCTGGGGAGGGCCAGAGAGAGAACCCCACACAGGCCCTAGGCTCTGAGCTGTCAGCACAGAACCACAGAGCCTGACGCAGTGATGGAACTCACAAACCTGGGAGATCTTGACTTGAGCCTAAGTTGGATGCTTAATCAACTGAGCCACCCAGGTGAATCTCTTTGAAAGTAATAAAGGCAACAAAATACTTGGGATTCTACTGCCCTGTGGTGCCAGATACAAACTGAGCTTTTTCTAATCAAAAGAACTGCATGACCTTAGTACCACTATCCCTTGCCAGCCATCTACCCCCTACCTCTGAGGCTTTGTGTTTCTCTCATCTATCTACTTCATATCTCTGGAGGCCAATGCTTTCACATTATATTTGCCAATTAACGCAGCAGCTTGATTTACTATCCATGATGCAACAGTCCCTTGCTCTGACTTATGTCTTCTCTGAACCGTTTCCATTTGCTGCTGTTTCGCTCTTGGGTATGCCCTTGTCATTTGTCTTTAGATAACACTTCAACCACTAATAGGATTCAGGTCACATATATTAAAAACAGATCTTATCTGTTTTTATGCTTCCCAATAATTTCTCTCCTTAGGCAGACACCTCCAGTTGTTCCGATTGCTTCCTTTCAACTAGTTTACCATTTCTCACTCTGAATGGGATAAAGTAACACTAAGCTTCACTACTCTTAGCTCATTTATGTAGGCATATAGTGGAAGGCTTGGTCTATAAGATATTAATATTCTATAAACCTCATACAACTTTGGTAGAATTAGCCACAGTGAGAGCCATCTATTGTACAAAGTGCTTCCATAGTTTCCTTTATGCCTCATTATAGCCTCCAATTCAGTTTCCTTCTCCACAATTTCCCTTTTTGAGTCCACTGTGCCCCTAGTCCACCCTCCATTCCACTACATGTATGTACAGAGGGGTACTACATTTTACAACAGCAACGGCTGCCAGGAATTTTCTGTGTACCTCAGCTGATGTAAATATAGATGAGATGTGAAGATGGACAGGCATTTGCTAGATTCATGAAGTTAGCTTCTACTAAGGATCAGCTAGGGTATCCTGTCTGAGGGGCAGTGTTAAATGTCTCTGTCATAGGGGAATGATTAAATAAATGTGGAAATTAAAATAAATGGAATACTACACAAATGTTAAATAATAAATATATATATACACATATATAAAAGTAAGTTAAAAATGAAAAATAATGTAAATTTAAAACCTAACAGTTAAAAAAAAAACCTAACAGTTAAATATTAAAATATATTTTAAAATACTGGATGAAATATGGTTTAAATCAAAGTCTTTAATAATATTTATATAGTTTTTCTTAGATTGAAGGTTAATTTATACACAATAAAATACAGTTTCTAAACTGGATAGTTAGATGAGCTATAACAAATGTATTTGTTATACAAATGTGCTTATACAATGTAAGCACATGCCAATTAAGTATAGAACATTTCCATCAAATCTTTTTTTTTTTTTTTGCTTTTTCAAGGCAACTACCAACACGTCCATATCAAGCCACACACTAATTTAGAGAATTTTTGCCTGTACTAAGACTTCCAACAACTAGAATTGTATTCTCTTCTCTTTGGTCTCTGGATTATTTTGTTCAACAAATTTTTAAGAATCATTACTATTATTGCTTTTACCTTATTGAGTAATCTCCCATGACTTTGGCTTTATCACAATTTAATTATCTATTCATAGCCCCTTGTTTATTTTCAGTTTGAGGCTAGTAAGTATTAGCTGCTCTGACCATTTCTTTACAAATAATTTTCATTGACAGCAGTTTCATTTTTCTAGGAAAAATACCTACAAGTGTAATTGTTCTGTCATATAGTCAATAAAGAACAGAACTTTCTAAGAAATTACCAAAATGTTTTTCTAAAATGTTGTTTTGGTTTGTTTTGTTTTATTCTTATCAGAAAATATAAATATTTTAGTTGTTCTACATCCTTACTAACTCGAAGTTGTCACTCTTGAATTTTATCCATTAGGTGAGGAACAAACAGAAACTACAAGCTAGTATTCATGATGTATAAGCTGTTTATAGGGTATCTTTTGAAAAGCAGAAATGTTAATGTTGATGAAGGCCAATTTATTCATTTTTTCTTTTACTATTATGACTTTTATGACCTAGAAATCTTTGTCTACCCAAAAGTAAAAAAATATTACCCCAGTTTTTCTTTTATGGGAAGCCTTATTGTTTAAGCCTTCTTATTGACATTTATCACCCATTGTAAATTAATGTATGTAAATATAATGAGGTTTATCAATATTCTTATGGATATCTAGTTGGTCCAGCATCATTTGTTGAAATAATATCTTTTTCATTGAATTATCTTGTACCTTTCTCAAAAATCACTTGGCTGTATATTGTTTACATTTGGGGGGGCTGTTTTCTGTTGTACTATATTTCCACTCCCTGTTTATTGATGTTTATGCCAATTTCTCACAGTATTGATTACAGTAGATTTTAAAATGAGGTAATATAAATCTTCTAATTTTGTGGTTCTTTTTCAAGATTAGTTTGGTTCCTCTATTATCTATGTTTCATTATATAACTTTTAAAATATGCTTATCAAAATGTTATGTTTTAGAAAATTCAAGTCAGCATATAATTGGACCTTACCTATTTATCCAATATGACAAGATTTCATTTCAATTGGCATCTTTAGTCCATTCGTATTCAATACAATTATGGATATGTCAGGCTTTTTGTTTAACACATCCATTATTGCTTTCCTTTGCTCATTTCCTGTCTTGCATTAGTTGAGTATTTTTACTCTTCTATTCAATCTTCTGTATGAGGTTTTAGCAATTCCTCTTTATTTCTTTCAAGTTCCTCTTTATATCTCAGATAATTTTTATATGTTTTGACCTGTAAGAAATTGACAACACTACATTTCCATTTACACTCCTTTTCTAGCCTTTGTGCCATTTTTAAATAATTCATATGTATGTATATCTCCAATACCCTGCCTTTATTTTGCTTAAAATAGTTTTATAAATTTAATAAGGGAGAGAAAATAATCTATTATATTTACTATTGGCTTATCTAGTTCTTTCTTTCTCTCTATAAATCCAAATTTCTATCATATCATTTCCATGAATATAGGAAGGACTTAAGAATATAATTTTTTCATTTCTTTTTTAATGTACAGATGCTGATGGCAAATTCTCTGTTTTCATATGTGTGGAAATGCCTTATTTTGCTTTGATTTTTGATGCTGTTTTCCCCCCCAAACACTTCAAATATGGTATTCCACTGTGTTCTAGCTTCTTGTTTTTGTAAAAAGGAGTCAGCTATCTTTAATTGTCATTAAGTCACTCTTATCATTGTTTCCCCAAATGTCCAGTTCTTCTTTTTCCTTGCTGCTTAAAAAAAATTTTTTTTGTTTTTATTTTTGTGTTTTTAGCAGTTTGGACAGCATGAGCCTACATGGGTTTCTTGTTTGTTTGTTTGTTTGTTTTGGTTTTGGTTTTTGCATTTTGGTGCCCTATTCTCTCCCTGCTCTATCTCAGAGGGCACTGGCTTTCTTCATTTATTTTTTAAAGTAAACTTATTTTAGAATACTTTTAGACTTACAGAAGAGCTACAAAGGTAGCACAGAGTGTTCCTGTATTCCCCACCCCGTTTCCCCTACTGCTAACATCTTACTTTTGTACACTTTTCAATAGTGACTCCTCAGTTAAAGTCTGCACTTTATCCAGATTTTCTTATTTTTAAATGAATGTCTTTTTTCTCCTCTAGAATTCCATGCAGGGTAACACAGTATAGTTAAGTCTTCAGCCTCTTAGACTACTCTAGACTGTAACAGCTTCCAGGCTTTCCTTTTTGATGCCCTAGACAGTTTTAAGAGGAGAGGTCAGATTTTTGTAGAACATCCCCCAGTTGGGGGTTACCTGTTGTTTTCTTATTTTCAGACTAGGGTTATGAATTTTGGGAGAAAGACCACAAAGGTCAAGTGACATTCTCATTATATTATAAGAAAGATACATGTGATATATATGTACTTATCATATGTGGCTGATAATGTTAATCTTGTTCACCATTCTCCTCACCCCCTGCTGGTACTATACTCTGGCTGAAAGTCATTATATTAAGTATTCATTTCAAGAATGTGAAGTTATACTCTACCACCTTTAGTGTAGAATCATTTGTTTTCATCTTTCTTTCTCTCTGTGTTTTAATACAGCTAATGCCCATTGATCTGTTTTCAGGTTATTATTAATTGTTTCTTCTGCTGTGTCCAGGCTGCTATTAATGCATATAAAATGCTTTTAATTGCAGGTATTGTATTTTCAGTTCTACAATTTCCATTTGGTTCTTTTTTTGGCAGTTTTCAAATCTCTCTTGAAATTGGTCATGACTTCATACACTATATCTTTATTTCTGCTTATAGAATCTTCAATATATATTTCACTCTTGGCCTGCTAATTTTTCATAACTATAGTTCATATTTTTCTTTGCATACCTAATAATTTTTTGTTGTGCTATGGACATTGTATATATCATGCATTTTATATTTGTCCCTTAATACTACTAAGGATCCTCTCAGGCAACCAGCAGATCACCTTAAAATTATATATTTTTTTAATGTTTATTTATATTCGAGAGGGAAAGAGAGAGAAAGAGTGCGAGTGGGGGCAGAGAAATAGGGAGACACAGAATCTGAAGCAGGCTCCAGGTTCTGAGCTGTCAGCACAGCACCCAAGGTGGGGCTTGAACCCACCAACCATGAGATCATGACCTGAGCTGAGGTTGGATGCTCAACCGACTGAGCCACCCAGGCATCCTTATTTTTTTTTTTTTTTTCCTTTTAGTCCTTGGCCAAATCCCTTAGAACTTGGAGATAATCTTTATCTTAAAGGCATAGAAGTTTTGTTGTTTTTATGGAAAACCCAAGTTCTTTGTCAAGTCATTTATACTTGGTGATACTGAAGGTCTTCTCTGATTTAGCAGCAACTGAAATAGCAGCCACGCTCTGTTCATTTCTCTCTGTACTCTTTGGAGTCCTGCCCAATCATGAACATTTCAGGGTTCACCCAAGCATTTGGGAAGAGTTATAGAAAGATTTGGGGTTTTCATCCTCTCTGGCTCACTCATTTCACGGAGTCCCACTTTTTACTTTCTTTGGCAGCCCTGGCTTACATTTTGATTACTAAGGTCAATATGACTCTCCTTTTATGGTTAAAACCAGATTTGGTGAACTGCTCAAATTTGTGAGTGTCCTCAGGGACAAAGTCACTGTTTTATCAAGTGAAGTGGGTTTGTTGTTGTTGTTGTTTTGTTGTTGTTGTTTTGATTGTCATTTATGGTTAAATTAGTTCAGCTTCTCCCTGATTTTGGTCACTTTCAAAGACTTCAGAACTATTATTTTTAAAATATGTTTTCCAATATTTGCAACTGTCATAGTAGGAGGATTAGTCCAGTAAAAGCTACTCTGCCATTTTTGGAAAAAGAAGTCTATATCTTTATCTTATTTTTTCTTAAATATAGGTAACTTTAATTGAATTGTTAACTATACCCCATTTTCGTGTTTAGTTTACAAATATATATACTTACTATTAAAGCCAATTTTCAATTAAGCATTATATCACTAGTTTACATTTGGGGAAACTAAAGCTCTAATACACAAAATTACTTGCCAATAAGTAACATCAGATATTAAATGCCAGAGTTGGAATCATGAAGATTTATTACATTCCAAACACTACATTTGCAAAAAGTATAAAAAGAAGACAAAGAAAAATTTAAGGTGTAAGTGACATATTCTGAAACAAATGTTACTATATATATTGAATAAACTAAGAAAAATGAATTCACAATTAAAGCTATTTAAATAAGCTATTAAGAATTATGATTTTTCTAAATAAAAAATATTTTAAGTGACTGCCATATATGTTAGACTTCAATTTTCCTAACCGATTCAATGAATGTGTAATTACTCATTTTTGGAAAATTAGCTATCACTTAATTTGAAAAATGCAAATGATTTCATGATAAGATGAAAAGCTCCATATTTTTTATAAAAATTATCACCAAAAAAGGCATTTTATAAAGATAAATAGCTTTGTTTTAATGTAATGATGAATTTTTTGACCATATACTTAAAACCATGATCAGAACACAAGTGTGAAAAACAGATATCCATAAAATATAGTATAAAACATGTAAAGTGTAGGATTATTTAGCTATCAGAAAGACAAGAAAAATTGTGTACAAATCAGGAAAAGTTTAATAGTCACACACACACACACACACACACACACACACACATATATGTATACACACACATATATATATTAAATGATCTGTGAAAGGGCCAGACTCTGCCACTGATCATCTGTGTGTACTAGATCAATTACCTTAACCTTTCTGATCCTCAATTATTCATATGGAAACAAGGACAGTGAGAAAATAAGATATAGTGTTTACAATCTAGAGTGAAAATGGACAGGCAATTATAACAGTGGATGAAAAGAACGGCATAATGTTTACTTTGGGGTCAGAAAAGCCTACCCAGAGTAAATGACATCTAAACTGATGTTGAAAAATGTGTATGAATTAGCCAAACAAACAAGAGGAAAAGAGTATTATATGCAACAGATCACAAGAAAAATATAGTAGTACATTTTGAAATTGAAAGACGTTTAACCTGCTGCAGTATACAGTGCAAAGGTGGTAGAGGTAAGATAGGAGGCTAAAGAGAAGGAGTAGCCAGTCTTATATAAAATGCAAAATCCTTAATAGATTTCATTAACAATTAAAGTATATCCTAAGTGCAGTTGGATGACATTGATGGCATTAAGCAGAGGTAGAACAAGATTAGATTCAACTTTAAAAATATAATTTTGACTACCATGAAAATATATTGGGATCAGGGGAAAAATATGTTGCCTTATTATTTAAATAATATACGTAATTTGCTCAACCAAGAAACTATAATAGATCAACCAGAAATAAGAAAAATTCACTTCTAAATCAGTTTATTAACATTAAACAAGATGCATCCTCTGCTCAAGTCACTCACATGACTCCTGTTCATTTACAAATTCAACATATATAGGTGCTTAACTGAACTCTCTCCCTTTTTTTCTAAAAATTTGGTTATTTAGGGTTTTTTTTGTTGTTGTTTGTTTGTTTGTTTGTTTGCTGTTCAGTTCTAAGTGTCCATTATAGATTTTGGATATTAACCCCTTACTGGCTATGTGGTTTGCAAATATTTTCTTCCGTTCTATATAGTCACCTTTTCATTTGGGGTTGATTGTTTCCTTTGCTGTGAAGAAAGTTTTAGTTTGACATAGGCCTACTTTTTTGTTTTTACTTTTGTTGCCTATGCTTTTGGTGTAAAATACATAAAACCATTACCAAAGCCAATGTCAAGGAACTTTTCTTTTGTTTTCTTCTACAAGTTTTACAGATTCATATCTTATTTTAAAGGCTCTAGCCCATTTGAAGTTGATTTTTATGTATGAATGATAAGGGTCCAATTTCATTGTTTTGCATGATCCAGTGGTACTCTATTGAATATGCAGTTAATGCAAATTTAAATAAATATGCAAATCATGGCAATCCAATATTGGATATGGAGTTTTCCAAACACCATTTATTGAAAAGATAATTGTGTCCCCATTGTATTCTTGGTGGCTTTCTAAAAATTAGTTGGCCACAGATGTGTGTTTTTTCTGGGCTGTTATGATCTACTGATCTATGTGTCTGGTTTTTTGTTTTGTTTTGTTTTTAAATGTTTATTTTTGAGAGAGAAAAAGACAGCTTATGTGAGCAGGGAAGGGGTAGAGAAAGAGAGGGACAGAGACTCCAAAGCAGGCTTCAGGCTCACAGCAGAGAGCCCAATGGGGGGGCTCAAACTCATGAACCTACCAACCCATGAACCATAAGATCATGGCCTGAGCCAAAGTCAGTTGATTAACCGACTGAGCCACCAGGCACCCCTATGTGTCTGTTTTTATTCCAATACCTTATTAGTTAAGTTAATTCCTAAGTATTTAATTATTTTAAATGATACTGTAAATGGCTGTTTCTTAGTTTTTTTTCTTCAGAAAGTTTGTTATTAACGTTTGAAAATGCAACTTATTTTTGTGTGTTAATTTGTATCTTGAAATTTTCCTAAACTCATTTAATAATTAGTTCTAACAGTTTTTTTTTTTTCCAGAGTCTTTGGGGTTTTCAGTATATAAAATAATGTCATCTGCAAACAGAGACAATTTTTCTTCTTTCTTTCCAATTTGAGTCGTGTTTTTTTCCCCTTCCTTGATTTTTCTGGCCCGAATTTCCAGTATTATGTTAAAAAGAAGTGACAAGACTGTACACATTTGTATTGTTTCTGTTTATACAGAAAAAAGTTTTCAGCTTTTCACTGCTGAGTACAGTAATAGCAGTGGGCTTGTCATATATGCCTTTTATTATGTTGAGATATGTTCCCTCTATACCCAGTTTATTTAGAATTTCTATCATGAATGGATGTTGAATTTTGCCAAATGCTTTTTTCTGCATTTATTGAGACAATCATATGATTTTTATCTTTCATTTCATTGATCTTCCCTACTTCTTTTCAGTCGTTCCTTCTATTTGCTGGGAAGGACCTACTTGTCCTTTATTCTCTGTGCCTTATCTGGGTTGGGCTTTGGAGTGTACATGCTGCATGGGGTCTTCGCAGCTTTAGCAGCAAACTTCTTAGTAATAAGAGTAAAGAGATTTTGTGCTCTGTTAAGCATTGAATAGTCTTGGTCTGTTTCAGTCAGGGCTGGGATTTCTCTGATATGATAATTCCATCAAGAACCCAACCAATTTCTAATCTGTTTGCTGTATGGAAGTTCCATAGGAAAATTTGGCAGTCAACCCTTTGTAAGATATTTGTTTTACATTTTTAGTATCTCTATTAATTGGTAATATCTTAAATGTACACACAAGGTTTTGGGTGCAGAATTATTATTTGCTTTAATACAAGTAATAAGTATTTGGTTCTTCTGTGCCCAAATTCTTACCCTGAGGCAATGAAAAACAGCTGTCACTTTCCTGTGTGGGTTTTATTGTAGGCAAGGAACACCAATAAAATCAATCTAGGTGTTTACATAGGAGAAAGAGTCAGTTCTCTCTCCCTGAGAATATCCCTGGAAACACAAATAGGGAAAATTCAGAGCTATTATTGTAAACCTTTGGATTATAAGCAAATTTTTCCTAAAGAAAGACAGACAAGTATCTCCCGCTCTCTAATCTATGGTGTCTCATAGTCCAAAATTTTATTCCCTCTTGAAATCTTTCTCTAAGGAAACCTCTCTGGGGCTCCCATTTGTTAATGAGTCATAGATAAAGTTCCAGGAAGCCCAGGCCCTAAGTTTCAGTAAAATATGCTCCAAAAGCTCTCACTGTGCAGAAGCATAAAACATATTTTCTCTACAGGCTCATGGGTTTTAATCTTGAACATCATTATTTTGTATTAGTTGCCTGTATATTTTGCTTATCCATTTAGTCTCCAAAAAAAGTGTAGCTATATTAAGATCTTTAAAACAGTAGGTTTGAATGCAAAGCTAACACAGCTACCACTTTCATTCACAAAAGACTTATGACCTTTATATGATTGGATGTCATTCATATCTTCCAAAGCCTATGATTTTACCTCCACCCACAACAACACTTTTAAGAAACCTATAACTTTTCAGCCTTTAGAATTCCAAAATACAGAATATTCAGTCAACTTATTTTGTATGCTATAAATAGGATTCTCTTAGTTTATCCATCTTTATTGAAGACCTCTGGCTTCAATCTGATTTTATCTAACTCATAAATTTTTAGTGATAAAGAAGTGCAAACCTACATAAAATTTCATTATTTCTTCAATTATTGCTCCTAGCAATATGTATAGGGCAAGATTCCAAGGTATGGAAAGTTATCTGTAGAATGTTTTATCACAGATTGTTAAAGCTTCCCAGATTTTTGGCCTATAATCTCCCAAAGCCTCAAATCCTTTATTTAGCCAAATTGAATTTTTAGTTTTTTTTTTTTTTTAACTTAAGCACTTTACTTGCAAACACAAAGTAAAGTACCTGTTAAGATTAGGTTTGGATTAGAGTAATAGAGACTTAAAGACAGTAATATAAACATGTCAGGCAGGAAAGTAGTTCAAGGCTGGCATGCTGACACCATAAGGTTATCTTCAGCATTACTTCCCTCTTTTTCTTTTTGGTGAGCCATCCATGACCTTCATCCTCATGGGCACCTGCTCAGCTAAGATGGATGCTGATCCTTCAGGCATTTTATCGATATTCAAGGAAGCAGAAATGCAGAAGAAAAGACAAAGGATTCATTCTTTCTCTAATACAGAGGTTAGCTCTATTTCATTGGCCTTCATAAACACTTGTCATGCCTACATTCCAGAAGATTGGGGAATGTGTTCCTATAACAATTTGCATTATAACCTGAAAAAAAAACTAAGGCTCCCTCACTGAGTAGAAAGAGAAGAATTCAGCAGTCTGCTATAATTAAATAAATTCCCTAAGACCCATGGAATCCCAGAACTCTCTTCCATGTCTTGTCTTCACATCAGTCTCCATGAATAAGTGCAAGAATTTAACAAATTATGTACTTAGTTAGGAACCTGAATTTGTAGTCTCAATATTATAATGCTTTAAATGGGTTTTACCCCAAAATTCATTTGTTACTTATTTGGTTATTCATTTATAGTAAGTTCCAGTTTAGGCTACATATTTACATTTCAGAAATATTAGCCCATAGAGGATATTTAAAAATCTTGACACTGAATGGAATTAGTATGAAAAGAAAAGAATAATGAAGAAAAAAGGTGCAAAGACTGAGGCTTGATTATTTAAAGGTCAAGAAAATGAGAGTTCAGGATAGTGAGAATGATAGTCAAGTAAAAGGAACATGGAGAATGTAATTCCTTAAAACAAAGTGAAAAATGTGTTCAAAATAGCATTCAAATGTGCTAACTGGTATTGAGAGGGCAAATGGTAAGTACTGAGAATTTACTAGTGGGTTTGACAATGTGGTAATTACCCTGACAAAAGATTGCTTTAGTGGAATGTTGTGGACAAACTTACCTATTTTAGCCACTAAAATCTCTCAAGGAAAAAATGGGAAGCAGCAAAGCAGACAGTGGATATAGACAAATTTTATATTAAAGGAGAGGAGAGAAGAAATATTATCTGGAAAACAATGTGAAATCAAGAGATGGGTTTAGGACTTTCCATTCCTTCTTAGGATGTATTATAGTTAAGGGGATTGGTCACACACGAAAGCTCAGTGAAACAAGATTGCTGGAACCCTGTTCTTGTGGAAATTGGTGGACTGGGCACACAGGGGGAGCAGTGAATGGAAATATATAGTTCATCCATAAAAGATGATTAGATTAAGATACCAGGACATCAAAACCCATATAATGCCAAGTATACCTAATATGTCACTGTTGTTAGTTTTCTTGGGCTGCCATACTGTTAGTTTTCTTGGGCTGCCATACTGTTAGTTTTCTTGGGCTGCCATACTGTTAGTTTTCTTGGGCTGCCATACTGTTAGTTTTCTTGGGCTGCCATATCAAATTAACACATTTTGGTGACTTACAACAAGTGAAATTTATTCTCTCACACTTCTGGAGGCTAGAGGTCTGGAATCCAGATACTGGAAGGGCTGTGCTCCCTATGAAGTCTCTAGGGAACAGTCCTTCCTGGAAGAATACTTCCTTGCCTCTCCCTAGCATCTTATAGCCCCCCAGCAATCTTTGGTTTGTGGCTGCATCACTTTATGATCCTTGCCTTCATATAGTCTTTGTTTCTGTGTGTCCTTTTCTCTGTTATAAGAGCACGGACATTGGATTTAGGGCCCAGTCTAAACCTTACCTTAATTATATCTGCAAAGACCCTATTTCCAAATAAGGTCACATTCTGAAGTTCTGAGTAAGACATGACTTTGGAGAAACATTGTTCAACCCACTTAGGTACTTATAACTAACTATCATCTTTACCATTGTGCTGATAAAAGATGTTTTTTTCTATATCAAATTTGATTTGAAAAAAGATGATATCAACATTGTAGGTATTACTTCCTAATTACTGAAATTGAGATATCATACCCTCTGCCAGGCCCAGGTAGGGTGTATGTAAGGAAATAATATTCATTCCTTGGAGACAACATCTTGCCAGTTACATTAATTATAGGAGTTATATGAGAAATGTTGACTCTTCAATTTTTGTGAGTTTAGGAGTAAATAGCAATTGCCAACAACAGAAATGGAGCAAGTTTTCTGATATTGATGAGCCTGATACAATTGAATAGATCATTCAGGCTTGTCTTATTCTTGGTACAAAATCCAGTGAAATAATTTCAGTAATGAGGTACGTTGAAATGTCCTCTTTAGATGACATCTTTTTCCAGCCAATGTCTATCACCTAGGATAAAGTGATCAGGATTATTTGCAAATTATGTTTTCAAATAATAAGTAATACATACACAACACCCACACATACTATATGTTATATGATGATGTATAATATAGAATATACAATACATACATATAAATTAAATGCATTTATACAAAGATTTGAAAAAATCAAATATCTGTTAATTTTTATAACCCTTTAATACCAAATACCTCCAGTAATTTATCACAAGAAAAACTATGACAAACTACATACTTAACATTAAATGTGCACTATTTTATTAGAGTTAAAGTTCATAGCAATTGCCCATTAACCAAGATCATCCCATATTTTCTTCAATAGGAGTGATCTCCCCTTCTTTATATAGAAAATATAACCCATATCATAATATATCATTTCAAATATACTCATATTTATTTTTTGCAGTCTTTTATAATATTTTCAATATATTATTTAGACTATTCAAATGCAGTAATAAGGTGGGATGGTCTAGAAAATAATGTTTTGTATTGAATGTATTCCCTTTAGTTCCCAAAGCTCTACAGAGATATAGCAAATAATAACAAAAACAAAACTAACAATAAAACTCTCATTTCTAAAAGTTTAAGGAAAGGAGTAAATCACTTAACAAACGTGAACCTAATATCCAATATAATGTACTGTATTTCACCGAACTCAAAAATGGTCTATCTACTTCTGTAATACCAAGATAGTAATAATGCATATGGCTCAGATTGACATACTACTTGTTAAACTAATTTAATGTAAATTAATGAAACAAGATACCCCTCTAAGCTATTAAATAACCTGGAATAATTAATTACGGGGGAAAACTGCTTAAATATGTTACCATAAATTCTCTTTCGGGAATGTTTTAAAACTAAAACATAGGATTAGTTGGGGCTATCTACTTGTCAAGAAACCAATATATTAGAGGTTTTACTGTTACTAATATTTTTAATCAGTTGACATAATGTTTCTTTGAGAATTCTAAAAATAAATACATATCCTGAAAGATTAAAAGGAAACATATTGTAGTTAGTAAAATCAGGCAAGGAGCCTAAAAGAGATATAATGTGCTTTTCCTCACCATTTGCTTTCCTCCTATTATGTAGGCAATTTACTCAGAGATACATAGGGTGTTCATTTGCAGCAGGAATAGTTTGTTCTTTCCACCAAATAGTATGTTTTGTCCTTTCCCCAGTGTTATTGACACTTTGAAGAGAGAGATGCAAATCATATGGGCCAGAAGACAAGTGCAAGAACTCTGGGATACACTACACTCTTTTAAAGGGCAACTTTTTCTTAGTTTTCAATCTCTAGCTCCTTAAAGCTAGGGAATTCTCTCTCTACCAGCCAATGAATTATCTTGACTGAGACCACTTCTGGCATTTTCTCAGGTACCCGCAGTGCTCATTCTGGCTCTACTATATCCCACAGTGAGGGCAGATGGCTCCAAAAAATTGACTAATGCAGACAGCAGTGGTCTCTTTTGACACGTTGTGAATGGGTGATATTTCAGACCAAAAATAATGCTTTTTCTTTTCCCAATCTCAAATGTGAGGAGTTCTTATCAAGTGTTCTTCGCAGAGAGTGATATCTCATCCTTCTCAGAAATTCTGCCTCTTTTCAGAATTGGTGATGTTATGCAAAGAAAAAACTCTTTTGAGCACTATATCCTCAGGATACAAAGAGGCTACAAAGACAAGGTACTGGGAAGTAATTATATGTTAAAATCTGCATTTGTATTCATATGGTGTATGGATCAAGGGTATGACAACTTTCAGTAGTTAAAAAGCAAATAAGCTAGAAAAAAATATCTTTCCTGAAGAAAAGTCCTGAAAAACTAAAATGTGCTGTATGATTCTCCACCTTGAAAGTGTATATCAACAGCAGTATAATTGACACAAATTAACTTTGACAGGTAGCTCAAAGAATGCTTAAAAATACACTCTTTTGCTTTCATAGAGTGTACTAGGGTGTGCATACAATCAAGAAAAAATAATCTCTAAACTGCATCCCATTTATTTCTTTAATCTCCAAAATTCACTGTGGGACAAAGAGACTAAGGAATGTCACATCTATGCAGACATGCTATGGGAAAAGTAGAGTCATATAGTTAGTATTTATGAGACAAGCTGGGGAGAGCAAATGAGGCTGAGGATTGTATTATTTCAAAATAAACTCACATAAAAAGACTCCAAGAAGTCAGACAAAACAAATATCTAAAGCCTGTTCTTCAATAGCTCTTTATTTATTTGATTTTGAGGAAATAAATTACACACACACACACACACAGACACACACACACATTCTTTGGTAAGAAAATAGTCTAATTTCTCTTTTATTTTCACATTTTAAAAAGTCTACATTTTATAGAATAATTTAAAGAATATCAAAATGCATAGCCTGAACTGTGTCCAGATTGTATAAGTGTTGTATTCCTCAAAAGCATGAGCATTGTTCAGAGCCTCTGTATTTAAATATAATTCAAATAAACAATTAAGAAAGAGCTACAGAATAATTATCATAAGTAAAACACATCAGAAGTCTGCAGCACTGTATGAGAGAGATGTCTTTTGAAAGATGGTTGTTAAGCTCAAACAAAATATATTCAAGAAGTATAGTTTTGAGTTGCTACATTGGAGAAATTTATACTACTTAATCGTATATTTTCAAGAAAAGTGTCAGGCTTTTGAGCTCAGGCTTTTGAGCTCACAGTAAATTAGTTGAATGAATAAATAAAGAACCCATTCTTCTGAAGAGTGGAATTTAGAAATAAATGAACCTTACTTAAAACTTAATTCAACACTTCTTTTTAAAAAAAATATTTATTTATTTTAAGAGAGAGAGAGAGAGGAGAGAGAGAGAGAGAAAGAGAGAGAGAGAGAGAAAGAGAGAGAGAGGAGAGAGAGAGAGACAGCATGAGTGGTAGGGAGGGGGGCGGGGAGACACAGAGGGAGAGAATACCAAGCAGGCTCAGCATTGACATTGCAAAGCCCAACACAGAGCTCAATCTCACAAACTATGAGATGATGACCTGAGGGGAAATCAAGAGACACTTAACCTACTGAGCCCTAGGTGCCCCAAATTCAACAATTCTAATTAAATTAACTTTGAGATTAAGAAACAGTAAGTAATTGGGACCCTCTGAAAACCAGTGAAGAAAGGAGTACTAAAATAGAGGTCAATTGCTGATCTACAAACTTCTGTTGAGATAAACTCCTGAGATTTACCCCCAAACATTCAACATTCTACCTGCCCATTACCATTCAAGCCTCCACTACTCTCTAATGAGAGTTGAAGAGACTTGAAGGTAGTCAATAAAGCAGAGCCTGAATGCAGAAGGAATAATTACTATCAGCCACATAAATCCAGCTTCATCTTGGGAGACATTAAATTTCGCAAATTCTCACCAAGGCACTGTTCCTTTATACTCTTTTTTTTTTTTTTTTTACAGCACCACCACTATCCCCAAAAAGTTTCCTCTTTTAAAAGTCTGAGAATTATGAGTTTTCAGTTGTGTCTATTTCCCGTACTACCAATTTGAATTCAATATTTGAAACTCATGTAGGTAGTCTATTAATATTTTGTTCTTATAAACCATGTTGCTATAAAAATTTTTGTATAAGAATTTTATGTTACTATGAAGAGTTTCATTAGGATATATAAACAACATATATCTTATTTCCTGGGACTTGCAGCATCATAGGGCATATGTTGGCAATTTAATAGATAAAGCAAAATTGTTTTTTCAAAGTAGTAGTACAAAACCATATGCTTACCAATAGAGTTTGTGATTCCCCAATGCTCAGTATAATTATCAGTACTATTTTAACTTTTTACTGTTTGGTCAATCAAATGGATGGAAAATTAGAAATTTTGAGAAGTCGTAAAGTGTCTGCGCATGTAATCCTCCCCCAAAAAGCTATTACACATTTGTAAGAATTTTCACATAGATAGACTATATAAGCTTTATGAATGCCTTATTACTTATTTGGTGCTCTTCACTTATCTATACCTATATTTATATGTGTGTATGAATGTATATATATATATAGAGAGAGAGAGAGAGAGAGATACATATATTATAAATATGCAATCTTTTATATTAAAACTAAAAACTAACTGGATATTTATTTATAACCTCCAAGGAGTCCAGTTCTTACATATTATCTAAGACAAACTCAATACATATCTCCTAATCAAGACATCAACTCAAAAAGGCCTGACACAAATATTACTTCCAATTTCATGAAAATCTGGAGAAATTTGTTTATGTTTTCCCAAGATAAATGAAAGGTTCATGAATAAATTCATCCCACAAGAAATTTAAACATACAGGTGAGAACACAAGAGTATCTATATGGTATGTTGGTCAAATATAATAATAGCTTTAAAGTTTTGTAGGTAGGTATCACAATTTGCAAAGCATATTTGCATACAGATTTTTAACTATAATGACACTTAAGCCTCTGAGTTAATAGAAGGCATTAATGTTTCCACTTTACAGCAAAGGAAACTGAATTTCAGACTGGTTGTGTTTCAGAATTCTGAAGTTCATAAACTTCAGTCTATCATCTACCTGTTTGTCTATCTATCATCTTTCCTTCTTTCTTTCTTTCTTTTTCTTTTTCTTTCTTTCTTTCTTTCTTTTTTTCTTTCTTTCTTTCTTTCTTTCTCTTTCTCTTTCTTTCTTTCCCCCCTTCTTTCTCTTCTTTCTTTCTTCTTTCTTTTCTTTCTTTCTTTCTTTCTTTCTTTCTTTCTTTCTTTCTTTCTTTCTTTCTTTCTTTCTTTCTTTCCTTATTGAGATATAGTTTATATACCATAAAATTCACCCCTTTGATTTGATTCATGGTTTTTAGAATATTCACAACAGAGTTGTGAAACCATCATCATTCCCTAATTTTAAAATACTTTCACCAACCAAAAAACAAATCCCATGCCCATCAGCAGTCGCTCCTTATTCCCACCACAATTAGTCCCCGGAAAACATTAATTGGTTAAGGGATGTATTGTTTAATGTCTACATATTTAAGAGTTTCCTGAATTTCTTTTTCTTACAGATTTTCTATTTAATTATGTATTTGTCAGAGAACATACTTTGTATAATTTCAATCTTCGTGTAATTATTTAGGCTTGTTGTATGGCTTAACATATGGTTTATTCTGGGGAATGTTTCATGTACTCTTGAGATGAATGTATACTTTGTTGTTGGTTGATGTATTTTAGATATCTATCATGTCAAGTTAGTTGACAGTGTTGTTCAAGTCTTCTCTTTGTTTATCTTTTGTCTAGTTATTTTTCCATTATTGGAAGAGATGCATTGCATTCTTCAACTATTATTGTTGAATTGTCTATTTCTCATTTAGATTCTCTCAGGTTTTGATTCATGAATTTAAGGGCTGTATTGGTAGGAAATATGTGTTTATAATTATTACATTTTCAAGATGGGTTGATTTTTGTTACTATAAACTGTCTTTTAGCTCTAGTAACAATTTTTGTATTAAAGTCTATTTTCCCTGATATTGGCCCAGCAACTCATGCTTTCTTTTCATTACTAGTTTGCATGGTTAGTCTTTTTCCCATCCATTCACTTTTTTAAAAATTTATCTTAAATGTATTAATTTATCCTTCCTGTTTGATAGTTTTACTCTATACAAATATTTTTGTTGATAGCCCTTTTATTTCAGCACTTTGAATAGTTATCCCACCTCCTCTGGCTTTTGTAATTTCTGATGGTAAGTCAGTTTATATTCTTACTGGAGATCTTTTTTGATAAATTGTTTATTACTTTAAGATTCTGTCTTTGTTTTTGGCTATTGAGAGTTTATGATATGGCTGGTTATGGATCTCTTTGAGATTTTCTACTTGGAGATTGCTGAGATTCTTGAATATGTAGATTAATGGTTTCTATTAAATTTAAGAAGTTTTAGGCCACTATTTCTTTAAATATTCTGTCCACTTTTTTGTCTTTCCCTTTTCCTTCTGAAACTCACATTATGCTATACATACATTTAGTCATGCTTCACTTTTCTTGAGGGTTATGTTCATATTTTTTTCTTTTTTCTTTTTTCTCTTATGCAGATTCTTATGCTTTTTTCATACAGTTTTTCAGACTGAATAACAAAAATTAACCTATCTTCAAGTATTCTAACTTTTTTTTGTTGGTTCAAATCTACTTTTCAACTCCATAAAATCTATTTCATAAGATTTTTTATATCTATAGATATTCTCTATTTAGCATAATATAGTTTTCTGCCTAATGTAATTATTTAGATATGGTTTCCTTTCATTATTTGAACACATTTATAGTAACTGATTTAAAGTATTTGTCTAGCAAGTCTAAAATCGGAGTTTCCTCAATGTCAGTTTCTATTCACTGCACTTTTTTTTCTGGACCATCATACTTTTCTATTTCTTTTAAGTTCTTATAATTATTTTTTCTGTTAAACACTGAACATTTTAAATAAAATAATCTGACAATTCTGGAAATCACATTTTATCCTATCCAAGATTAGCTGTTTTTACTATTTTTTTTGTATGTTTGTTTATTGTCTTTTGCAGACTCATTTTATACAGTGTATTCTTGTTTTAAGGTGACCACTAAGGTCCCTGCTCAGTTAGCTTACTTGTCTACTAATAATTGGACAGAGTTTCTTTTACATTCCTGGAACCAGTAAGTCTCCCACCGTGTGCTGAGGCATTCTGTGTGTGTGTTGGAGCATAATTTCAACTCTCAGGCAGGCAGTTTACAACCCTGCCTTAGCCATGACTTCCTGCTTGCACACATCCTCAGGATGAGTCAGTGGTAAGCAGCTCTGGCATTCTCCAGTCTTGCTTGAGAATATGCACAGCCCTGAACTTGTACATGGCCTTATATATCCTTGGATTGAACTGGATTTTTTGAAGCCTTTTATGAATATTTCATTTCCAAGATTTTCCTTTTATGATTTTGACCAGAAAATGGTTAAATACTCGTCCCTACTGGTAGTGCAGTGTCAGGCACACACTGCAATGTTAAACAATTTCTACTGGTTGTTTTTCTTACAAATGCCCTGGGGATCAGGTTTTCTTCACATCACCTCAAAGAATGAAAAACTCTGTGAGTGGGGCTTTTCCAGGGGATTGCCAGACAGATCAAATAATGACAAATTTCAGGGGATTAGGCTTTGGGGGGAACTCCAAAAACATTCTGTCCCATTTAGGGGTTGTGAGGCTGCTGGCTTTAAAGGGCATCAGATTTCCTAGACTGCAGGTTTTATAAGACTGCCACACAGCCCATGGGGAGCTGGGGAGATGGCAGTAGGGAGTACATGAATGCCATAGCACTTAAATTCTTACCCTAATTTAACTGTTTTTTCTTGGATAGATTGTCCAAGAATTGTTGCAAACTTTTGGTTAAATAAGTGAGTTTTGGAAATGTTAATTTTCATTATTTTTGCCAGTGTTGTCATTGCTTTTATTGAGGTACAGACATTCACACATCTTGATTTCACCATTCCACAATTACTTCGTGCCAACACTTTAACTTTTTATTTTTAATCCAACATTAAAGTTTTTTTGTGATATCACATTGATATGGAGAAAATGTCAGTAAGATGGGTTGGGGAAACTGGAATAATACACATGGAGAGAAAACTAAATGTGCTTGAGAAAGTCATTGTGTTCTGGAAATAGCATGTTGCATTGGAGTTAAACTAGCTTTGGTTCAAATTTCAGTTATTAACTCTAAGACTTTGAAATTTTCTTTTTAATAATTGATGCACACAGGTTTTCTCTTACCTAATGGGCTTAGTTATACCTTCTAAAAATGCTACGAACCTTAAATAATGTACACTGGAACTTTCACTTTTGATTTTTCAAATAAATAAACTGATTAATACTAAGATATGATGGAACAATTTGGCATCAGAATCTTTAAAAAATCTGGTTTCTGCATCTAGATTCCATATTTCTTAAAATGGAAGACTTTGACTCACTTCTTCAGGCTTTAGTAAAAATAGGAGAAGCAAAGGATCAAAGGCTTTAATTTATATATTAATCTGGTTTTTTTCAGGCAAATATTTTCATCTATAAAATGTTTATTTAATGATGTTAATATAAAAATTAGTATTCATCTATTGTTAATTAAAGCACTAAAAACCTTCAGGATTTTGTAAAGTTTTATAAGCTCAGAGACATAAAACTGACTTATCCTGATATTTCCAATCTGAGCTTTTCTGAATCTGCTTATGGATTCTTTGATATTGATGTGACTTGTCTAGAAGCTGGACTTCAAAAAGAAACCAATGTCATTAGGAAAAAAATAATTTTTCCTCCTTCCCCCCATCTTAGGATCAGGTAAACTTTTAAACTTAACTCTGAATATATAAAAAAAGTGTGTTTGAACTATTTTTTTTCTCTTTAAAGAAAGATTGAAGAAAGACTTCAAAGAACCTGTCACAAAAGGCATCATACCTTGGGTTGAAGGTATGATTTCTATAGACCTCAGTTCAGCCCTCAGGATACATATAGATCTATCTCCAAATAGATACAGGACTGCCTTAGATCTAATCATTTCTTAAAAGTAAAAGTAGACTTGCAAAGACAGGATATAGAAAGTAGAATTTAAAGCACCCAGTGCCACTACACAGACTATCAATATTGATTTAAATTTGTGTTTCTTCAATGAAACATAACCTCAGTGTCTTGTTTGCATTCATTTTCTTCCTTCTTTAAAAAAAATAAAATCTCTAGAGAAGCCAGTGTCTCTGTTGCAACATGGACAATACCAGGAAATTTAATTAATTCATTTTTGTTCTGAATTACCAAGCTTAGGAAGAAAGGGATGAGGAAAGAAGAGATAAAGAGAGAAAATACCCATAAAATTACCTAGCAACTGATAGAGATTTGTTAAAGTATCTGGGCATTTTTGAAAAACTTAAAGAAGTGTCCAGATCTCCATTATGTAAAATGTTTTGTTTGGGAATCTCTTACTTTAAAAAAAAATGTTCATTTATTTATTTTGAGAGAGAGAGAACACAGGGGAGAGGCAAAGAGAGAGGAACAGAGAGAATGCCAAGCAGGCTTCACACTGTCATCTCATACACCAATGTGGGGCTTGAACTCAGGGACCAAGAGGGGCTTGAATTCAGGGACCAAGAGATTATGACCTGAGCCAAAATCAAGAGTCAGATGCTTACCCAACTGAGCCACCCAGGCATCCCAGGAACCTGTACTTTTAAAACTAGCATTCAAGATTTGGCCTGTTGGAGTCCAGATAGCTATTAGACTGCATTTTTATTCATTTCTTCTTTTTTAGCTAGAAATTTGATCTTACCACACACCAGCTCCTCTGGCACATAATGCCTGACCATCTGTTGCTCAATACATAGCAATAGCCATCATTCAAAATGCACCCAAATGTTCCAAATGTTTTCAATTTTTTTAAAATGTAAAAATGTGTAAAAATATTCTAAGAAGGAGAAGTACATTCCTGCATCTCCGTATCTTCTTTACCAATACTTGTCCAATTCAGCCAATAACCATCTGTAGCAAGTCAAACTTTCTACAACCAGTTCCTTCTCTCATTCTTTCAACTCCTGTGAAAGACAATCAAGGGCTCACTCATCCTAATAAATGAGTGTCAAGAATTAATCACTTATCTCAACAGTAGACACTCTAGAATCATGGAGTACTATCCACCCTGTTTCCACTCTTGGTCAGGTTTAACGCACGATGGTGAGATTTCATAATCAAAACCATCAGCAACATTAACAGAATTTTTGCCACAAACAACAGTAAATACTTGGGGCTTTACTATAGATGTACAATAAGTAATCCAAAGACACAGTAAGTTTAGAAATCAAAGAGCAAATGAATATCACTTATGTGAATTAAAATGGGAAATACAACTATGAAAAGGACAAGACAAAAGTAGGTTGCCTTTAAAGAATGCATTTAGGATATTAAAAGAAAGGAAAGGCTAAACTAGTCATTAATAACAACAGTAATAATAAGTTAAGCTGGGAAGACTTAGAAACTGTGTATTAAAAAAAGGTAGACACCTTTTTCTTAAAAGTCTGACTAACCCCTGGGTTGCATTATAAACTATACCAAAGCTTGATTAAAAATTCCCCACTTTTACATAATTGATTTTCCTTATTCACCCAAAATATGTGAGTCTTAAGATGCCTATCTCCCTTTCCCCTTCTTCACCATAATTTCCCAATGTCACTTTTTTATGTCGTCACACTTTAGAAATTATACTTCTTATAAAATTCCTCTTTAAAAGATTCCTAGGATTTAAAAACATGGAATTATGGACATGTTAGAATCCAAGCAACAAATAAAATTACCAACATTTTCTCCTATCATGATGGATCTATGTGAAATTAATACACATGATTCATATGAGTTTATATTCTACCAAAATCTATTAAGAAATACATTCAAGCTAATTTTACACCTTTTAGTCAATGTTCTAAATAATTTTGTATAGTTGTCACAAGTAGTTTGAATATAGGTGGCCAATTCTCTCTATCCATTTGCAAGTGGCATATAATAAAAATGGTAACATTTAGATTAACATTGACCTAAATTGCTTTTCTCATGGTGTTTTGTTTTGTTTTGTTTTGTTTTGCTTTGTTTTGGGCACATTTCCAGTTATCAGGTGTCAAAGGTCCTGGATCAGCAGGTTGATGTGGAAAATTCCAGCACTTACAGCTTCCCAGACTATCCTAATAAAGTGACATATCCTTCCCATTTTTCTCTATCTCAACACATAATTCATTTCTTCATAACTTCCATGGCTATTTGAAATAATCTTATTTATTTCTTTACATTAGGGCAGAACCCATTTTGCTTTTCCATTCATGTCTCCCCATATAAAGTACATGGCTTATAGCCGCTTTTTAATGAATATACTTTCAATTAATTAATAATGAATGAATGAATGAATGAGTGGATAGATGGAGAATGAGTCAATGAATCATCAAACTTAATTAAAATGAATTTCTATTATAGTGAATTAAGAAGTAAGAGCCAGCTTAACTTTCAACATAATCTTATACAAAATTTTGACTTGTGGCTTAACAGCATTTGCCAAATCATAACATTTCAATAAATCATCCTTCCATTGCCTGTTTGATAACATAATCTGTGGACTCATGTTTAATTTGTTTCATTTACTTCCAGCTGCATCTGTATGATCTAGTCCACTCTGCATCACTTTTTTATACCACCATTGCCCATGGATGTTTCTCTGTTCTTTGTTCATTCAGACACAGAATAGAAAACAATAATCACGTAAGCTCATATTGTGTAAAAGTCCATATGGTAGTGTCCTTATCTTTAGCTTTGGTTTTACAGTGTATAGCTTAGTTGGTGCCAGTTTCTTTAAAAATGCATTTTGTACTGTTCTCTTATGGTCAGAAGCAATGCACAGAAAAAAAAAAAAAGCATAGATTCAAATAGATTCAAAAAGGGAGAGGATTAGAGAGAAATATGTTACAAAGATCACAATCCCTTGGTCCTATATCTCATTCACATTTTCTCTACTTATATTCAGACTTCCTACTTCTGTTTTTCCATTCTCCTCCATATTAATTTCCTTTCCCTATATTTATATACCAGTTTCCCCCTCTGGCCTGTTAATAGAATGCTCAACAGTGTTACAAAGTTGTATCTTAGTAGCTCAAAAGAATCCATTCATTTCTCTAAGGACTTATTTTGCTCTCAGGAAGTAACATAGGTTCCAAGAAGATGTGTGATTAAAAAAACAAACAAAAGAAAAATCCTGTATTTTTTTTATTAAACCATATTTTTCTCCAATAGTATAAATGATTATAATTAAAAACCATAACTTTTGAGCCATGAAAATAACACTAATCTATATTTTCCATTAAACTTTGTTTAACCTTGGATTCAAGGAACCATAGCTTTTAAGAAATGCTAGCTAGATCATAAGGTCTGCCATATCCATATAGCTGTAGGGATTTATAAACTTGAACATTATCTCCTCGCAACACATTCCTCTCCAACATACATTTAGAGAAGCTAATGAAAACAAGATCAAGTTCAAAGATAACTACTAATTAAAAAGAAATGAAAATTAAAATTTTCCCCAGATTTGCAATCTCAGAAAGAATTCATTGTATGCTGGACTGGGGCAAACAATTTTCTTATTTTTACTATAAAGGATGTCTTGGATGGGATTCTGAATTAGAAGATGTAAAGTTTAAGCAAATATCGACCTTTCTATGATATATATCCTATGTATCCCAACTAATGTTTTAGTGTTACAATGTTAAATTTCTGGGTTACTGAATCAAAAATAGAGTTATTTTTGCCTGTACAGAGTGATGTTTTGGAGGAGAACATATTGAATTTTATAAAAATGGATTAGACCACATAACAATCTAATCTTAATAGTTTGGCTTATTACATCCAGATTTCATTGATATGTTTGCAGAATATACAGTAAAAGAAAACCATCATAAACACATATGCATAAAGAAACTTTTGTGCAGGACTGGTGAATGTGTTAGAATAAAAAGAATTTCGTTGATACGTTTGCAGAATATTCAGTAAAAGAAAACCGTCATTAACACATACACATAAAGAAACAGTTGTGCAGGACTGGTGAATGTATTAATGCAGAGTCATGGAAGATCAAGGACCACATCTTTATTATGTGCTTGTGGGTAGGAAGACAGAACTAAAATTAAATTCCAATACCGTCCCCCAGGATCTTTATTTATGATAGGCATGTAAGATGACATAACTATAGGATTTATCACAGTTTGTGATACACAATTATTATTTTCATTTTTTCAACAAAGTTCTTATAAGTTCCTCTATAATGTTATTCTGTCCAGGTACTTTTCTAGATGTTCACGATACATCAGTAGACAAAAGAATAATTTTAAAAGTATCTGATGTTATAGAATTTATAATTCAATAGGATCAGACAGATAAAAAATTAAATATATATCTTTTCTATCTATATATCCATCCGTCTTTTATCTGTGTTGTGCATGTATGTATGTTGAACACGTGCTTGTGTTTATGTTCTATTAGAAGTTGACATGTGTTATGGGAGGGATGTGTGGCAGTTATAAGTTGTGGCCAGGGAATGTATCACTCAGAATTTGACATTTGAACAAACATCTTAAGGAAGTGAGTGCATTAACCACGTAGGTATATAGGGAAAAACGTTTCAGGCACTGGAAAGAGAACATGCTTTGAGCAACTCAGCATTGGTATAACAGGGACTACATAAGTGAAGGAGAGAGTGATGGCAAATAATGTTTATCAAGATCAAGAGGGTCAGTCCACACAGAAATTTGTAGGGCAATGTAAAGACTTAACTTTTAGCTAATAAAATATTTTAAAGTTGAACAGAACAGTGATATAATAGGTCATACTATTCAAAAGAACACTGCTTTTTTGTTTGTTTGTTTGCTTGTGTTTGTAGACTATATCGGAAAGGGTGGAAGTAGGGAGACTAGAAGACAAATTGAAATAATGTCTATGAAATGTGATGATGATGTGGAGTAAAGTGATTGTAATGGAGATACAAAGATGCAGTTGACTCTGAATATTGTTTGAAAGCAGAGATGTCAGGATAGACATACAGATGTGAGAGAAAAAGTAGAGTCAATAATGCCATTCAGACATTTGGAATAAGCAACTGGAAGAATGGAAAATATTGTGGTTAGAGCAGGTTTGGGAAAAGAATGCCCAGAATTTATTAGGGAACATGTTTAGTTTTAAATATCCAGGTGGAAATACTGAGTTTATAATTTGATATATGAATTCAGACAATTTGAGATAAATCTGGACAAGATATTTGGATATAGAGGGTATTTAGTTTCAAGGCCTTAGATGAGATCTTCACATTAGCATGTAAATGAAAAAGAAAAGAGTTACCAGGATACAGCAATGGAGAATTCCAAGACCCAGAAATAAGGAATATAAACTAGTTCCACACAAAAGCCTGGGAAGAGGTAAACCATGATATAGGAGTAACACTAAAAAAAGGAATTTTCTAGAAATGTATACAGTATTGAATTGAGAAGTAGTGAATGATTAAATATGTGAAATATTGCAGGTAAGGCAACATCTATTAAGACCAATCCACAGGGTAGTGGAACCTACTTACTCTACTAGTAAATGAGAGCCAATTTCATGCATTTTTTTCACATTGCATTCACATTGCATTTCACATTGCACATTGCATTCATTAGCATCATGTTAGAAGCTTGAAATTGGCCATGGCCAGAGTGTTTTATACCACGAAAATCAGCAGACTCAGAACTAGAGAATTGTCACCCACTGAAAGTCATTGTCAACATCAACCAGCACACCACTGACAAAGACATGATTACTGGATTTAGTAATGTGTAGGTCCACTGGAGATCATGGCTGCGTTTTCAGAAGAGATGTGAGGGGAAAAGCTTCAGTGAAGTGGTTGAGGAAAGAAAGGAGTCACAACCAGTGAATATGCATAACTCTTTCAAAGAAAGTTTACGTAAAAAGGCAATAGCTACAGCAATATGTGGATGGAAAGATGTGTGTGTGTGTGTGTGTGTGTGTGTGTGT
>CM053574.1:85540530-85596996 GCA_028646485.1 Cryptoprocta ferox | reverse complement strand
GGGGCAGAAGGTAGTTGGAGTTATGAGGTGAAAGGACAAGAAGGGGAAAAGCAGGCTAATGAAAGCCTAGGGCCATGTAGGAGGTCTCCCTGGCAGCGCTAAGGACTCACTTGACACTGATAGTCAATAAATTAAAATGAGAAGCCTGGGAGCACCTGGGTGGCTCAGTTGGTTAAGCATCTGACTGTTAATTTTGGCTCAGGTCTTAATCTCATGGTTCATGGGTTTGAACCCCACATTATGCTCTGCACTGCCCTGCCAGCATGAAGCCTGCTTAGGATTCCCTCTCTCTACCTCTCTCTCTGCCCTTCTCCTGCTAGCATGCCTGCCAGCATGCTTGTGCTCTCTCTCTCTCTCTCTAAAGAAATAACTAAACTAAACTAAACTAAAGCTGGCAAACAGAACTGTGATTTTCTTGAGCAATAGTTAACATCTGGAGTAGGCAGAGAACTGGCTCTAACAATGGATAAGTATGAAAGGAAGCAGAGTTGTGATGAGTGAATTGATACTGAAAAACAGATTAAATTATCATCTGTGGGACTGAGACTTCTTAAGGATGGAAAGGAGTACGTGGAGGGGATGAAAAGCATTCAAAGGAAAAAGTCTTAGGTGGAGTAAAAAATAGTAGATTTGGAGGCCTGTAAAGGGTAAGCTGAGATAGACAAGAGGTGTAAAAATGTGAGATTCATAGAACTGCACCTATGAAAGTTGTTAGGGAAAAGGAGGTCTAGTTACTGAAATATCACATTATTTAAAAAAGCATGTATGTGTTTTTTACAAATACCAGGAATAAGGACAGAAAGAGTTTTTTAGTTAAATTATAATTAGTAAGAGTCTGAAATCTACAGAGATTTCTAGGTAACTAAACCCACAATGAGATACCATTTCACACCCACCAAAATGACTACAGTAGAAAAAGAGTGAAAAATAGACTCTTAAATACAGAACAAACTGGTGGTTGTAGGGGAAGGGGGCTGTGTTAAATAAATGAAGAGAATTAAGAGGTGCAAACTTTCAGTTATAAAATGAGTAAGTCAGGGAGATAAAAAGTATAGCATACGGAATACAATCAACAATATTGTAATAACTTTGTATGATGATGGTGACAACACTTATGGTGAGCACTGTGTCATGTATAGAACTGTCAAATCACTATATTGTATACCTGAAACTAATATAACACTGTATGTCAACTATATTTCAATAATAAAAAAGTGATCATAACACATGTTGATATGAAGAACTGTAGTGCTTATGAAAATGGAAAACAATACAGCCACTTTGAAAAAGAGTGGTGGGTTTTTTTTTAATATTAAACATAAATTTACCATTATTATCAAGTAATTCCACTCCTAGGTTTCTACACAAGATAAATAAAAAATATATATGTCTCATAAAGACCTGAAATCAAATGTAGATAGTTGAATTACTCATAATAGCCAATAAACATAACCAAATGCCCATAAACTGGTGAATTGTTCAGGAAAGTGAGTTCATCTATACAAGGGAATACTATTTGGCAATAAAAGGAATGGCATACTGACATGATACAAAATGTATAAACCTGAAGAACATTATATTAATTGTAAGAATACACACAGAAAAGCACATATTTTATTCCATTTATAGGAAATGTTTAGAAAATGCAAATCTATAGTAACAGAAAATAGGTTAGTGGTTGACTAGGGCTGGGATAGGAAAGGAGATTAGCTATAAATCATCAGGAGGGATCTTATTGGAGTGATAAAAATGTTCTAAAACTGGATTATGGTGGGGCGGCTGGGTGGCTCCCTCGGTTAAGCTTCTGACTTTGGCTTAGGTTGTGATCTTGAGGTCAGTGAGTTCCAGCCCCACTTTGGGCTCTGTGCTGACAGCTCAGAGTCTGGAGCTAGTTTGGATTCTGTGTCTCCCTCTCTCCGCCCTTCCCCCACTCATGCTCAGGCTCTCTTTTTCTCTTTCTCAAAAAAATAAACATTAAAAAATAAAAAAAATAAAAAAAATTAAAAAAAAACCTGATTATGGTAATGGTTGCATAACACAGAAAATTTACTAAGGAATTACTAGAAATCCTTGAATTGTACACTTAAAATGGATGAATTTTATAGTATGAAAATTATATCTTAATTTGTTTTAAAAAAGATAGCTAAGTGGTTTTTAAAAAGGAAGAATAGCAATTGATTTTATTTGGTGACTTGAGATTCAAAGCTGATTTTTTGTTTTTTTCTGGGTTGGAAAGGGGAGGCAATAAGAAAGGGATTCTTTACCCTACTTCCAGCTCTATGCTGTGGGAGGAAAAAAATCAGTTCCCACTTGAGAGAATCAGCATCCTCAAGGTAGGGGTAAGAGAATAAGAGAGTAAAGAGCACAGAGAAAAAGTTCAGAGTAAAATGAATTTTGCTATTGATGAGGAGTGTTTCTAAGGACACAGGAGAAGTGCTTTAAGAGCTCAGAGGGAATGAGAAATGGGTTAGCAAGAGGTATGGACAGAGCTGAGGAGGTGAGAATTAGGAAGATCCCATGAGCTCTGGTTTACCTTGGTAATTGATATCAACCAAGACAAAAAGCAGCATGAAGCATGAAGGCTCTGAGCTTTTACCCAGCTTGCAACTTTACAGGTTAGACTGCCATTGTTCCATAGATGCTGGCCAAAGACAGATTGCTATCAGAAACAAAGGACTTCATTACTCACAGTCCAGCAAGCAGCATGAACTTCATGTCCTGGAAGTCCCTGGGAGTGATAAAGAGTGATCTGTGGGCAGCCATGCATGCAGTATGTTCCTATCACAGATAAGTAATACCAGGCTTAAGAAGACCAAATGTTTTATATTTGGTTACAAGGTAACCTGTCTGGTCTTTGCTCAGGAAAAGACATTACATTGAACTCTATGCTGGACAATAAATGGATCTGCTTTCTGCTCCAAGAAGTAATCATTTCCATCATTCAAGACTGTTTGCCATGTGAGCAATCTTGTAAGGATAGTTTATAACAAACACTATCAGTGCCTCTACTCACAAGATGTTTAGCCATGCAAAAGGTTATAGAGAATCTTCCAACAAAGGGCAAAATGATCATGATAGATAGACAGATGACTATTGGCCAGGTATAGGGAGTGGTAAGGAGTTTTGGCTAAGATCACACAACTGTTTGGAGCCCCCTTTTTACTCTGAGATGTATGGAAGCTAGAACAGAGATCTTTTTGGAAATAATTGAAGCTCTGAAGCTCTTTTCATTGCCTACAAGTTACAAGTTTAACCACTTCTTATCTTAATGTAAAAACTCTAAAGAAGAATTAGGTTATTTCCCAGAAATGTTCACTTTCTCTCCCTCAATTCCATGGTATATGAAACTTCCTCACTTCTTTGATAATAGATTTAGCTTATGATTTTCTGTAACACAAATGGGATGTTAATAGACCTGTCACAAGGAGATATTTGAAATGTGCTTGCACAATTGTTCTTTTACAGCTTCTACCAGCTCTGTGGGAAGAACATGAGAAAGCAGGCTGAGGACAGACAGCCCCCAGAAGCAGAAGTAAGTTTAGCTGAGATCAACAGAGCCACCAGGGTAGCTAGGCTACATCAGCCAGCTGCATGTAAATCTGCAGATGTGTGAGAGAGAGAAAGAGAGCAAGCATGTGCACCTGTACACATGAATGAGGGAGAGGCAGAGAGAGAGAGAGAGAGAGAGAGAGAGAGAGACAGACAGAGGATCTAAAGCAGGCTCCCCACTGACAGCAGAGAGCCTGATGCAGGGCTTGAACTCATGAACTGTGAGATCACGACCCAAGCCAAAGTTGAATGCTTAACCGGCAGAGCTACCTGGATCCTCCAATGGCTTTTTTTTTTTAGCCATTGAATTTAAGGGTTTTTCTTTGTTTGTTTGTTTGTTTGGCAATTACTAACTGATACACTGCTTGAATACAGAAAAGAACATTTTAAAGTAGAGGTAGACATTTTTGGAATATGGAATACCAAAGGGAAGTACAGTTTATCATGGCATGACAGAGCGTATGTGTGTTTTCATATGTGACAAGAAGTCTGAGAGTAGGCATTCTGGGAAGGATCTAGTGACCTAAGTCTACCTACATTCAGTGACCTGGGTTCTTTTTTCTTTTTTAAGGTTTATTTATTTTTAAGAGAGATAGAGACAGAGTGTGAGCAGGGGTGGGGCAGAGAGAGAGGGAGACACAGAATCCAAAGCAGGCTCCAGGCTCTAACTGCCAGCACAGAGTCTGATGGGGTACTCAAACTCACAAACTGTGAGATCATGACCTGAGCTGAAGTCAGACGCTTAACTGACTGAGCCACCCAGGTGCCCCAAGTTCTTTTTTCTTTTTTTTTAAAGAAACTGACTTTTATTTCTTCACGTTTTTATTTATTTATTTATTTATTTATATTTATTTATTTATTTATTGTGTGTGTGTGTGAGAGAGAGAGAGAACAAATGGGGGAGAGTCAGAGAGAGAGGGGGAGAGAGAATCCTAAGCAGGCTCCATGCTATCAGCGCAGACCCCGACTCAGGGCTTAATGCCACAAACCGTGAGATCATGACCTGAGTCAAAATCAAGAGTCAGACAAGAGTCCAGCTGAGTCACCAGGTGCCAGGACCCAGGTTTTTTCTATTTCACCGTCCTTAGCATTCTCCAAATTGTTTCAAATTGGCAAAGGGCTACATCACAACTCACATTATATTACATTGTTATCCGGCATTATTAATGATCATATTTATCATTATTTAAGAATCATATTAATAATTATATGATAATAAAACGTGAAGCTGTGATTATTAGACTTAATGACCTGGTAAATTGATTCATGGTCATAATTACAATTTCATGTACAGCTTGCTCTTGACTCACAAAACCTTTCACTTAGCAACAATCTGCATGAAGAAAGGGATATCTTAGGAATCAGAATCTGGGGTCTTTCATTTTTATTTTTATTTTTTGAGTTAAATAATTATTAAATTTGAAATAAGAATTTGATTAAGAAGTCTTGTTTTTGTAAACTATAGAATTAATGATTTATTAATATTCATAACTATCTACTACCACACCATGTAGGTAGTGTTCTACCTAGAACTTGTACAAATAAAAAATATATAAACAAACAAACAAACATATCTAGTGTCTTGTGTATGAATTGGAAATGATTTCCATAGCAGTAGGTTTTCTTTAGTGATTTGTATAGTTTATAATAGTAATATTTTTATCATCTTTTACCTATGTGGAGATCTGAACTGAAAAGCAGAAATATTTATTCTGGATTTTATATGAGCAACTGTGCTCTGAGTTTTCAAATCATCAAATCAAATATTCACATTTGGAAATGAAATAAACAAAATCAAATTTCATGTTAGACATATAATTAGGATCTCATTTAAACTTCATAAAAGTCCTGTAGGTTTAGCATTATCCCATTTTTAGACGAGATCGGGTGCATTCAGGGTGGTGTGGCCGTAGACACATTATTCCATTTTTAATCTGAGAGGTGGGGGGGGATCATAATGGTTATAACTTAGCCATGGTTATAGATCGAATACAAAATACACATTTTTCAATATTGATCTCTGAATCAAAACCCATTAATTATTTTATTTAAAGTTTCTCTTTTCTACATTAAATATACAGACTAACTATGCTACAATTTTTGTAAAGTCATCACTTGCTTTACCCAAAATATGGTAAATTGAGAAAAGAGAAAGTAGAAAGGTATTAAAAATAAACATAAGCATATCTATTAATATTATTATTAATGTCGCTCTAGTAATACAAGCTAAAATAATCATTGCATATGTACAATTTTGGAATTTATTTTTTTTGTTTATTTATTTGGAAAGAAAAAATGAGCGAGCAAGCAAGCACAGTGGCAGAGAGAGAAGGAGAGTAAGAGAATCCCAAGCAAGCTCCACATTGTCAGCATGGAGCCTGATGCGGGGCTCAAACTCACGAAATATGAGAACCTGAGCCAAAATCAAGTGTCAGACACTCAACCAATTGAACACCCAGGCACCTGTGCCATTTATTCTTTTTTTTTTGTTTATTCTGCATCTAAATATATATTATTTTGTATTTTAAAATATTAAAACACTTAGCTAATTTATTCTCTTGCATTTAAAATTTTTGTGATTTAAATCAGATTATCTGAAAGAATCAAAGATAATGGTGCTTGGGATAAAATTTCTAGTTAGAAGATGGAAATAAGGTATAAATAAGCATGCACACATGAGAGAGAGAGAGAGAGAGAGAGAGAGAGAGAGAGAGAGAGAGAGATGACATTTGGATAAGTTTGGCAAAAAATCTCAATTACTAGGCCAGGATATCACATTTTGATATTATGCCATACTTTTGCAATTTGATATTTCAATTACTTTATTTATCATAGAAACTAAATAGAGTAAATGAGCCAGATTAATTTAACTTACTAAAGTAATAATTTATTATAAAAGTTAAAATAGATTTTTGTGATTAGTTTATTTCACTTAGCATAATATCCTCAAGTTTCATCCATGTTGTGGTATGTGATAGGATTTCCTTTTTTAAAAGGCTGAATAATATTATATATATATATATATATATATAGAGAGAGAGAGAGAGAGAGAGAGAGAGTATTATAATTCCTTTATCCATTACTGGACACTTAGGTTGCTTCCACATTTTAGCTATTGTGAGTAATGCTACAATGAACATGGGTGTTCAAGGAGAATATATTGTAATAATGCAGGATCATTCTCATATATCAAATGAATAACAGAAAAATTTGTAAACTGCTAGGAATCTGGCAAACTTCTCTTAGCCATCGTTTCTGAAATAAACAAAGCTGGTGAATATTAATTTTCTAAAGCTTTGTGTACACAGGGAATGCTAGAGTTTTTAGGAGTCTCTCTGCCAATATAAAATGCCATAAAACATGATTGGATATATTTTAATATGAAATTCTATTACATACTTCAGTATGTAAAAGAATATTAACTATCACTATATAATGTAATTTGTAGGTAATGTAAAGTGGAGGGAAAAGGAGAATGTAAGACATCTATACAAAATAAATCGTTTATTATTCTTAATTTTTGGATAGAATATTTTGACTTTATTCACACATATTCAAGGAACATATTTCATAATGTCATCATGGGCTAGAAGTATAGATTAGGCATGGAGAAGTTTAATATCAGTTTAGACATATCTCTAACTCTAATGTAATTATGAAAACATTAGTTCCCTAAATAATCATCTCAGAACATACTTATTTTCAGTATGTTAACTGTACAATGCACCTTGCCTTTTTGGTACTTGAACTACCCTATTTTGTCATCACTGTACCTAGCTGACGCTTAAAAAGCTGTTTTGGAGCCTCCTGAAGGTTAGGGTGAAATGGCTCATGATAACCCTAAGCCAATTCTCAGTAAACCCTATAAATTCTTGGATTATGGAAGAACATAATTTCTGTTCAAAGAGACTTTAAAAGGACTAAGAGCTTGAAGTGAACGTGACCTTCCCAAAAGGGTAAGTAAATACAACAATTGCAAATGTGCAGCATTTTGAAGAGCGGACCTGTGCATTAGATTTCAGTGTTTGTAAGGCTGTGAAAGTTTGCATCACGAATGAATAAGGAAGGATAGTGTGGAAAGAAATAGTGGACACTGAGCATTGCAAAGAGAAACAGACACGTAGAATTGAGTAGTGCAAAAATATATGGTCATAAGAGCAGGAGGATTTAAATCACTTGTATAATAAACTCACTCTCTCAAATCAGGTTCATAGGAGAAGCTCAGTTTTATTGTTTCACTGCTAGTCTTTTTCCAAACTGTCCTTTTTTAAAATTGTATTTATTTATTTTGAGAGAGAAAAGAGAAAGAGGGAATCTCAAGCAGACTCTGCACTACATTGCTAGCACAGAGCCCGATGTGGGGCTTGAACTCACAAACCCTGAGATCATGATCTGATTAGAAATCAAAGTCAGACCCTTAACCGACTGAGCCACCCAGGAGCCCCCAACTCAGGGTCTTTTAAAGCATCTGAACTGATAAGGAATAGGTAAGCCCTTTTTATGTGTATGTGTCCAACTTAATGGACAATACATTATCTGAAATGCAAGAAAATCTTGCAAGTTTAAAAACGGATGTTCCATCACTGACTGGTTACTTTGCGAGTGAAGAAAGAGCAAAGGCCTGATACTGACCTCTTAGTAACAGTTCTCTTGTGATCCTTACTTCAGTAAGCCAGCACTGAGATCGAGTCATTATGATAATATGAGAAAAGCCGCCTTTTGTAATATTCTCTCCATCTGTTTATTTCTTGAAGAGTTTACCTTCTGCCTCTAAAAATACTTCCCAGAGCTATCTGAATTTCCCTAGGCTACAAACATCACCTTCAATTTCATTTAACAATAGGCTTAAAATCCACATAATAATATTTAAATTGCTGTAGAATAATAGTAAAACAAGGGAAAAGGTACTAAGATAATTAGGTGCATACAATTTCTATTACATATGACCTACCGCTAAGCATGTGCATATCCGTACAATTTGTAAAGGAGGGAATCAGTGCAAAATTCTACATTTTTCCTATAGCATCAGTAATGAATTTCACTAAAGATGAGGGAAGACCAAAGTCACCCTTTAAGATTTATATCTCCTCCTTTATTATATTTGAGTGTCTCTCTCTCCTGTACACCTGGGTGCCCTTCTTCTGTGTCATTGGGTTTTATTCCTATGGGTCGTAGACTCCATTGTATTGAAACAAAGTCCCTTGCAGTCTTGTTTCCTTGTTCCAGGGATAATTTCTAAGAATCACCCTTTTGAAATTCCTAATTAAAATATTAAGACGTGGTTTCGCTGTAGTTATGAAGAAAATTTGTAGTATTTTTGCTGAATATTATCTCTCTCTTTGAATTTGATATTTTTCAATGTTAGCTTAATGAGGGAAGGGTAGAGTCAGAAAAGAATTAATAATTTATAATAATCTATAACATAAATTGTTCTTCTTCGTTCTACTTTTGTCACTTTTAATACCTAAGGGAAGGTGTATTCTTTCAAATCCAGTTATACTTGGAGAGTGAAGCTGTTCCAGGGTTGAAAAAAAGGATCATTAATATCCTGGGGATCCATGCTTACTTCACTTTTATTTAAACTAACATTGAAGTCTAACATTTATTATGGAGCCACTGAGAATCTGGAAAACTCCATCTAAAATATCAGCCATAGAAATTTTTATAACGAACTGTAAAGGGTACCTCAATGTCTGTTTCAAAACTGATTTGATGAATACAGAAAAGGTCAAGCTAAAAATAACTAGACTGAATCAGTTATAAGTGTAGTAACATATGCATCATTTAATAACGAACTCTAAATTTGCACCACAGTTTAAGGAGTATCATGAATGCTAATTCTGACAGCAAAGGGTTATGAACTACCTGTCGACTTGTGCCCCACACAAGGTCAGGCAGTTATGAGCTAATGAAACCCCAATGTACCAGAAGGTGAATGACTGGCATGAGTGGGCTAGTGGGAAGAAACTGCTGTAGCACAGTGGCACATTCAGAATGACACGGTGTCCTGAAACAGAAGCGACTGTGATCCCATCTGTTTATAAAGTCTAACTGCTTAACTTAAAATCTCTCTATGTAGGCAACATATTTCCTAGGAGTTTTTTTTTTTTATATCCATAAACATTCAGATGTTATAAGTACTAAGCATTGTCAGGTTCTCCTTACATATGTGGTTAGTTATATCTAAAAGGTTTTATTAAATATTTTTGACACGTTGAACAACAAGGAAGACTTGTGTGTGGGGACTCTAGCTTGGATAATCAGTTTCACCCAAGAGCTGATTCAAAATTTCTGAGTGTGTGATGATGTCCATGAAGATTTGTTTTAAAAACTTTGTGCCCATGATAGTGATCAAATGGAAATATAATTTATGCTTGTTAAAATTCAGGAAATCAAAGGAAACCCTAAGCACTACAATTCTGATAAGGCTAATGCTGTTAATGTGAACATACTTTAAATTATCTATAAATGTACATTCTATCAAGTCTGCACTTTTATCATATTCCCCAACCATTTGAAACTCATGAAAACAAATCAGTTTTCCATTTGTCTCTCTTTTGAAGACGTCTCTATAGCCCTCAAGTGTTTCTCCTCCTTATATAGTTGGTTTTTAATTGTATCACAGGAATAAAAGATAAACAACAACATTAAAAAAAGAGAAAAGTGATTTCTAGAAAAAGTCTCATTCCAGGAAGCAATATTATGAAAGAAGGAAAAAAGGTAAAGCAAAACACATGCACACACATGTGCATGTGCACACATATGCACACACTAACACAAGTGAACATTTGGGGTGTGTAAGTATGTGCTTGTGTGTGTGCACGTGCGTGTGCATGCATGTGTTTTGCTTCATCCTTTTTCTTTCTTTAATAGTATTGCCTCCTGGAATGAGACTTTTTCTAGAAGTCCCTTCTCTTTTCTGTTTTAAGTTCTTTTTCTAGAATGTATTCCACATTATTAGTTTCTTATTCCTTAAGGAAATCTTGGTAATATTGGTATGGCATAACATCATCAAGTTTGGTTAAGTTTTTATCTTCTTAGCTAAGGAATGACCAAAGAAGGACTAGGTTTAGTTAGGACGTGGAAAATTGGAAGAAAACTACAAAATTATCAATTCTTATATAAATCTCTATGTTCTTTCTACTAGTGGCGCCACTATAATCATGACAATAAATTACAACAATCCTTATATTGAAAACTGAGCATATTTCCAGTTTACCAAAAGAAAGCATCAAAAGTAGTTAATTTTGATTAATGTGTAAGCCAAAGTTCATAGCCTATAACTAAGGAAGAGTGTTTGGCACTAGTAATAAAATGCTGAATAAAAACAAAGTATGAATTCTCACAGAAATTACACTTTCGTTAGATTTAAATAAAATAATTATGTGAATAAAATCTTAATTTAGACACATTTAAATATACAAAATAAATAGATGTTAATCAAACAACTGCATGACTTATTGTAAAGTTACAAAGTGAGCTACTTCCTACAAAAGGTAGGGCAAAGGGGAGCAGAAAGCATGAGTCTATCAGAGTGTAACTGACAAAAATGACCTAGTGTGGAGGATTAGGAAATGCATTCAAAATAAATAGGAATTTACCTGCTATTTAAAGCAAAAGAAGGAGGTCACAAATCAAGTGGGTGTCCTAAAATTAACCTTCTTGAGGAAGGAATGAGTGCATGCAAGAGCTCCATGTTGATGAGGACAAGGGCATGTTCCAGAAACTGAAGGATGGCCAGTATGGAAGAGAAAAAGAAAGCGACTGGAAGATACTGATAAGCTGGAAAGGTTCATGCTAAGAAGGGGTCCTGCCAATCAGTGTAAGGAAGCTGTGCTTTACCCGAAGTCCAATGGGAAATGCTAGCATGTTAGAGCTATGTGAGTCAAAGTTAGACCCAAACATGTCTGGATATAAAAGAGAATTCTTAACCACATAATAAGCTGGAGCGGACAGTGGGAAGGAGCACCAGACTGAGATAAGGCTGTTTGGGATGGTTGAGAAGAGGCAAGAGAGAAAAGTTAAGAGTCAGAATACACAAACAAGGTTGGTGTAAGTCTTTAAATGAGAAATAATAGCTATTAATGAAGACAATAGGGCTGTTTTAGGAAGGTTGTGAAACCAGAAGTCATATTAGAGTGTGTTATATAGTAAATAGGAGGAAAAGGAAAGAACACAATTGTACAAGAAATACAAAAAGAATCAGGGCATTCAGGAAGAACGTACATGTCAGAAGGAAAGCCAAATTCAGTGCTCCAAATTCTGACCCTTTCCTTGGAACTTTAAATTGTACAGAGTGTTTCCTATCAAGCCGGTGCCACATGAATATTTTTGCATTTATACATTTGAACCATTTTTTCTTACAGTAAGAGATACATTCCAAGAAATAAAAGTGTAGCATTGATCGATTTAAAAAATTTTAATATCAATTTTCAAATGTCCTTCAGAAATGATATCCAAATCTAGGCAATCAATAGTAATGTATTCAGATTAACAACTTCATGCCTTTACTTATTAATGTGAATTTTGCTAATCTGAAAAGATATAGTGTTGCAGTGTTCTTTTAAATTGCATTTATTTGATTAGTACTATGGCTAAAGAGTATTTCCTGTATTTATATGACATATTTGCTCATTCCTTTTAATGACAGTTGCTACTGATTTATTCATTCTTTTTTTAATGTTTATTTATTTATTTTGAGAGATGTGAGTGGGGGAGGGGCAGAGGGAGAGGGAAAAAGAGGATTCCAAGCAAGCTTTATGCTCAGCAAGGAGCCCATGGGGCTCAATCTCCACCAACCGGGAGATCATGCACTGAGCTGAAATCAAGAGTCTGACGCTTAACTGACTCAGCCATTCAGGCGTCCCTGATGCATTCATTCTTATTATCACTTGGTGATCTTGACAGCATCCAGCTCACAATGGCCAGATCTATGGCATATACACTTGCTGTCCTTTCCCCCAAGTACCTGTTACATTTCAATAGCTGCTTTTTTCTTTTTTTGGTCTTCCTCTTCCTTTTTTTTTTCTTTCTTTTTTTTCTTTTTAATGGTGTATGATTCTCTGTTGCAGATCACTATAAAAAGTTCTGCATTATCAGGCAGTGGCTTTAAGCAGTAAACAGTGGATCGGATGAAGACTGAAAAATTATCTCTTGGATAAAGAGTGGAAAGTTCTCACATTGAGCAATTAGCCACTTGAGACACATATACCACAAAGTAAAGAGTCATCAGTAAGTGTGCTTGGTCTTATTTTACTGAATATTATAATTTTTATTTTCTCTTTTTCTTGTTTTGGGTCATTCTTGATTTTCTGAGTATGAATCACTGTTGGCTGATATCTTTATAATACCAAAAAGCTATTGTATAACCTCTTATAGTTTTGTAATAATATACTTAGAAGTTGCCCATGTATTCTGTGTATGAATAAGGCCCTCACCAAGATGCCCCTCTGCTCATTATGTTTCCAGTAAATTAACTACATCGATTTCTAAATGGATTAAAATTCTCACAAAAAAATTAAGCTCAAAGTAAATTTCAGATGTGTGTATTAAAGACAAAGTTGCTTTCTGCAATTCCATGTTTAGTCAGGATATTGAATTTTAATTAAACTCAATGAAATGCCACTTTTCCCTGTGCTTACACTTTCATTTTTGGTATTAAACTGCTACACTGCCATCTAAGAAAAAAATATGCAATGATTTTGAAATCTTGTCAAGCAACACTGAAATTATTTCTTTCACTCCTTTCAAATATGGAGAAAGTTTTCTTCCGGTTGCACATTATGCAGCACTTATGAGCATACTTTTATCCTAATGATTAGAATGTTTCATTTTCAGGCCAAAAGACAATGGATATAATTATATATCCTTCCATGAATCAAATCATAATGGAATTAAATTGTGTTTGTAGGTTTGACATCTTGCTATTGTGGCTTAAGAAAACAAAGACAAACCTTACATATTTATTAAATATGTAAAATTCAGATCAGTTTGGCAGTATTTTTATTCATTTATTTCTTAGCACTTACACACCTCAAATGAAACCTTTCCTCAAATTCAAGTTTATGAATTCTATAAAGAGCCACTTTGTTTGGACTGGAAAAGGGAGTATGGAAATTATCTTACTAGGGTCCTCTTGCTCTTGTTTTATCTATTTTTTCCACAATGGCCATATCTGAAGATGTATCCCCATAGCCCCTAAAACAAAACCAGAAAAATAAATAAAAGTAAAACAATATGAAACTACTGTATTGATGCATAGATAATGAGATAGCATTTGGACAGAGATTGGATACAAAGTAAATAAATTGTAGCCTATAAGAAATGAAATATTTTCTACTTTCAATCATATATTCCATATAAATATGCAAGAAATCCTAAACGGCAAAAGTTGAGAATAGAGTTATGTTACATAAATGACACTGCACTCCTAGGATATAAAAATGTTGTAAAATAATTAATTACGATATAAGTATTTTCCCTTATAACCTTATGTATCAGTTCAAGGTCTTTAAGAGGCAGATATCAGGATGGAACTCAATGTTCAAGACACTTACTGATAGAAGTCCTAGGAACAGTAGAGGGGCAAGAAGGAAGGAGTAGGTGAGGAAACATTCAAACCATGAGGCAAGTTTGACTCTTATGAATTGAGAAGAGAGAGGAAGGTTTGGGGGTCCAGACAGCAGTATAACTTTGAGGAAGTCTTAGCAAGGGCCCCAAGCAAAGAATATCTGTAGTGGCGAGTACCACATTGGATATTCATTGTCTGGGCCCAGAATGGTTTTGCCTTGGCATGAGTGCTGTTACAGATCCAAGGGTAAGAAGCAGTTGGAGCCTGGCTGCCTGGCATCTACCCTCTTGCAGCAATATTTCTTACATTATATGTGGCATCAAGATATCATTATCAACCTATGTGGTTACAAGTTGCAAACTACATGCTATATTTTATTTTAGGTTTATTTATTTATTTTTGAGACAGAGAGAGCACAGCAGGGGAGGGGCAGAGAGAGAGAGGGGAGACACAGAATCCGAAATAGGCTCCAGGCTCTGAGCTGTCAGCACAGAGCCCAATGTGGGGCTCAAACCCACGAACTGTGAGATAATGACATGAGCCAGAGTCCAACGCTCCACTGACTGAACCACCCAGGTGCCCCTATATGCTATCTTTAAAATAGTTATTTGCCTTGAAATGAAAGATAAATAGGCATGAAGCACTTTAACAATAGCTGTGGATAAAAGAAGCTTTAATTGATGATACATTATTCCTTATTTGCTTTTCTAACTAAGGCTACAATGGTAAGCAGTGACTTTTGATTTTATTGCTTAACTGTTGTAATCATCAGACATTGACTATAACCTGATTTTTCTTTATGTCACTTATATGACACTGTTTTATAAACATGAAATTACATGAATTGATTTTTTTTATGTTTCCATTTTACTGAATAGTTTAACACATAATAGTGCCCTCAATTAGTGTCCTTTGAAGATAATTCTGTCTTGGAGAAACCACCCTTCCCTTCATGAATTCCTTCATAGTTTGTTAAGATAATGAATCCCTATGGAAAGGAGGGTGATATCCTTGCTGTCCAACAGAACTATAATGTAAGCCACATATAATTTTAACTATCTTAGAAGCCACATTAAACAGAGAAACCAGAAAAAATAATTTTAATAACACTATATTTAATCCAACATATCCAAGATATCATCAACATGTGATCAATAAAAAATGTAATTATTATAAAAATTATTAATGAGGGGTGCCTGGGTGGCTCAGTCGGTTGAGTAGACTTTGTCTCAGGTCATGATCTCATGGTTCATGAGTTCCAGACCCGCGTGTCAGGGTCTCTGCTGTCAGCACAGAGTCTGATTTAGATCCTCTGTCTCCCTTTCTCTCTGCCCCTCCCCTGGTTTCTCTCTTTCTCTCTCTCAAAATAAACAAACTTTAAAAAATTATTAATGAGCCAATAAATAATTTGTATTGTACTAAATGTGCATTTTACACTTATAACACAACTTGATTTGTACATGAAATTTTCATTGGAAATACTTGATCTGTACTTAGATTTCATAAAATCGCCAGTGACAATATAGATTCATATGCTAAAGTTGTTCCTCAAATATTTAAAAGTTTTCCAGCAATCAAAGTGAGTGGAGGATCAGTTTTAAAATTTAAATAAAAATTTTTGTAAAATATCTATCTGATAAGGGGGTTAATATCCAAAGTATATAAAATACTCTTAAAACTGAATAGCCAACAAACAAAAATCCAAATAGAAATAGACAAACAGACAAATAGAAAAAGACAAATACTGTATGATATCACCTATATGTAAAATCTGAACTTACAGAAACAGAATGGTGGTTGCTGGGAGAAGGGGGTTGTGCAATTGAGCAGATGTTGGTCAAAGGGTACAAACTTCCTGTTATAAGATGAATAAGTTCTGGGGATGTAATGCACAGCATGGTGACTCTGGTTAATAATATTGTATTATATACTTGAAAGTTACTAAGACAGTAGATCGTAAATGTTCTCACCACAGAAGAGTAAATACAATGATAATTATGTGAGGTGATAAAGGCATAAACTAACCATATTGTGATCATAACTTTGCATTATGTATATATATTAAACCCTCACACTGTATACCTTAAAGTAACACAATGTTATATGTCAACTATACCTTAATAAAGCTAGAGAAAATTGCATTCAAGTTACTTTAATAAAAAATCAGGTTCTCAGTCACATTAGCCACATCTAAATTAGGCAGATGTGGCTAATGGCTACTGAATTGGACAGTACTTCTCAATACATGAATCATTTTAGTGTTTATAGATTTATCAGTGTGTTTTATGGCATGTGAATAAACACTGTCTTCAGCATGAAGCCAGTAACTCTTCTGAATTTTTAACATATTTAAATACTTTAAAAAACACATTGTAAAAAACCTACATTATTATTTTAGGTAAAAATTTGATATTATATCTTTGAGCAAAAACACATTTCCCATTTTAACTGTAAAGTATTTTCCCCTTAAGCAAGTACTATTTTCCTTGAGCCAATGAGAGAGGAAAAGAATGGCAGCTTTTCCAAAGACATAATTAAATCAACCAAACCAGTCAGTGGGATGACAGATGATAGTTGTATCTGGATATCATATTTCCACATGTTCATCCAGTGTGAATTTCACATATAGAAGTGTTTGATGATTTTGTAAAAAATACTGGTGTACTAAAGGGCCAAAACTATAAATCTCAATATAAATTATATTATAACCTTAATTATAAGTATTATTACTTTAATATTTAATAGATTAGTGTGTTCTCATTGAGCTTGGATGTTTCTATAAAGAATATCCACTTGGAAACCTTAAAATTCCCAATGTCACTGATAACACTTCCTTCTGAAAATACAGTTTCTTAATGTCACTTTTAAATGCTTCCACTGTATATATTTTAGTATATAGATAGAGAGATGATAGATAGATATTTGGAAAATAGGTTTGCACTGCTATGATATTGATATATATAGTATTGTGCTATAGAATTACATGGTCCAATATGGTAGCCACTAGCTACATGTAGTTTTAAACACTTGAAATGGGGCTTGTCAGAACTGAGATGTACCGAAAGGATAAAGTGCACTGGATTTCAACTAGTTAGTATAAAGAAAGGAATTCATGATATACATAAATATTTTTTATTGTTCACATATTGGATTAATAATGTATTTTTCCACTTGATTATTTTCACTTTTTAAAATGTGGCTTCTAGAAAATTTAAAATTATTTATGGCTTCCATTACATTTCTAGTGGACAGCTCTGCTCTAGATTATTAAAAACATACTTTAAAATTCATTGGGCACATCCTGCTATTGCCACAACATTAGGACACACTTATTACATATATAGGGAGACATGTATGTAATGTAACATATTTAAATATTTTAAAGAACATAGAGTTTAAATAAACACATTGATATTATTTGTAAACATTTGATATAATGTCTGAGGAAGAATATTTTCTGTTTAGAGGTGCCTGGGGGCTCAGTTGGTTAAGCATCAAACTCTTGACTTTGACTCAGGTCATGATCTCACGAGTTGTGAGTTGGAGCCCTGCATCAGGCTCTACACTGACAGTGTGGGCCTGCTTGGGATTCTCTCTCCTCTCTCTGACACTCCCTCACAAAATAAATAAATAAACTTTAAAAATATACATATTTCCTATTTGATCTGGGAAGAATTTTCTGTACACAATAAGGTTTAAATACATTCTGAATGCTAATGTGAACTTCTATTTTTGTATCAATCACAGACATGCCTCCAAGTTAAGATTCTTGCCTTTATTCCAAATATAACATATGTAACATGAAACAAACCCAATAATGAGAAACAAGCACTTACCCTTTAGGATAATTAGTGTAATTTCCCTTAGTCTGCTTCTGGAAACCAAGGGACATTTTTTGTTTTCAGTAGATAATACAGAAAACGATGTCATGTATATCATCCATATCTGCGGAATTAGCTTCAAATATCAGCAATGTTAAAGTAATAAAATACATGTTCTTAGAATCTGAGACAGAAAGTAATTTAAAAGTTTCTAATGTGTCCCCAGTCTTCTTAAATCTTCTAGAGATTTTTTTTCTACTTTTCATTATAATAACCCATGTTGCAGGAGCACAGATTTTAGCTGTGATTGCTAAAAGTAAAACCAAAAGAATGTCTACATTAATTCAAGATATTATTATGACTGTGACTAGTATCTTATTAGGATGTTAAAACTAAGGCATCTTACCATTCATAAAGGAATGTAATACCAATTTAAATGATGAGAAAGTGGAGACACAATTTTTTTACACAAATATTAAGAATTAACTATGTGCTAGGTATGCACTCTGATGACAAAATATTATCTTTGGCTTCAAGGAGATTACAGTTTATTGGAGAAACAAAATATAAGTTGATAAACACAGTGCACGGTAACAGGTGCCGTTTCATAGGAAAGACCAGGTTGCTACAGAAGTACACAAAAAACACGTGCAAAGAGGGCTGGCTTAAGATGGGAGGGGGGAAATGGACTCATGAGGCATTTTTCTGGAGAGGCTGGAAGGGTTGGTGTTAGTAGACATGTGTATTTGAACCAAACCTGTCAGAGATGAGATTTGTGAAGCCATTAGCATTTGAGCCCTAGAGTCTCTAGATGAGCTAGGAGATCTTGGAAATGTGATTAAGGTTTGGGGTATAATGGTTTCCCCATTAACAGAGGGGAAATTGAGGAATAGAGTAACTCTTTCATGCTCATACAGCTCATAAATGGTGAAATTAGGACCCTGAAATATAAATCTTGAGGAATACAATGTCTCTTTTGGACAATATATTTGTGATGTTATAATATATGTTACAGAGAATTTATAGGTATGTGTGCATGTATGTCTATCTTTCTATGTCCTTATGTAGACAAATAGATCTCCATAAGTTTGCAAAGTTTGCTTCAGAAAAGAAAATATGTCTATTTCTTTGATTTTCTCCCAATTTGCTTTGGACTCCCAAGACATTTACTGACTGAATTTCAAGAAAAGCCAACTAAAATTGAATCCAGAAAACAAAAATAAAGTAGAAATCCTTTTGTGCCTTAAAGATAATATTAACTATAGATAACATGAAGTGTTGTAATGAAAAAGACTAAATAAATCTACTTTCATTTTGAGAAACCAGACTGGAGATGATATGCCATTGCGCTCTCTGGAGAGAACTAAAATAAATAAACAAATGAAGATTACAAAAGCAACAGACTTTTACCGAGAGAGAAAATGCTGCACTAAATTTTAAAACTCACATGTAGAAACTCATGACCTAAAACTTGTCCTCAATCTCCTGCCCATGCATGCACACCATTTAAGTCTGCTGGTGACCAAGATCTGTACTTTAAGAATAATTACCTATTCTAGTACCTATTCTAACAATAGATTCTTCATGGTCTTAAATGAGATTGTTCATGCAATGTGAAAGAAAGTTGTGAATAAATGAGGAGAACTTAATGCTGCTTGTAGTTTGCTGAAGAACGAAAAAATCTGCAAGTGCCTTTAAGTGAATCAAATAGATTGTTATCATTGCTCCATAGGTACAGGGAAGAAATCAAGGTTGTTGACATCCCTGTCATTGAGATATACAATAGATACAAATGACTTCGAGTTACCTATGGCATTTAACTCAAATTGTTAGTACTTCACTAGTTAATAATAAGAATTTAGTAAGGTAGAAATTTTGAAGACAAATAAAATAATGTTGATGATTGTTCCTACTGACAGCTCAAGAAAAATGTGCTGTTAGTGATTTTAGCATAGCTGTTATTCATTCATAATGACTGGTATATTTCCATTTTAAATCTCCAGACATTATGCTGGGAGCTCTGTTCAAGAACAACAGGAACTTTGCCTCGCAATTTCTGATGCCATTGCAGAAAATGACTCAGTAAAATCTCCTGACCTGTACAGCCACTTCAGTTCGTTTTTCAACCTCCACCTCCTCCTCTCGTAAGGTCAAGATGTATGTGATTTGCGATCCTTGCATCTTTCCATCGGAGTGATTAAATTCGAAGCCTTGAACTATCTCATTATATGGGATAGCCGTACTAAGCCTCTCAAAACCTGTTCCTGGAATGCACATCCCATTCCGGCTGTGTATACAAGATTTGGGTGTTTGTACTGAATTAACTACTTGTTTTTTCCAATATAGACACAAAAGCAGAAACAAAATCCTTATCTAAACTCATTGTACCAGAAATGTAGTTTTGGAGGAAAAAAATGGGCATTAGTTATAATCTAGTGTGACACATTTGACACACAGATGAGGACAGCAATGCCTGGAGATGTTGAGTAATTATTTTTTAATTTTTAAAAAATATTTTAATGTTTTTATTTTATTATTTTTGAGAAAGAGAGTGAGAGTGGGGGAGGAGCAGATAGAGAGGGAGACACTGCATCTGAAGTAGGTTCCAGGCTTTGAGTTGTCAGCTCAGAGCCCGACATGGGGCTCGAACTCATGAACCATTGAGATCATGACCTGAGCCAAAGTTGAATGCTTAACCGACTGAGCCACCCAGGCACCCCTGAGATGTTGACTAATTTTAAAGTTCTATCTTAAGATAATGTCAGAGAAAGTATGAGAGAAGTGTCTTCTGCTTTCCAGCACATTTCTTCATTGATGAAGTACTGTAGACCACAGGTATGGTCAAGGCATCTCTATGTGGTCACAAGCCACTGAAGGCTCTGCCTATTTATACAAACACTATTTGGTCCTCCAAGTGTCTTTCCCCTTTACATTGACCTATAACATCTGCATCCTGGGTCACATCATACTTGCTGCAGTGTTGATTGTTGCTTCCTTAGCCATATTTATAGCAATAATTAGTGTTCCAGATGTAATGAAAAACTAGCTAGACACTTCACCACATTCAAGGGCTTAGGATTCTGGAAAAAGCTTCTAGAAAATTCTACACCAAAGCCAGCACCTCCAGATGTAACCTCTTTGTCATCAAAGGGCATAGAAGTCCCTAAACCAACACCCATGCCTGGAATCAGCTTTGAACCTGGGAGGATGGATGCATGGAATATCAGGGATCCAGTGAGGTATCAGAAAAGTTCTGTAGCTTACTATTCCATTTCCTTCTGGGGGTTTCATTATTTTCTCTTAACAAATGAGAATCATTACCCACCTCCATCCCTCCCTGTACTCTGAGAATACTTTTGCTGAGCTCATATTCCTCTTCCCCTGTTTATTTATCTGAGGTCTCATTCCTGTCCCAGCAGATCTCTGCCAGGAAATGCAATGCAGAGTATCTCTATATGAATGTATGAAGATGATTACATTAGTGAAGGCAACTGAAGTCGATCTATATAATGGTAATAGTAGTAGTAATTGTAATAGTAATAGTCAAAAACCAACACAACAATCACCAATTATTTGACAGGGTCTGTATGCTAAACTGTCACATTCCTTATAAAGACGTAAGAACTGACAAAATGCAAAATGATATGGTGCTCCAAGGTATCAGGATTAGGTTCAGCTATGTACAAAGGTAAATTCAAATTAGCCATGGCCTAAACACATAAGATTTTATTATTTCATATACTCTAGTCAGAGATCAGCAATCAGGGGCTTATATGAATTTCACAAAGTTGTAAGCAACTCAACTCACTACAACTTTTAGTTTCACTATTCTGCTATGGTGATTTTCTGTAAAGTACAAAATAGCTACTAGAGCTTCAGCTACTATATCCATATTCCAGCTGGGAGAAAGAATGAAAGACAGCAATTTTACACAATATTTTTCCTTTATAGAAACTAGTCTTGTGACTGAAATCTCTCTAAGGGCTGTTGAGAATCCAAGTTGACATATACTTGACTAATATTTGGGAACTTTAATGAGGTATAAAGAGCAGAATCTGCCTTGCCATCTGAAACTTTTCTGATGACAGACATTGACAGGAAGCATCACAAGGCCAGAATACGGAGATTTTTAGCAATGAGAGATGTAAACATGTCTTTGAAGGGAAAACAGTCTATGTTAAACCCAGAGATCTGTCAGCATGAAAGATGCCTGCTCTATCACTTCATTTGCCATTGAATCATGCAGGTAAGAATTGGCTGAATCCCAGGGAGTGATTATGGCAATGTGAAATCAGTAAGTTATTACATTATATAAGTTTTAGTTGAATGAATTCTTTTCTAATCTTGGATGTACACCCATGATTGTGACTCAAAGCTTATAGAGGATATCATCTCTAAGCATGAAATGTCCTTCCTCACATACTCCTGTTGTCTCCTACCTAGGAAGTCTTCAAACTGAAATACTCTATTACTACAAACATCAATCAACCCCATATAGAACCAAATATATAGTAATGGACACATAGGTAAGGAAGCATGCAGAAATAAACAACAGCTTAATTTTGATTTAACAAGTAAATCAAGGCCCATTGTCACTTTTCTTAAAGGGTAAGTTCCCAGAATATTGCTGTATGGACTTTTGCAGTACTTACTCCCAAAACATCAAACTCAGGCAGTGTTTCCAGACTAGCTGCTTCAGAATTGCCTACGGTGCTTTTGGAAATTGATTCTTAGATACCAAAAGAAACATACTAAGTATGAATGGGCAGGAGGGAGATACAGGACCAGAAGACTCTATTTTTTACTTGAAAATATTGGAAATAAAATATAAATCAAAGAACCAAAGAATGGTTAAAAGTAAATACCTACAGATAGTGTTTAGTTCAGAAGATAGCTAAATATGAGTAATAATCTGAGTAATTTGAAATGATTAGCCCAGAGTTGTAGCACTGAGCAAAGAGATTGGAATAATAGGCCAGGGCGCATTTCTTACTTTTTTGTGAGAGCTTCATCAAATATTCCCTCCCCCTTTATTTTGTCATGGTACTAGAATATCATGCTCTTAAAAACCACTTTTATTTATCTGACAACTAACATATTTCTCCAATTCCTCTTTGATCATTAATCAAATATTTTATGGTGTATGGTATGATACAGCACGGTAGTACATTTATATTTCAGCTTGAGATAGCTTTAATAAATCATAAGGATATATTATGTTGGTAGTTGTATAAATTATGCAAATTTTCTCTATACCAGAAATCAAAAAAATATACGGAAATGGGACAAAATTTTTAAAAAGAAAATGTAAGTGAACAATTAGTTTTCCTAGACAATCGGCACATATATTTGACTACTATTTACCAACAAATGAATATTTTATAATGAATTACAACTTAACAGAGTCATGAAAAATGTACACATCTTGCTTCAGTTTCTTCTTTTCATGCCAGCTATTTGTGCTCCTGATTACAGAGAAAGATACAATGCTTTGGATGTATGATTCAGTCAACAAATTTTACTAGGTTCCGTTAATGAGCTAGACATTGTGCTATATTCTGAATACACAAGGCAGTAGGACATGGTTTAATTGAATGAACAGAAAAAAACCTAAATAAATAATGATAAAACTTTTCTTGGGGCTACAATAAACTAATGGGTAAAGTGCAGTGTGAGCAGGAGAAAAAAAGGAATAACTGTGCCTGACAGCACTTAGAAAAACTAATCAGAACATTGGAGTGCGGTTTGAAAAAAATTCATTTGGTGTTAATCAGAAGGAGAGGGAGCAAGGATATGTAAGAGGGAATGGCGAGGGGCATGGGTAAATGCAAGAACAAGGTGTACTAATGGGCTAGACATTTGTTTTGACTAGATTTTAAGCCGCAAGGGAGGCCTATACTTCTGGAAAAAAATGAATTTTCAAGGACACAAATTATCCTTTAGTCTGAAAAAACTAAAAGGACAAAATATATAAAGAAACCCACAGTTTTTATGGCACTAAACATAAGGCAGCAACATACACTGATGCCTGAGAGACCTAAAACAAATGTGGTGAGATTCAATGTTGCAATTTATAATCCCAGACTGAGGTGCTGTGGTAGAGCCCCTCCCTGAGGAATATGGTGGAGGCCTTCTCAGAACAAAGGAAGGCAATGTGCAAGGTGACCCAATCAACTCCTACACACCTAGGCATAACACTGACACCACTCTGTAACTTGGACTGTGTCCAAGCAGACTATATGTGTCACCATACATGGGAGACAAAGAAGTAGAAATTGCACTAAAAGGCTACACCCCACTGTGCTTGGGGCTCAGCCTTTTTGGGGTCTTAGCCTGTGAGCCCCGCCAGCAGGAATAAAGCTCCTTCCTGGAAAGAAGAGCCTTGATGTCCCATCTCTCTGTGCAAGAATCTACAGTGCAGGAAGGAGCAAGCCAAGCAGAGCCCCACTGGTTCCAGGAAGACAAGGATGGAGGTGATCGTCTGGTGAGACCAAAGTGTCTGGAATACTCGAGGAAAGTACCAGAAAGGAGAGAGCTTCATACATAGAGAAATCTTGAGATCTACAGAGTTCCCTTTGAGGATTCAGCACAGTACTGAACACCCTAGGCATAAGAGGAAATTGTCTGAGGCTGGTGGTGGGGGCGGGCAGAGGGGCAAGGAGAATACTGTAAGGATTAGAGATCATAATTTCTGACACTCACACAGGACTGAGTAATAGTGTTTATTCTCTCTAGCCAGAATGGAAAACCTTGTAATTCTCAGGGCAATGTGTAATCAGACTCATATTGCTTAAATAGTGAGGAAAATTAGTCCTAGACCAAAATCCATTCTCTTAAGTAAGAAAGCTTAAAAGAAAGACTCAAAAGGATCAAACCTTTCCAAATAACTTGGAAACAAAGTAATGAAGTAAAATCCATATTGCTAGCATCCAATCAAAAATTAGAAGGCATGCAAAGAAGGAAATTATTATCTGTAATGAGAAAAATCAGTGAATTAATACTGACTCAGAATTGACTTGGTGATCAAAAAGAATGAAATCTTGCCATTTGCAACAACATGGATGGAACTAGAGTGTATTATGCTAAGTGAAATAAGTCAGTCAGAGAAAGAAAAAAACCATATGATTTCACTCATATGTGAAGTTTAAGAAAATAAACAGATGAACATGGGGAAGGGAAGGAAAAATAAGATAAAAAGAGAGAAGGAGGAAAAGCTTAAGAGACTGTTAAATACAGAGAACAAACTGAGTGTTGTTGGAGGGGTATTGGATGGGAGGAAGGGCTAAATGGGTGATGGGTATTCAGGAGGGCTGTTGTTGGGATGGGCACTGGGTGTTATATGTGAGGAATCACTAAATTCTACTTCTGAAACCAATTCTACACCATATTAACTAACTTGAATTAAAAAAAATTGACATTACCAGGAATGAAGACCTTCCTCTGACCTGTGGTCCTTCGAGCTGGACTTAGAATTAAATTGATGTGAGACAGATTAATGGGAGAAAATCAAATTTAATAGACATATGCATGGGGAATCCACACAGACATGAAATTCCAAAGACAATCAGGACTTTTAGGATATATGAGCTAAGGAGAGGGGTAGGGTCTGAGGATACAAAGAGGAGGAACCATTAGCAAGAAGATGAAAGGCGATCTTTTGAAAAACAAAGGTCGTCCTATTATGCAGGTAAGTTTCTTAGGTAATTCTGTTAATAGTTCTCTTCCCTAAGTTGCCTCTCCTTTCCAATGTCAATTTAGGCAGCTGTAGGGGAGGTAGACGGCTTTCTCTACATCTGCTGGGTTTTAATTACTTTTAGCTCGAAGTAGTCTTTGTGCCAAAGTGGCACATTTTGGGGTGTCTTGTCCTGCACCCCTTAAACATAGATGATAGGACTAGCAAACAAGGACATTAACTTAGTTACTGTAACTATTTCACATGTTCTAGAAGTTAGAGGAAAGACCGAATATGTTTAGTTGTGATGTGGAAGATATAAAAGCTTCTACAACAAAATTCTAGGTCTGAAAGCTACACTATCTGGAATGAAAAATATACTGGCTAGAATTTGCAGTTGAAATGGCACAATAGAAAGAAAAAACTGGTGAAACTGAAGTCATATTAATAGATCCTATCTAAAATTAAACATAGAGGGAAAAGCACTGATTCAGAAGCTCTAAGAATCCCAATCACAGCATACATGAAGAAAATTACACAGGTACATCATAAGATTGTTTTAAATCAGCAATTATATATATTTATAAAAATCTTTAAAACAGCCAGAGAGGGGGAAAGACACATTATACACAAAGAAACAAAGATAAGGATGAGAACATATTTCATATTTCTCATTCAAAATGCCGTGAATTAGAAGATAGTGGAGCAACATCTTTAAAGTATGGAAAGATTTAAAAAACTAATAAACAAAATTTAAAAAAACCTGTCAAACTGAGGATAAATTTTTGCCCAGGGGAGAAAAATAGACATTCTCAAACATTCAAAAGCTGAAAAAAATTAGCATGCCTGCACTACAAGAATCCACCAGGAAGTCCTTCAAACAGAAGCGAAATTAGAGCAGACATAGTTCTAGATGACACAAAGCAATGGAGAGCACTGGAGATTATAACAACATTCACCAATAAACTTTTTTCTTATTACTAAAATCTACTTGAGATAGTCAGCTGTTTAAAGTAAAAATGATTACTTTAAAAATGAGAGAATCCCAAGCAGGCTCTGTGACACCACAGAGTGCAATGCAAGGCTCAAACTCATGAATTGTGAGATCATGACCTGAGTTGAAACCAAGAGTCAAATGCTTAACTGACTGAGTCACCCAGGTGCCCCAGTATATATTATCTTTTTTAAAAGAATAGATGGTGCTTAGAGTGGGCTGGAAATATACAGAGTGAGGGATAAATGAAATAGAAAGGGTAGAAAGAAGTATAAAGTTAACTTATGTTCTTATCAAATTTGTCAAATGTTAACCCTATTTTCAATTATTTTCCATTTCATAGAGTGTAGAGAAGAAATTAAATTTTTTGCACTGCAATTATATCCAAATCTCATTATATTAACCCATTTAACCCTCACAACAGTCTTTCAATCTATCCCTTATTAGTCTTCCTTCAGAGATAACTAATTTGAAACTTTAAGCATTAAATATATTTACCAAAGATCACAAAGCCAGAAATATAGGCTGGGTTAGGATATGAACTTACATGTACATAATTTATTCTTTCTTCTAGATCAACGTTTGCAACACTTGGTTTCCTGGGTATTTGCTAAGTAGATAATTACAATGAGTTTCCTGCAATAAGGGTTGCACTTTTAAATTAGTTTAGGGGGGGAAAGCTGAAAAGTAAATTGGGTATTTGCATATTAAAGGCTCAGTCACTCCTTAAGAAAAAGAAATCAGCTTATACTTGTTTAACGCAGCATTCCGTTAACTTATTTGATAACAGTGTCCTTTATAAGACATCATTTAATATAGGATGGATTATTCATTTTCTGTAACACACAGTTTCAGAAATATTGATAATGCAATATTTCAGCATATATGCAAATCACCCATATAAACAGTTGGGTACTTAATATTCCAAACGACAAGATAATTGGTATTAATTATTGTAAGTGAAGCTCAAAATACTAATTTTAAGATATAGAACTTTTGAACTTTTGACAAACACTCCTTAATCATTTCTTCTTAAACCAGGAGAAAAGACATCACAGAGCACAAATGAGGTAACATTTCCAGTAGAAAGAAGTGATTAAGAGAGGCAACAGTTACTAAGAAGTCAAACCAAACAGGATAAAAATGTTCTAGAGCATTTAGGATATTTCAGTGGCAAAGCAATGGTTTGAATGGAGATTTTAAGGGAAGTGAGGAAGTAGAGACAGTGAACAACAATATATTTGCCAAGGCTGAAAGGGAAAAACAGGTGGTCCAAGAAGATTCTCTTTCTAAGATGGGAAGATTTAGGGATGTCTATTAACAGAGAAAGGGTCCAGCAGAAAGGCAAAGATTCGACATAGAAGATTTAGGGATGCCTGGGTGGCTCAGCCAGTGGAGTACTGGATCTTGACTTTGGCTCAGGTCATGATCTCGTGGTTCATGAGACTGAGCCCCACATTGGGCTCTGTGCTGACAGCATGGAGCTTGCTTGGGATGTTTTATCTCCCTCTCTCTCTGCCCCTCTCTAGCTCATGCACTCTCTTTCTCTCAAAATAAATGAATGAACATGAAAAAAACCTTCAAGATGTAGAAGATTAAAAAAAAAAGAACTCTAGTAAGGGTGAAGAATGAGTTGAATGTCAACTGGGTGAAGCCCGATATGGCTGGGAGATTACACATGAAACCATAATTTTTGGAGAATTATTTAGCAACAAAAAGCAAAAACCCCAATATTGATCACATATTCGATTCACATCTCTATTTGATAATTTATCCTAAAAAAGTAATTCAACCAATTGAAATTCTTGCACAAATAACTTTGTCACATTGTAATTTACAATAACTGAATATACATTCTTTACTTTCCAAGTGATTTTTTGATATAGAGTGATATAGAGTGAAGTACTCAGTTGTGTTTTTGTACTTTGTTTAATGCACAATTTATTAGCATTAAGTAGTATGAAACAACCAACATTTTAGAAACTTTCATATTCAATTATACACAAAATAGAAATATCATTATATACTATTCAGAACCGATTTTTGCCTTTATACTGAAATCGGGTTTTAAAAGAGCTAACATCATGGATTTAAGTTAGATATTTTATCATTTCAGTCTTACTCTAATTCTGTTATTCTCATTTTAATTCTTACTTAATCTTTACAGATTTGTCCTAACAATGCAACAATAACTTTACCCATTTATCCTGATCCGAGGAATTCAGTTAAAAATATAGCCATCTCATATCAATGAAGATTGCAGGGTCTAGATTATCTGTCTATTCTTTATCAGGAAAGGGTCTTCCAACCACATTTATTCACAAACTACTCAAGCTGAGTTCGTTGGCCATTAAGTCAATAGTTTTAGCTCCTACATGGGATTTGCTGCCTTTTTTATCTTAAAATTGTTTCATATTTTGAAATCTGATGTTCTACATCAAAATGTTTGTTTTTAAGTTTCACATGGCCAAAAGTACCTAATCATTGGTTCTGTCATTATGATATATGGACTAGCTTGTAGGTGTAATTGGAAATTTATGTATGTCTTATCAGTATCTCATTATAATTAGCAGGGTCAACTAGAGGTTTTATGTACATGCAGATGAAGGATACAGTCTGCATTGTTAGTGCTTTCCTTAGGCCACTTGGCTAATTCATCATTTTGGAACATATAGTTAAATTAACCATCCTCTTTCAGTGTGATTATTGACTGTGAATATCAATTCCTCCTCCATTATCCCCTCCCCCAACAATAAAAATACACTTTACCCCCTCACTATGATTTGTCTGCCTGGAAACATTTACAAATAATCTATTCAGCTAATTCTACACACATATTACTGTGGATCCTAGCCAGGATTCTAGCTTTTTGAAATGTATTTTACATACTAAATTTCATTTGAAGTAATGCTTAATCCCAAACAATGATACAATGGAAGAAAATTTTAAGTAGAACAAAATCTTTTTGGGCAGGAAGGATTTTTAACCTGAAATCATGCCATAATAACAATCACCTACTGTATGTAAATGTAATCAAAATAATGGTCATTATTGATGGGGAAAAAGTAAAGCAGAAAAATATTGTGTTCCAACTGTAGACTTGTTCTCTACTTTCTTCATTCTGAATAAAGTGTTATGTCAGGAATTTGATTGACTAGGTTTGACTTTGTTTTTGTTTTAAGTGATAAATGTTGTGATAAGTTTTATAAGACCATGAAATTGTATTGTTGCCAAATGGCATGCTTATGCAAATTCTCCAGAAGCTTTTTTTTTTTAAGGATAATTATAGTTTCCATGTCGTAAGTACCTATTATGTGGCAGGCACTGTGGATAGACTATCTAATTATTTTTTCAGACAATCCCAGAAGAAAGGTATTACTATCCCCACATGTGGATGAGAAAACTGAAGATAAGAGAGGTTAAGTAATTTGAAAAAGGTCACTCAGCTGAATGCCAAAGCCAATATTAAAAGGCCAGTATCTCTGAGTCCAAAGTTGGTATGGTTGCTTTCTTATATTTTTCTGCCTCTGCATTTTTTATTTTTTTCTGCCTCTATCTTTTAAGTCAAAGAGAGATAGGAAGAGGATATGAAGATGAGCATTTTAGCTTTTGGGGATACTTAAAGGCTAGAGTAAAACACACACACACACACACACACACATTAAATATTGAATTAAAAATATACGCATATCTTGTCTATGTATTTGTGTATGTGTTTATGTATCTGCATGTATGTGTAGATTAAAATTATTAAATGTTGGATTTTTAAATGTTGATAAATACTTTGAATCAAGCATTAAATATTTACAGCAGAATCTAGGTGTTTACTTCCTTGGACAAAAGTAGATATCTCACAATGTCACAAGAGTGTTTAATGTTTCACTAAAGAAGCTGATCTATTTTTGAAACAGTGTTGCAGAATTTTATTTTTGATTATAGATCTCATAGTCAGAAACCTTTTCAGTGTTCTCACTTTGTTCTTTGTTGTAACAAGATTTCATAAAAAACATATGCTTTACAAAGTGCTGATTAGATCAAGTTGGGTGAAATGGGTAACACCTCAGAAGACAGGACCATATTAGACATCAAAATAACTTCAAAAATTTGGAAAAGTCACCATAAACAAACAGAATTAAATGATGTTTGCTGACAAGGAAGTAAAAAACAAGAAAAATAAACTGAAAATCATATATGATTAGTTACTAGTGCCTTTACAGCAGGAAAAATAAATCCTCAAGATGCCGCTAATGTCATGTGGCTACTACGAAAGTGTGTTTAGACCTTATGCATATTAACAAGGGCATTTGGGGTACGGGGTGAAGGTAGTGTCCTTGCAAACTCAGTTACCTGTCAGAGCTGACCTCTTCTTAACTCCTGGTGATGACTGTACTGACACCAACACAGGACTCTCCACTGTGCAAAATTCCATGGAAACACAGTTCAGCAGAATATCATAACTTCTCTCCATTATTAGCAAATGGAACTTGAAATTATTTTCCCATGATTCTAACCTTGGTGGCTGAAAAGAAAAGAAAGGAAACAGAAAGCTCTCTTTTGCCATCATGTAATTGTTAGTAATCATATTAATAATATTAATAGTAGCCAAACACTTAAGATAAGCATTACTCATTAAAAATAAAAGGATCACCTAGTAAACCTCGGCTGAGGTTTAAGGAGAGTCATTTACTAATGTCACAATCTGGTAGGTGTTGGTGTTGGGACTCATCGTAGAGGTGTTTGGTCTAAAGCGCCTACATTTCATATTTCTCCTCCTGCCACTGGCTTCTCAAGAAGCTCTTCAAATCCATTCTTTCTGTGGCAGAGAAACTCGAGTTACCTGGCTTCCTTCAGTTAAGAAATTTTGGACCTTGAGGCCCTCTACTGTTCCCAAGTGACTCCCTCCTGCTGCTTTATACTCTCCATCCCAGCTCCTCTGTGTACATTCTGCCTTCCACTAAGTGTCTTCCTCTGATTGGAATACCTACCTAAAGTTGCAGGAGACATTTGCTTCTGCCCACTAGATCCGTACCTTCCCACAGGATTGAGGAGGGATGCTGTCCCTTCTGCCATTGGGTTTTTCCTCTTTCTTACTATTCTTCTTCATCCTGCTACTATCTTACCTTATCATAAAAAAATATTTTGTCTTTTTTTTCCCCTGGAATGATTTATATTAACTAAGTAGAAGTATATGCTTAAGAAATCAAAGAATCCAAGAATTACACAGAAAATCAAATTCTTAAAGTTTTGGTAAGTGACGGCACTGGATAAAAAAATTAAACATAAGACCTAAAGGGCAAAGATATGGAGGGCAAATAAATAAATATGGATGGTGATGGCTGATTCTATTTGCATTGAGGATATGCAGGACATGAAAAGCTAAAATTAGTCAGTTTAAGAAGTGTTTACTGAGTGCAAGCTTGGCTGGATGCTAGGGAAAAAACCAAAGCTCTTGCCTTCACAGAGTATGGGAGGATCCAACATCAACGAGGAGTAATTAGAATAAAAAAGTAACAAATACTATGACAATGGTCAGCAGAGAATAATAATGGTGCCTATGGGAGGGATACCTATTTAACCCCAGGGATCATAGGGGAAAATTCCTTTGATAAATGATGCTTGAGTCAAATTTTTTTGATGAGAAACTTCAATAATCATGGAGCTGCTCCATCTGGCTCACTGATCTCTTAGTTATTTGACTTCTTTACGACTGATGATAAAAATACAAAGCTTGAAAAACTCTTGATTGTGATATGAAGAAGTTAGTGTAAGAAACATAGAAATTATCAATAATGATGGTGACGACAATGATGATAATGATAAGGTATTTAAAAGTTCTAACTTGGGTCCAGCATTATCTTTCTGCATGACTCAATAACTACAAATGACTCTAGAGTTCTTTATGGATAAAAGTAAAAAAAATGAATTCTCTCTCTAAGGCTGCTTATCCTTCCATTAGTAAAAGGGGTTTTGAAAAACCAGAAGAATTTCTCCTCTTTCTCTTCTATCCTTTGCATGACACTTATGCACCACCCTTGATCTCCTCATTACTGGAAACTTCCTTCCTCCTAACATAAGCCTATGGCTTCCAAATTTAGATCAATAGCTCAGACCTCTTTTTAGTGGTGCAGGTATGTAGTTCCAAATACCTCTTCTGCATCTCTAATGCATACCTCCCACAAACTGAGCATGTTCAAAACTACTCTGTCCTCAAACCCATTTGACTCATGCCTCTTTTCACTACCAACACCCCATCAAGGACAGGTATTATTTGTGTTTCTTTTAAACAGCTATTGAAGACTGGCTTTATCTAGTGTCACTTTCTTTTTTTCCTCTAATTTCATTGGTCTTTTAGTTTCATGAACATATCCTTGTTATTATTCTCTTTTCTAGGCCCTGCAAGCATGCTTTTCCTCCAAAATCTTTTCTGTCCAAACTACTCCTTACACCTATGAATTCCTATTCAATCCTTAAGACTCAGTTTAGATATCATGTCCCCTAGAAGGTTTTCACTGATACCCAGAGTGTGTATTACAATTGCATTTCCATCCATTCATTTAAAAATATTTATCAACCACCATATATGTTCTAGGTGCTGTTGATTTCTTAATGACTATCCTAAGGGCAGCAACAAAATAGGACAGGTCTGGAAAGTAGAAGAATATCCATAAGATGTGCCAAATAAGTATTTGTAGGATGGATAGTTAGGTTACTAAGAAATTAGCCACGCTGAGAAGGGGAGTCAGAGCATTTTAAGCAGACAAGATAAAATGAGTAAGTCACAAACATATAACATGATTGAGGGTGGAGAACTGGTTGTGTAGTTTAATTGGGCAGCAGATGGGCTTCTTCATGGATAAAGAGAAGTTTATAGCAAGCATACTCTATGTTTATCAAGTACATTGGTAGAACAAGAGGAAGAAGTTGGGGAAGTAGCTAGAAAGGTATTTGAAAATAAGGAGTGATACATTTACTTTTTTTTCTGTAGATTTTTGAGAGATATCTAATTTGGAGGGGACTATACATTAAATGCAAGAAGAGGAGGTTTTAATTTGTGAAGAAAATCACAATTGTGGCAGGAAGGGAAGGAAACTAGAACCTGGACAGAAGGGCTCCTGGCCAGGAATAAAAGAAGGAAAATACTGATGAAACTAGAGGAAAATTAAGGATTTTATCATTATTTTTATCGGTTGCCTGAAAGTAAGGACACAGAAAATTACTTTTTCAGAAAATTCAGTATCTCTATGAAGAAAATACTGTTGTTGACTAAGAGTTGGGAAGAAAAATCTAAGGAGAATGATGAAGTTTTGGAATAGCCAAGGCAGGAAAGAGAATGAGGCTGGAACTTGAAATAAGGGGAGAAATCTCTATTGTGCCAGTAGATCTGGAGTGACACTTTCCACTTTAAACCTCACCATCATACATCAAGAGCTTCCAGGGGATAATACAAATGTTTCAGTGGTGGAACCATCCAATCATGTTCAAAAGATTCCTTTATCAGAGCCTATACCACTCTATAGGTATACCACACTACCTATAACCACTACCCTTAGCCCTTTCTCTGAAAACATTGTCTTTCTCCTATGAGACACTGCTTCTGTAAACCCTGGGAAGAGATCTACTTTCTAAATTAGGAGATGTTGAATTGGTCTTTCAAAATCTGACTCTTAGATTAGATTTACAAGAAACTCCATTAGCCAATCCAGATTTAGTAATCTATATTGATGGCTCTTATGCCAAAAATTCTGAAGGGAAATATCAAGCTGCACGTGCTGTAACTACTAAATGTGAATTATAAGAAAATTTAACACAGCTCAGCCTGCAGCATTATTTGCCATCACTCAAGCATGTGAATTAGCAAAAGGCAAAGCTCCAAGTATTTACGCTGACAGCAGGTATGCTTTCAGAGTGGTCCATGACTTTGGTCCACTCTGGAAACAGAAAGGATTTTAAACACCAAATGGTGCACCTCCAAAAAATGGATCTCACATTGCTGATCTCCTCTGTGCACTGTTATTACCTTCACAAAATGCTACGATTAAAATTGAGGCTCATATCCAACCGTCAGACCCTGAATATCAGGGAAATGCTATGGCTGACTTTCATGCCAAGGCTGCTACTGGAGAAATTCTTGATGCATCAAAACTCTGTCATTTAACTGAACTTCCTAAGGGGCACCTGTGTGGCTCAGTTGGTTAAGCGTCTGACTTTGGCTCAAGTCATGATCTCATGGTTCATGGGTTTGAGCCCCACTTCAGGTTCTGTGCTGACATCTCAGAGCCTGGAGCCTGCTTGGGATTCTGCATCTCCCTCTGCCCCTCCTCTGTCCATGCTCTGTCTCTCTCTCTCTCTCTCTCAAAAATAAATAAACATTAAAAAAAATTTAAGTGAACTTAATAAGATAGATCCAAATCAGGTTCCTTCCGACAACTGTGTAACAGATAAAAAATTGTGTCAAGATATTTAAAAACAAAATGGCACCCAGAAGGATGCAGATTTAATGCAAAAAAAAAAAAAAAAAAGGCCCAAATGGCTGTCTGTTGCTTTCTGAATCTCTCACATTGCCACTCTTTTGAGCATTTCACATGAAAAGTCACCATGGAATTAACAATATGACCCCAAATATTAAAAAAATATATATTGGTGGAGTGATAGTTTTAAACTGGCATGACAGGCTTATAATCAATGTTTAACCCGGCAGCTACAAAACACAAGTAAAACTATGAAAGCAACTCCAGGGGTTGCTCTCAGACCATGAGGATCATTTGAACATTTGCCATTGGCATTCATTCAGTTGCCTCCTAATATATCAGCATGTACTTGTAATGGTATGTCTGTTTTCTAGATGGATAGAAGGTTTCTCTGTCAGAAAGCTGATGCTGCTACTGTAGCAAAGAAATTATTAGAAAATGTCTTCTCACTATGGGGAACTCCACACAAAATTTCAAGTGTTCAATGAACTCACTTTACTGAACAGGACATAAAACAGTTGAACGAGGTTATTCAGACATTGTGGTACTATCATTGTCCCTGTCATCCTTAGTCTTCAGAGAAAGTTGAACATACCAATGGTATTTCGAAACTGAAATTAGCAAAACTGACTGAAACCACTGAACTACCATGACCTAAAATGTTACTGTTACCCCTTATGACTTTAAGGTCAACACCTTTTGGGAAACATACACTGACACTGTATGAAATCATCACTGGGTGACCGTGTGCTCTTGGTGACAGAACCCCATACATAAATAACCTGCTTTTGTGATTTCTGATATGACCCAATACTGTAAAGCACTAATACAGTATTCAAAAGTTTATTTTCAACAGGTCAAGGAGGCTTTCAGAGATCCTCCACCTGTTGGAGACTTTGTACTCTGCACACTGGAACCTGGAGACTGGCTGTCTGGAAAAGACATCAATGAAAAATAGCACTTAAAACCTTGATGGAAAGGGCCCTACCAGCTGTTTTTGTTTTTTGTTTTTTCAACTTGTCACACAGCAGTTAAATTACAGGGATTGTATGACCTTGTCCATGTCTCTCAATTAAACAGAGATTCCCTGGACATTGGACTTGCCACCTCACAGCTGACTTGACATGAAAGATTAAAAAAAATTCCCCCCCCAATCAAACAATAGCACAATATAGACAGTTTCTGCCTAAGATCATGAAACAAGATTCTGCAGAATTCCTCTGTTATTTCCAGGACTGAATTTTATAACAATTATTGTGTTATTATCATCATGCCAAGTGACTCAAAGTGTTTAAACTTATGGTTCTCTTTTGGTTAAGAATTCTTCATATCTAGACTGAATACCCACTGAAGTCCACCATTCAATGAATGGTGTTTTTACCAGTCAAAATGATTATTGGTCATTTAAATGTTCAAGAAGACCCCCAATTAATATTATAACCAGCTTCTAAACATGATTGGATGACTAATTCAGGAATATGGCTTTATAGAAAGGTCTGGTGTACTTCTCCTGTCCATTCAACTTTATGGCTGACTAATCTGAATTGGGAAGAAGCCTTAGAGGTCATGGGATGGACAGTAATCACTGTCAACTTCAGTGCTGGTAACCTGTCCCTATAAATAAGGGAACCTTAATGGTACTGGACCTGATGTGGGGCATGTTCCAGACTCACTCTGTAATCAAACCCTTTGGTTTGACTCAGATGGAGACTAGATTCCTATATATGATGACACAGATTTACAGTTAGATAATGATAAGACCTTTAATTACTGTCAAAGAAATTACTGAAGCTGTACACTGGTTCAGTGAAAAAAAATCAATAAGGAAACGGAATGCCTCCATTATATAATGTAAATAACAGTTTCACTTACTGGAGAGACCAATAGGCTCCAGGGCACATTTAGAAAAAAAAAATCATTTATCAACAATAATATGATGATACATGGACCGATAAACCAAATTCATAGGAATGTTGTTTTTTTATTTTTGTTCCAGTTCACATTTAAATCACAGCTATTGAAAACGGGAGTGTGCTGATGCCTACATGATAAAGAATAACCACGATGTCCACCTTTCCCCAGATTTGTAGGTCATGGGATCCACCCTAACTCTCTCTCTTAATAAGACAGGTTTATTAAAAAAACAAAAGAAACCAAACAAAAACAAACAGAACCAAGTAAACCAAAAAACAACAATACTGAGTTATTGATCCTTGGGGGTAAGGTATACAAAGTTTTCCTACCCAAATGGACCCTGTAGTTTAGATTATGTTGCATACCAAATGACTAAAAGATGACTCCTTGAATGCTAGCTAGATTCTAAATTTAGGATTACTTGTACATAAAGTGACTCCTCGTGAGTGAGAGTCTCATGAGTTTCCAGACTCTGTTATTCAAAAAAGCTCTGGTTCCCCTACGTTTGTCAGAAGGCTTTCTCCTTGCTTAGAAGTTAATGAATTAGAAAAATCGCCTATTATTATTTCTGCAACTATTGAAAAAAGCTTTAATGATACCCTAAATGCTCTTCAAGAAGTACAAACTGAAAGATATGCTCTATCTTCAGTGGTACTGTGACACAGGAGTGTCCTTGATATTCTTACTGCTCAACAAAGAGATGCATGTGCCGTAATTGGTGAAAAATGTTTCTATGTTGACAAATCAGAAATTGTTACTCAAAATCTAAAGGATCTTAACGACCAGGGAAAAACTTTTCATCAGATAATTGATATCTCTTCCAAAGGTAAGAGGTTCACTTTGTTAAGCCTTGGCTCCTGATAATCTCTGGTCTGGAAATTTTTTTAATCCTTGGCAAGTGCTCTCCTTATACTCATTGTATTAACCTCTCCAGTGCTTTGTGTACTCTGGAGGGTTTTAAATGCCTGTCAGCAGCCACGTACACACCAAACAGTATTTATCCATAGGATGAGGCAACTGGATGAAGTCAGCATTAACTACACAAATGATGAAGATGGTGACTACATGACCCTCCACACTGAGCCTCCAACTGATCAAATGGAAACAGCTAATAGGTGAGTCTTCAGACTGACCACATCAACTGTGGCAACTGAGAACAATGCTACCAGTTGATCATGCTCTCAACCTGCTGAGAACTTGACCAAAAGGAGAAAATTATTAAAATTAAATACAAATGAAGAGCACACTTGAACATTTCCTAAGCAGACAAAACAGACAAGCGAAGCTTAATTTAGCTTATTTTGCAAGATAAATGAAGTTAACTTGACCTGGGTCTCTTCTTGCTTATGCTTCTGAAAATCATAAGTGAAACTTAAATAGTTCCCCAAAATTGATATGAAGTAACCACTAACGAATTCCCTTTCAATTTAGAAAATTCTAATATTGTAACCAATTGGTGTAAAAAATAAACACTGCCTTCACACTAGAAAAGCTGCCTTATAACAATATACCTCTGAGCCTCAAACATGTTTTGGTTTGCGTGCTCCCGGTTTGCAAACTGTCATTTTGGTGTGTACACAATAAACTTTCACTAATTACTCCTTACGTGATTCATTGGTTTTGTTTCTATTATGAACTTTGGACAGGGAATCATAAATTAAAGTTTAGGACTCAGAAAATAGATGATTACGAACAATTCCTGAATTTCTCTTCCGTCATCACTTTTGTTATTGGCAGGTGTTTGATAGTCTTCTGTGGTCTATTTTAGTGATTGGTGCAAATGGAAACTATACAAATGCTTTCATAGAAGTCTGAGCTAAATTAAAGCTAACAAACGCATGATCTAAAAGGAGAGTTAATGTGAAAAGTGTAGTGTAGATTCCATCTATTCCTTTCTAAAAGTGGCAGAAAGTACAAGGTGATGTATTTGTGGTCAGAACTCTATTAGTCCATTAAACATGAGTCATAGTTTTCTTTCAGTACATCTTAATTTTCAACCCAAATATTTTTCTGAAATCTAGGTATGTGTTTTGAAGAAAATGAAGTTTATTTTATTCATGGTTGGGAGATTTGCATGTACTATATGATTGACACAGAAAGAAATATTATGTTGAACAATTTTATGGCAGACATGCCCAAGGCAATTCAGTTGAGAGAATTAATAACAATGCAACCAAAAGAAATTCCTTATTAAAATTTTGTTAAATGGAAGTATAATTCATTAAAGATTATATCATTATAAAAATCCATCATGCCAGTGGGGACTTCGATGGCCTTGCTTGGTAAATTTTACATGATTTTTATGTCCTGAAATTGTGTAAAGTTAAACTTACTTGTGCCCTCAAATGTTAGATTTTTTATGGAGCACAAAAATAACTAGCACAAAGTCTTATAACCATGTTGAATTCCTCAGGCATTTTAACATTTCAAAGAAAAAAAATAAAATCATATTCAAAGTTCTTTACAAAGCCTTCCTCTGATAATAAAATGAATGTATTTGCATTAGGAAATTTGGACTATAAATGCAACCTCTTGATTTCAATTGTAGTTTCTCCTATATCTTAATATGCATGTTTTTCCATAGTTGACATCTTACTAAATGTAGCAAATATGAATTTTACATTCATGGGAACTCAAGTGTGAAATAATTGTATATTTTTTATTTCTTTTTAACAGACTTTCACTTTTAACTCTAGCCTCTATTCTGCCTGATGACAGAAAGTTGATATAGTTATCTCAGGGGTATACTTGGTCCCTTTTGGGTAAGACAAGTCAATTTCTTTTTCAATAGGCTAGCATCTAACTTCCCTTGGCCCTCCGAAGTATTGGTTTGGTGAGAATGAGGAGGGTGTCCACAATCTCCCCGGAAAACTATTAAGGTGTAACCCATTCTGTCTTAGGTCTTGTTTCACCAGGGGAGAGAGACTCTATGAAGTTTATAATATAGTAGAGATCATACTCATTCCATTTTAAACTGAATAGGAAAAAGAACTCATTGCTTCTCAATCCCAGTTGAAGAGACTTTCCATGAGATGGCCCTAGTTACATACCAAGTGGTACTCTAGTAAGCCTCGTCCACTGTATTCTGCCTTGTTGGAAGGTAATACAGTAATATGGAGGTGTTGCTAGTAATTGATGATCTCTTTTAACTTCAGATGGTGCATGCTACATATAGACAATAGCCTCAGGTATGCTTCCCCTGAGAGTTTCAGCCTGAAGAGCTAGCTACCTTCCACTTTCTGATCACAAGGCTTAAAATTTTGGCCACTCCATTGGGGGTCTTCCTTATGGATTCACTCTGGTATTTCTAGCTATCTTCTTGGCACAGTTTCATGTCTTTACTTCCTTCTGCCCCTTTAAGGCTCCTTCTTCTCCAGCTCAGAAGAAGCTGATCAAGTCTGAATTTTTCCATTATTTACTATTAACTGCACAAAATCTACACTTGGCTTCCTTCAGGGTTTAGCTATTTTCATTTTCCAAATACTCATGGTATCAATTCAAAAATCTCAACTTTCAAAAAAATGTGACCCTGCTATATATGTAAAGACATTTTACATCATCTTTTGAGGCATTTCATGCTTTTAATTCAATGGAAGAATAAGCCCAAGAAATGGTTTTGATAGTGAAGGTACAATGAGGTCATGTGGGTAGAAACAAAAATAGCAGTTAGTACTTTCAATATATATTAAGCATATATGAAATTTCATATCTGCTTTTCCTCACATGGCATTACAATATGAAAAATCCCTCATATTATTATGTCTCTTTAAATACACTCATGAGATATTTTTGAAATAATAACTGAACCAGGCACCTCTTTTGCACCACTTCATATTCCTTCTGCTTCAACTGCACTTGTTTCACAAATGTTATTGCTCTAATTAACTTTATACAAGCACTAACTCACAGTGCCTCACCTGATGCTCTCACCCTAGGTCTGCCATTCTCAGGTTTCTCTGTTTATGATAATGAGAGACTCTACTTGGCCCTCATGATGGAGTGGACGTAGAACAATATCGAAGCTGGATTGCCCACCAATGCAGTGGCAATAAGGACTTAATTGCTGGTGGTCAGTGAGGTTGTGACAAGCTTTGACATGCAGTGACATCATAATTACTGTGCTTTTGCCTGAGGTTAATTACGATGGCTTGCAGGTGACAGATGAAGCATCGTGAAAGGTAACCGTGGTGATTAAATGATACAGAGACAGTGGTATTTATAAATTGTGCTCTATTCTTACGACTGCATTAGAATATGATGGTCAGGAAAGCCAACTGCTAAGGTAAGATATTTTGTGAAAATGAGCAGTTTGGAAGGAGACACTCATTTCTTGCAGGCACAGGCCAAACAGCTTAAAACTGAACCCATTATTTACAAAGCTACAAAGAGACTCAAAAAAACCCCTGAATATTTAGGCTTGAGAAGCCTTCAATGTCTCAGTCAGGGCTCTAAAAGGGGGATGGGGGGAGAGTAGTTCCAGGAAATTTCTATCCTTCATATAGGACCATTTGATTGGCTGAGCCTGAAACTCATGTGCTCCTCAAATTATCTGAACCTTCCAAGCCAGGAAGAATAGTCCTCTTCACCTTGAGAGAGCTGGGTGACCTCTCTTCTCCTAAAGACATGACCTCACTGGAGAGTTTTTGTTCTATTCAGATTCTACATTTCTACCCCTAGTGTTTCCAGTTTGGTGACCAGGGTAAGGTCTTTGCAGAATCAGAGCTCTGAGAGGAATAGCCCTCACACAGAAGGAATTTCGGGACCTAATCAAAATGTATTGTCAACAGCCCTGTAAACATATTTGGGATTGGATCACAAGGCTGTTACACCACGAGACAAAGAATTTAATGCTTGATAGAAGTTTTACGAATGTGGGAGCATGTAAACATGATTCAGAATCTAGAGTTCTGGCACGGAGACTTAAATTCATCTCAATATTTTGTTGAATGGCTCTCTGAAACCTCGGAGCAACAATGAGCCATGGTGAATTAGGAAAGAGATCTAGATATTTTTGGCAAATTATAAGATGTATAAGAAACCTAAAAAATATAAGAATATTAGAATTGAGGGTGCCTGGATGGCTCAGTTGGTAAAGCATCCAATTCTTGATCTCAGGGTCATGATTTCAAGCTACATGTTGCGCATAGAGCTTACGATAAAAAATAATGAATATCAGAATTGACTTTTTATGAATATGTTCTGTTGTGAGGATTCAGACTATATCCCTGGAGAAATCCAGTATCGAGTGTCCTAATGGAGGGAATGGAGGAGCTGGCATTTTTGAGAAGCACAGTGGTAATTGAACTTGGCAAGCTGCAGTTACCTATAGTAGATGGTAGAAATAAAAAACAAAAACACCTTAGCATCCCTATCACTTAACTGTCAGAGACAAAGGGTCCATGATTGCCATCATAGGCATTAAAGCCACAATGACAATCAGTGTCTACATCCACAGAGATATGTGGCAATGGCTAATAGATCATGGTATTACTAGAGTCAAGATAGATGAACAACCAAATAAGTTGGTAGTCAACTTGTCTAATAAAATAAAACTGATAGCTGGTAAGTAGAGGTTGATGTCAGTTTCTATAACGGACAATTGAAGCCCCTCACTAGTTCATTGTCACAGTCCTTGAAGCAAAAAGCAGCAAACTCAGAAAGTGACCTGAGGCTTAGGGTAAGATCAGAGTAAGGTTTTGCTGGGTAAAGGAAAATGTCTGGATTATTTAATAACAGGAAAAGATTCTGAGCTGACACTATGAGAAACAATATAGCTTATGATTAATACTGCTTGTATTGATACTAAATAGTAATATGTTAGCAGAAATCTTTAACAACAAAAACACTTTTGAATTTAGTTAATGGTGACAATTTGATGGGTACTATCAATATATGTCACCTCCTTTCAAATTAACAAAATACTAAGAAGCCCTGGTATAAAGATTATAGAGTTTTGCCCAATATGGGATCTACTGAAAATGCTTTAGGCTTAAATACAGATAATTTTTTTGAATTGAACATATGAGCAATTCCAATTCATATTCACTATCAATATACATCACCTCCTTTCAAATGAACAAAATACCAAGAAGCACTGGTATAGAGATTACAGAGTTTTGCCCAATATGGGATCTACTGAAAATGCTTTAGGCTTAAATATTGATTTTTTTTTTAATTGAACATACTCAGCACTTTAAATTCATCTAGCTGGAACTTTCTCTTAAAGTATGGTCGAGAAGGTAATTAGACATGAGCTGGAGACAAAGATAATGATAAATTGGTATCATATCAGAATCCAGAAGTACAACATCCTGACTTTGTGACTTAACAACATCCTGACCTTGTGGTTGCCAAGACACGGGGCTGACAGACCAAGAGTTACAGAGTTACAGAGTAGGTAGTGTCCTCTTCCACTTCTTGCACCAGGGTAACCCCTAGACTCAATGTAATGGATTTGTATTGGTGTTATTACCCTCACTCCATGAAAAAGGCTGCCATGATGGTTCCGGTACAAACTTTGTAGAGTCAAAAAATTCCCCTCCCAACCTGTGGGAGGAGTGTCCCCAAATGATTGGAAGCAGCCTCCACCAGAGACCACACTGTCCGTGACACAAGACCTTGTTCATATAAAAGGAAAGAACCCTCTGGGCCTGCCCAGTCTACCACCTTGTGTGTATACTGCCCTTAATAAAACTGTTCTCTAGTTTCACTTTGGGGAGCAATCTCTAATTCTTAATTGCCTGAGTGCCAAGAGCCAAGACACACCCTTTTTATGCTGACATGTTTGTACAATAATTTTATTTTTCTTTTGAAAATATCTCCTTCAGTAGCAATATTTTTATTTATTAAAACAAGTTTTAAATAGATAGGTGTTTATGCAGCATTAACTTAAGATTAATCATGTTATTGAGAATATCAGATATTTAAAAATAATAGTTTATAAAAGTTACAAGTATCAGTACATTCTTCAGCTCAGATGGAAGAAATAAAGACATTTTCCTCTGTTTAATTTAACTTATTCCTTAAAACACTTATTTTCCATTGTACAAGATATTTTACTCTGTTTATTATTTTAAAAACTCAAGTGCATCACCGCAAGCAGTAATAACCTTTTGAGAAAGAATTAACAATTTAACACTTCTAGCTCCTCTTACTACAAAGTAGTTTTTCCATAGAGATGTATATGGAATCTTGCCAACATAGTACATTCCTCAATTCTATAGGCTTTCCCTTGAATCTATTAGTTTCCTGAAACGGAACACCGGCAATGCTTTCAAAGATAATGTTTCTTTCCCCAAATGGCCCCAACATGAATTTTTTGAGTTAATCATTCAGTAAACCAATATTTACTCAACATCTTCTAAGTATTAGGTAAGCAACTTAGAGTATTAACAGAAATTGCTAATTTCAAGTTTACATGTCTTTTAAATAATCTACTAAGACACAGTGTTGGGGCTCTTGGGTGGATCAGTCGGTTGAGCATATGACTTCAGCTCAGGTCATGATTTCACAGTTTGTGAGTTGGGGCCCCGTGTCGGGCTCTGTGCTGACAGCTCCAAACCTGGAGCCTGCTTCAGATTCTGTCTCCCTCTCTCTCTGACCCTCCCCTGCTTCCACTCTGTCTCTCTCTCTCTTTCTCAAAAATAAACAAACTTAAAAAATTTTTTAAAGACATAGTGCTAAGTACAGATATATGCTAATAAAAGATAAAATATAATGTGAGAAAGGGTGAATTGAGTAGATGCTCTAAAAGGAACAATTACAAATGTCCTGAAAGGTGAGACCACTCCATGTGTTTAAGCATAGAAAAACCAGGGTGGAGTACAGTGAATGGGAGGCTGGGGAAAGAGGTGAGAGAGATACTCTTCACCAATAACACTTCGGATTTTATTCTGAGAATGATAAAGATCTGCTGGATAGTTTTAAGTTGAAGGGTTTGCAGAAAGAGCAGAGGGACTAGACGAGGGGAAATGAGTCATTAGCTCTCTTTGCATTTTATTAAGCCTTCAATTCTAGTTATCCAGCTGTCTTAGTCTTTTCAGGCTGCCACAACAAAATAACAGACAGGGTAGCTTATCAGTAGCAGAAATTTATGTCCCATAGCTCTGGAAGTTGAAAGTCTAAGCTCAGAGCACCAGCATTGCCTGGTGAGGGGCCACTTCCAGGTTGCAGACTTTTCCTTGTGTCCTCACGTAGTAGAAGGGGCAAAGGAGCTTTCTTGGTCCTTTCTAATAAAGATACTAATCCCATCTCCTTGTGATTGAATCATTTCCCAAAGGCTTCACCTCCTGATATCTTCCCCTTGGTCATTAGTTGTTGTTTTGTTTTGTTTTTTAAGTTTATTTATTTTGAGAGAAGGAGCCGGCGAGGGCCAGAGGGAGGGAGACAGAGAGTCCCAAGCAGGCTCCGCAATGTTAGCACAGAGCCTGACTTCTGCTGACTTCTGGGCTTGATCTCATGAGTGGTGAGATCATGACCTGAGCTGAAACCAAGAGTCTGACATTTAACCCACTGAGCCACTCTGGCGCCCCTTGCGCATGAGGTTTTAACATAAATTTTGGGAGGACACAAACATTCAGACCATCGCAAACTAGAAATGTTAAAATGGTAAGACTAGATATGGAGAATAATATAACTGATTAGTAAAAATGGAGCAAAAGATCATGATTAATTAGGAGCAGTGGTAAGTGCTCCTAAACCAATTGCATTTTGCTCAGAAAATATTATCAGTAAAGTGCTGACCTGAAAGTCCCATAAGACTCTCTGAACACTTTACTTAGTTCTAAGTGTGGAGAACAAAGAGCCTCAAGGCATTTCATATTTGTGCTTTGCTTGTGAATGAAAATTATACTCACCTCTAAGTGTACTGAATGCCCAACAGAGCTTTCCCCAAAGACACGGAACATAATGTAAGTGGTGAAGCCAGATAATAGGGTTTTGAACCAGACTCTTTACAAACCAAGGCTCCAAGAAATTGAATAACTCTCTTTGGTCCTGGGAAAATGCCGATAAATTATCAGAGGAATCTGAAGGATATTTAGTGTACTTATTCTTGTTATGGAAATCCTTGACAAATTTTAAAAGCCAATATTTTTAAAAAATTGCATAGATGAATAAAATATTGGCAAAAATATTATACAGATTTATATTTGAAATGAAAAATCAGAAGCCATAATTGCTTATTTCTAAAATATAATGACAGCAGTATTTTAAAAATCAAATAACATAAAACAACAAATATCCCCTGATGCCCCTACCCCCTCATATATTTATAGAAATTAATCATAGAAAAGTAGATTTGTTTCCATCATCCCTGGAATTTATCAGGTAATGAAATTGATTTCAACATGTTTAATTCACACAATATCATATATATTTAGGAAATACAAAAAAAATTGATGGAATTAAGCTAAAGAATATTTTGAACTCTAAAATGGTAAGTAGCTCCAAATCAGAGCCACTCTATAGTAAGTATGTGTTTTTGATGCCCATTTGTATGTCTGTTTTGTTGGTTTCATAAGGTGTTTCTCTTAAATTTAAAATTGCCAACTTAACTTACTTAAAACTTTTCCACACCTTTTTAAGCAACGTGCTACCCCATGAGGTTTTCTGTTTTTAAGTGCAGGTAGGTTAAATGCTAAATTGGTCATCAAAAACTATAAAAGAGAATCATACTCATGCTACACGATGTCTTAAGGTCAAAAGCCAGGCAATACCATGAGACGTTTCAGAAAGAAGAGAAACTTTTTCTGTTTATGTTAAAGCTCTTGTGTATCATTTCATATATACTACAGGTTTTAATAAAGATGGTGCGTGAGTTACCTGTATGAGTTACCTGTGTGAGTTACTGAAGTAAACTTTTTTTTTTATGATTTGATACAATGATTTTTCTTACGGTTTATCTGTAGTTCTGTGTTTACCATTCTTATGCTATTGTGAGTCTATATATCCTTTATTTCATCGCTCCCTTGGTGCTACAGCTTATTTTTCAAGTTAAATAAAAACACTAGCAAAGAAACAAAGAAAGTGCTGTAATCTTCTGACCCTCGTGCTGACAGTTCCATATATTTTGAAGTAAATAAAGATATGGAATCAGGATTATGAAACAAGCATGCACTTCAGAGAAATGTTTCATAAATTTATTGCTTGACTGTGTAGTGCAACTGCCATAGTTTTTGATGGACAAGGACATATATCTATCTGGAAAATGAAACAAAGATAGTGGCTCACTGTAATTCAAAGATAATAACTACCAGAAGATACAATTGTTCAGCAAATGTGAGATTATTGGTTTCCTAGGGATTTATTAATTTGATGTATTTTAATCCTTGCTTGCTGTAAAAGAAGAATATTGTCACTCAGATGATGGGGTCTCACTCATTTTGTAAATTGTTCTGATCATCTTTTTCATTTATATCTAGAATTCATCTGCAGTAGGAAAAGGCCTCTGCCACACAGCAGTCAGTCACCTACAATGAATGTAAGAGCCCACGTCCAGGCTTCAAATGTCACCACATTGCCATCTTACTGTGAATGACTGAAATTTACTTCCCGTTGTTAGTGGTGCTGAAAATTGCCATGGGTTTCTACAGTGTATAATGTATTGTCTAAACTGAAAACATTTCCCAGATTGAATTGACCTTTTAGAAAACAGCACTTTCATCCTCAAAATGCAGGACTGTTGCAATATTTTATTTAAAAAGGTTATTTAGTTATAAACCTTGGAGAAAGGGTAAGGAATTAGAACTGAGTCTATCTCCCCATATAATGTATCGCTGTCAAAAACCACAAAACAAAGACCACTGATTGCTTACCCACCCAAATGCTACTGAGAATAGTGCACTGGGAAAACCACATCTTTCCTGTATCAACAGAAAAGACCAATGTAAGGAGTGAATGTCTTTTTTATCCTGTACTTTTAATTAGTTCGTCATTTTGTTATCAAAGGGAGAGTGGAACATTATCAAGCCTGTTGGCCTACTCTAAACAGAGAACACAAATCTTAGAAAACTCATCCACAGGGCAGGGTACTTCCCCATGGTCCTATTGTGTGAGAGAGAGGGAGTAACAGAGAGACAGAGAGGCAGAGAAAGACAGAGAGAGAAGGCATAATAAAAAACACATAGGAATAACTTAAGAATGTGTCAAAAACAATTATTTCACTAGATGGACAAATAAGTAAAGAAGTTTGGCTAACCCAAGTAATTTAAATGAATCTGGTTTTATATGGTTACACTTTAACATGGTTCATGAGACTAGAAGAAAAAATACAACTTATCATCCAAAATCATAGAGTCCCAACTGGGTAAAATATACCCAAATTGAAAATTTTCTCATATTCTTTCTGTGTTTTTTTTTGTTGTTGTTGCCTTTCATTTTTTCAAACTCTTGGCTGTTGACCATGGCATGAGTATAAATACAATGTCTTGTGAGTCAAATATTTTGATAATACAATTCCAAAAGAATTTTTAAAGTATTTTAAATGCACTGAATACTAAAACTAAGTTAGCTTATTATTAAATGCCTTTGAATATTCAGAAGATACTTGAGAACTTCTTAGTACTTTAGGGCCATTTTTATACACATAATTGTTACTGATCATCATAATGCTAAAGTTCCATTGTATTTCATTAGAGTTTCCATTTCAATCTTTTTAAAAGAAAGAAACTACTCCCCTGACTCATCCTTTGGATTGCATTTTATTTGATCCTGTGTCCCACACAGTCCTGAATGCTTTTGCATAACTATTAGGAGTCTGGCTGTTATCTCTTTAGAGGCAAGAGTACATACAAAATTGGTTATAGTGCACATTGTTGATGTTTATTGGAAGTCATACAACAATATTTTTTTAAGTTTACTTGTTTATTTTGGGGGGCAGAGAGCCAAAGAGAGAGGGAGAGAATCCTAACCAGGGTCTGCACTGTCAGCATGGAGCCCAATGCAGGCCTTGAACTCAGAATCGTACGATCATGACCTGAACCAAAATCAAGAGTTGGAGGCTTAACTGACTGAGCCACCTAGGTGCCCCTGGAAGTCATATTACAATATCTATCTAAATTCAATTGGACATATCATTTGAGATAGACTTTCCACTTATCAATATTTATTCTATGGAAATATCCACATGGAAAAAAGATTTGTGTACTAATAAGTTTATTGTAGCACTATATGATTTTAATGGTACCTCCATGCTATTTAATACTATGTAGCCATTACAAAATAATCAGGTAGATTTATGGATGTTTACATAAAATATTTCTAAGATATATCCTAAAAATATATATTAAGATATATTTTACATCCATTCCATAAAATACCACTCGGCAATAAAGAGGAATGAACTATCGATATACACTACAACATGGAGGAATCTTAAAATAAGTAGAAAGAAGCCAGGCACAAAAAGAGCATATATAGCAGGATTCATTTGTAGAAGTGTCCAGAAATCTTAATCATTAACATTTATAATGAAAGAAAAAGCAGCAGTTCCACAGGGCGGTGGGTTGAGGTTCAGCAAGGGTTATAAGGAAACTTTTGAGGCTGAAGATGTTCATTTTCCTGACTGTGGTGTGTACATAGGTTAAGACCTAACAAATCGTACTCTCTAAATGTGTGTGATCTGTTGTACTTCAATTAAACCTCGGTAGGACTGAAAAACACAATCACATTAAGAAACCTAACACCTTAGGACGTTTAGCTATAGATGCTTTCCCAGCTCCGTTCCAGGAGAGGAGTCTTTGTCACTAAGGAAGCATATACAAAGGAATCTACTGGGTTTGAAAAACTGTATCACGAACTTATGCAGTCTTCAGTCAGTTAGAAACTATAGTTGATGCTTCAAAGCCTGACCTTGCCTGATAAAATGCATATAGTCAGATCTTGGTGGTAGGAGAGTTAGTTATTTAGGTCCATGGCTTACCCAGCCGCACAAGATAGGTTATCATACATCACTGTAGGAGAGCATGAACATGAATGGGGTCTTACTTGGGAAAGCAAGCCCTCAACTGGTATAGATGGTGTCAATAGTCCTTTTACCAAATGGGGTGCATGTGGTCAGATTATAAAATAGCTTCATAAGTCTCACCAAAGAAATAATGGAATTTGATTATTGTTTGATGAGGCCCCTAAGTTTCCTAGAGGTATTTACTAACTATAGATACTGTCTTTCTAATACTATCCTTGTTCAAACTATTCTGTGGCTTTCAAACTCTTTTTTAAATGAATAGACCCTTTAATCAAGTGATATCTCACTTAAAACATTCATCTTAATCACTGCCTCTGCCATAGATAGATGCAGAATCTTATGACCATATATTTATCTTTAAGTTTATATTTTTAATCCTTATAATGAATAATATAACTAGAGAAAAATGGCCACATAGGGTTCATGGACTATTGTTACTGATATGTTAGCTATTTCTGTACCTTGTTTGAATTGCAGTTTTGAGAAAGCGGATTCATAGAGATAAGCAGTTTCAACTGGTATTTCTTTTTATCAGTGCCCATTGAAAACTGAATATATTCTTCAATTAAACTGGTCTCGATGCTTGAGAGAATAGTAACAAATGCTTGCCTCTAGGTAATTAAATCACTAATAATACCGAACAACCGATTTCATCATTTACCAAAAAAGTCAGACAAAAAGCACCAAAAATTTACAATCATTGTTAAAATTAGCTGAGTGACACAATTCAATGTGCTGTACTTTTACATGTTATTGTACAACTTTTACTCCATGATAAACACATGTAAAGCAGACCCAGCTGAGTCTTGCTTAACACTTAACAATGGTGCACACATGTTGTAACTGTGTTTTTACTCATATAACTTTAAGTGTTCATTCAAAACACCTATTAAAATTGGAAGAAAAAAAAAGCTGAGTCCGAAAAGAGTGACAAACTCAATAACCAGTAAAGCAACAAGAAGTTCAGATACACTAATCCAGATGGCAGAAAAGCTGTGGTAGACAGAATTCTAAGATAACCCCCAATAATCCATGCCTTTGTACAATCTCCTTTCCGATGAGTGTAGAAACTTTCAAGTACTTTTAATCAATAGAATATCACAAAGGTAATGAGCTATCGCTGTCATGCTTATTATACATCAAATGGCAACGGTGAAAGGATTTTGTGGATATGAGTAATGTCTCTGATTAATTGATTTTAAGGCAATCAAAAACTTCTCTTTGGTGGGCCAGACCTAAATAGGTGAAGAGATCAGCACTCACTGCACATTTTGAAGAAACAAGCCTTCATAAGATATCCATCAGCAAGGGCTGAGTTCTGCTAACAAGCATATGAGCTTGGAAGATGATCTTAAGCATCACACGAGACCCTAGCCCCCATGAGTACCTCGAATTCTACCAAGAGCAGAGGGCCCATTTAAGCCTTGCTCAGATTCCTGATCTACAGATGTTGTGTGATGATATGTTAGGTTTAAACTGCTAAACATGTAGTAATTTGTTATCCAGCAATAGAAAAAATATGTATGTATGTAGATATTGAAATATAGATATTGATACAGATATCAAATATAGGCTTATGCCAAAAAAGTGCTTCCTTTTTGCAAAAAGAATAATAGTATATGTTTATGTATATATATCCATATAAATGTAATATAATGATCCTCCAACATATTGCTAGAAGAATAAAAATTCTTAAAATTTATAAAATGAGAGATTACATTATTAGATTACTAAAATGACCAGAATAACCTCCTTTGGAAGATGATCGCCAAACCCAGTTGTGTGATATTTAATTTGGATTATAAGCAGTGCTTTTTTACAGAGTTTCAATGAGAGTTATAGCTCATTCTGTGTATGTATTCTTATAAATTCTCTTTTTCTCATTCTCTCCCTCCCTCAAACATGCGTGCACGCCCACACACACACACACACACACACACACATTAATTAAATCTTCAGAGGAAAGTGTGAGATAGATGAGGATGAAGATGATTCTCTCCCATTTTTTTTCAGTCTCAGAGTTGAACCACAGACATTTAGGAGAACTGCCTGAGATTACAGAACATGGAATAGCTGGTATTTAAAGCCAATCAAATACCATATGATCCCACTCATATGTGGAATTCAAGAAACAAAACAAACCAGAAAAAGAGAAAAAGAAAGAGAAAGAGAGAGAGGCAAACCAAGAGCAGACTCTTAACTACAGAGAACACACTGCCGGTTACCAGAGGGGCAGTGGGTGGGGATGGGGGGTGGATAGGTGATGGGGATTAGGCAGTGCACTTGCTGAGATGAGTACCAGGTGTCCCATGGAAGTGTTGAATATTGTACATCTGAAACCAACTGTTAACTAGTTAATCACACTGTTAACTAACTGGAATTTAAATAAACAGTAAAAAAATAATAATAAAGCCAAACATTCTGGCTTCAAAGTAAAATAAATCTTTACGATTCATATAATACTATTTTAACCTTCGGACTAACCATTTAAAATATGGAAGAATTTGAAAATTGTGTTCTAACGCATTTAATAAGGTGGATGATGAAGCTGAGTAAGACTGTTTTACATTGTACACTCTAAAGGGTCTGATTTTCTTGACTCCCTTTTAAATTCATACTAACTGCAAATGATAATGGATATTCTGGCCCAGTGTTGGCTCTCTAGGTTTAGACTTGGGGATCACAGAATTAAAGACTTGACTGCAAGAAAAAAAGAGCAGAGAATAGATCCACTGTTGGCTTAACACTTGCTCTATACTTAATGTTATGGATGAAATAGGGTTTTTTAAAAATTTGCTATGTCCCTCAAGAAAACCATATTTCCCAAAGAGCACCCCTCATGGTAAAAGCTTTTCAATAGAATTTAGTGGTCCCTAAAAGTCAGCAAATGAAAGCATTAAGATCACCTGTGCTTCTCCAAGAACATACTATTCTTTCAGCCTTTTCCCTATATATCGAGGTTGTTTGAAACTGAACCACATAAAATACCAAATGCACAGTAGTGAATACAGAAAGAGAGAAATTAAAATGATCTGTTATAAGATCATTTAAAAGCTCTTGCATGGCAAAGGACAGTGATCTTCTGTCCTTGCCATGCAAAATGTGAGAGAGAGAAGAGAGTTACCTCTCCAATTATCTCATTTTATTCTATTTCAGTACTCAAATCCTAAGCCTGTCCATATTTCTGGATACAAATGAAGGAATTTATGCACACAATTTTCACAGAGGACATGATAGGTTTTTGAAAAGATTCCATGATATGATAGGTTTGGAAGTATTTTTGCTCAATTGTCTTCATTATTTCTTTTGTGCTTAATCATTGCCTTTTTTTAATTGGCATTTTCCCCTTCATACATGTCTACTTAAATAGATTTTAAGCATGAGTCTCCTCAAATTATTTCCTAAAGAAATGAAATCACATAGTGGGAAATAATCAAATCCAAAACACTTTAGAGATCAGAAGGCACATCAGAGAACACGATTAATTAACTATTTCATGCCATTAGTTACCCTGTCACTGTTGAAGTGTTCCAAACAGCATAATGATCTACTCATTTTTCCTTTAGGGACTTGAAAATATGAGAAGCATTAGTAAATTGAAAGGAAAACAAATGGATGATGATGAAGTACAGCACTAAAAAAATGATGAAATGTTAACAATCTAGAGGGCAGCTTTTGTTTTATTCCATACACACAAAAAGGAATTTAAAGTGAAAATACTAAGTGTTTAGAGTTACACTTGACATCCCTTTTACTTCAGAAGATGCTATTGTATGTTATGTTATTCAAGACTGTTTATATGCAAAAATATTTTAAGTACATCTTTGTTAGGCACACTGTTTTGGGTTTTGATGCTTTTATGAGTATAGGTGTTGTCTCTCAACAATTTTAAAGCTTTCTAAGGGCAGGAGAAATGGTCTATGTATCTGTGATTATCTCCAGTACCCTGCACTGGGCTTTGCATACACAGAAGCTTAATCATCATGTATGTACCTGTTACTGGCTGGCTTGCACTTATCTTCTATATTCATTTGACCTTCCATAGGCTCAACATCTGATAACTGACCTAGTGCCTTCCTGTTTCAGGAAATTTCAATTCTTTGTATACAGTTTTATAAACTCATAAAAAAAAGCCTTCACGTTAAAGCAGCACGAGGTGTGAACACACCTGAATCCTTCCACTCTGCACACTCTCGGGCTTCTGGAGAAATGCTTCTAATCTAAGCTTCTCCAGCAGAGCTCAGGACTCATGTCCAACACCAGCAATACACCCTCTTCCAGACTGTCATGCTCTGCAGTTACCATGAAGTTATTTCAAGGCCAGACAATCATAACTGCTGCAGATAAAGAGGTGCCCATCTTACTGGATTAAAAACCTTCTAACTTAGTGTAACGAATGTGTTTGTATTACTGACAAAAAATAATTTCCATTACACATCATTTTAACTTGTTTTAATATTGGTATTCCAAAGTTACAGAAATAATTTAAAAAGGAATAAACATTGAGTAATTGCAAAGTTAGAAAAATTTAATAAATATTACTACCTTTTTCTACCTTATTTCAGTCTCCTTTTAAATTAGGAGTATGCTAAACCTTAAAGAGAGGAGTGTGGGATGAATGTCATTCCTCCTTTCTAGAACCAGATGCAAAACTCTAAACCATAATATTAAGAAGAAAGCTATTTTATAAAAAGTTTCAGTGGGGCATACCAAAGTAACATTTAGTCTTCTAAAATAACAAGGATAAATGGGACAAATTTGCATTTCATACAAGAGACACAAAAAAGCAGGGCGTTCTGTTGTCTTTTATTCTTCCCACTTTACCCTGATATATGCTGGCACTTTATTTATGTATTTAATATTTTTTTAAAGCTGAAAGACAGCAGTATGAATAAAAGTAAAAAAAAAAACAGCAGCCAATGAATTATAAGAATTATTTCTGCTTTCTAGAGCTTTTTTAAAAAGTTAGTTAATATTTACAAAGTAATAGTTTACTGAATTATAGATAATAAGAGGACAGCAAGTTAAGTGAAAAAGATCAACAGTTTAGGAGGAGCAAGTTCAAGATGAAGCCTCATTCTAGATCATATAAATAAGCCCAAGGTAAGTATTCAAAGAGATTGTTTCCTTCATTCCCTTAAAAAAATATTTTAATACTCCCATTATTTTCTGAACTAAGTCCCAGCCAATCTCTTCTCTAGTATAACTTGAATAAAATTATTCCTTACTGATTTTACTTCCATTAAATTAAATGCATTTTATCCTTCCTTTCTGCTTCAAAGAATCATCGACATCTCTATTAGATGATAAAAGAACTAAGTTATACTATTCAAATTTTCACCAAACTCTTATTTCTCTCTTATTGGAATTATAAATGCAGATGTTTCTAAAGGAGAAAAGAAATACAGTACTCATAATATTTTGTCAGATCGGCATACTAGGATCCATTATTACAACTGTACCACTTGGACCACTCCTTGCGTCACCCTCACTGCTCTATACAGCTCTGAATAGATGTTCCTGTCTCATCTGTGCTCTTCCACCTGTGACCTAGACTGAACTCTCGAATCCCTCATTCTTTTCCTATATTTACATCTGCTTCCTAGCCTAACTTTTGACTCTCTCCAGGATGCAGGAAACCTGACAGTGAGTCATTTAGTGGTCCCTTTAGGGGAATCGCAGACAAGTCTTAAGGAGTCAGATGGAGGTTACTGCAAGGGATGAGCAAATAATAATATTTAATAATGTACGATTGGAATAGTAAGATAATATTTGAACATAAAATGACTGAGGGCCAGTCTACCTAAACCATGAATTGACATTTTCCATACCATTTACCTGTGTTTATTTGCAGGTTGGCAGAAGATTCATTATGGAAATGGAGGGTTTTTTTCTTAATTGTTTGATGTAATGTTTTATGAAAACATTACTTTGTATTCAGACTCATACCTGCATACTATTAATTTGTGTAAGTAAACATAAAAATATCAAAGCCAAAAATAAATTTATGTATCATATTCAATTGATTTCTTTTGCAACTTACCTATAGCTCTATAAATGAATTATCCAGATATTACACCTTCATATCCATATTCTAAGACTGAATCAAATGAAGATTTTATTTCACCTCTTTCTCTTACTTCAGCATACTCTCTACAAGCCTGTTTCCCAACCTGTGGAATAAGCAAAATAAGATGACAGTTTCCTCTGGAGTGTATCAACACACGCCAGAGCAATAAAAACTCTGATAGCAAAGATTAAGGTTTCTGACCCCAATTGTGGCATCTCAGCTTTTTAGAGAGCCACTGGAGAATGGCTTTGAACCTGCCCTCACTATCTCACGCTCTCTCCTCAGTGCACAGGGCGTTCCACAAACATTTTGAAACTAAGAAATCTCTCTTTCAGAATGGAGCTCTAGGGATGATTTAAATCTTTTGACCCACTGGCAAATTCCTCCATCCTGGAGGATTAATTGACTGTTCAGTCGATAAACTTTTGAAGACTTGAGGGAAAG
>CM053574.1:85441489-85530809 GCA_028646485.1 Cryptoprocta ferox | reverse complement strand
CCCCCAGCAGTGCTATTGCTGGGTCATACGGGAGTTTTATTGATAGTTTTTTGAGGAACCTCCACACTGTTTTCCAGAGCAAAAAGCCACACTTCTGGTTAACTTGTATGTGACTAAAGTTATTTAACAATAAAAATGAATTTTATTTGTGAGATCACTAGAGATACGATGATGTGCTTAATCAGTAATTCAATGATTTATAATAGATATATACATTATTATGCATATATTATTGCTATAATTAATATTGTTATAAATATAATTATATATAAACATATAATTTTATTGAAGGACCCCTATCTGTTGAGTCAATATTTATATAAAAAATTAATTACAGGTAAAAATTCCTCAAAAAGATGGGCCCTAAGTAAAGTTAACAATTAACTCTATAGGACTAATCTTTAAACTAGAACCATTGCAGTAAGAGGAAAAGAGGAATTTATTTTATTTTATTTTATGAATAGTTTTTATTCAACCTATTTTATTTCCTTAAGTTTATTTAGTTATTTTTTAGAGACAGTGAAAAAGCATGCAAGCATGAGTGGTGGAGGGACAGAGAGAAAGGGAGGGAGAATCCCAAGCAGGCTGCAGGCTCCACACTCATCATGGAGCTCAGTGTGGGGCTCGATCCCAAAAACTGTGAGATCATGACCTGAGCTGAAATTAAGACTCAAAAGCTTCACAGACTGAGCCACCCAGGTACCCTTTATTCAACCTATGTTAGACCTGTATTGAATTATATGTGAATATCAGTTTAGTAATTTGAACTAGAACACTATGGAGGGGGGAGTGTAATCCAGGTATCTGAAATACATGTCTCATTTTTGCATCAGACTCAATCACTATTTTTATTTTGTTCTCCATATAAGTGAAATTTTACTGAAGTAACAGAGGGAGTAAGAATAAGATAGAGTGAGTGGGGGGCAGGAAGGAGGAAGGGAGGGAGGGAGAAAGAGAGAGAGAGAAAGAGTGCAGGAATGCACTTGTACAAGCCCAAGAGGGTGAGTTTGGATTGAGGGAGGAAAAACATGGCAACCTTAAGGAGAAGAAAGTTAAGCTATTGGCAATTATTTCTCTATTGCAACATCTATTTTTTAGGTTTATAAATATGTCAAATCAAGCACTCGGGAAAATGGTTTACAAATGCATAACTCTAAAAAAAATAAGATCAAAAGGAGATCAAAGACAGCATTAAAAAGATTAAGCTTAAAATGGTGGATGGAGATCAGCTTTCCATTTTACTGTTATTTAGAATCATTGGGGTCCAATTTCAACCATACATAGAAAAATGAATTGATTTTAATGGCATGTATGGAAAAAATTTTGCCCAAAATACTCTAACAAAAAGATTCCAAGAAAGCAGATATGCCTATAATGGTATTAGTGCTCTATGCTTTAAAACTGGAATTGTATAGTAAAAGAGAAAGAATATAAAGAAAGAAAAGTCAGGTTGGTACTCAGAACTTTGGTGTAAGATCTTTTATATCATCAAGCCCTAACTTTCAGCCCATCAGTTGTCAGTTTAAAAAGCACACAATTAAATCATGTTTCTACAGACAACCCTCGTCAGAAACAAAAATGATAAATTCACCTGAAAGGTACAGGTGAAGTTTAATAATATGGAAAATCCATGTTTTCTTGTATTTGCTTTTAAAGAAGCTGGCAAATAGTTATAAACTTTTACAAAAATAGACTTGATCTAAATTCAACACATCTTCAGCTTTATAAAAGTTCACATGCTCTGTGTTTATTCACCTATTCTAAACTTGTTTTTTTCTTGCATATGCTTGGCCGAGTGCTTATGAATTTTTAAGCAGTCAGGATCAAATAAACATTGAAAAGTAAATAAAGGCATTTCTAATACTATCAAGGTGTTATGGTGGATTTGCATTCCAGCAAAAAATCCATGAAGAAAATATATTCTCATCAAACAAGATCCTTTCACAATTCTACTCTTCTCTAGAGGCTTACATTTCATAATTAAAGGCTAGAATTTTCCTTTTGTTGATTTTATAGTATGTGTGATAGAAGTTAGTCCATCTATTCATGTTCCTGGATATTAATAGACTGAACACTTCTAAGTAGAGTACATGACATTTGGACGTCGCTGTTTTGGCACAGCAACAAATTTGCCTTGGAATTATTCTTTTCAGACCTTGAAAAATTAAGGGTTTTTCTTTCACTTTTTTTTAAAATTGCTATGTCATATACATAACAGACATCCTCACTCCATTCCTGAGTCTCCCCTAACTACAAGTTTATATGTCCCTAACTCTCAGAACTACTGAGACCAAGGAGGCAATGAGAATCTTTGGTTGCATATGGTGTGGAGAGATGCTGGGCAAGAGTTTGAGAAAAAGCAGGATGTAAGAAATAGGGCAAGGCTTGGAGATACTATGAAGGTTAGGGACGTGCAGTTTCCATCTGATGTAATTCATAAGAACAGTTCCATTTTTTTATCAATCGTTTTGTTACAGATGCATCAAAACAGCTGCTTCTGTTAGAGACCATCAGAAAACAGATGGTACCCTCAAAAGGTAATTAAGGAGAGTTTAAGGAAAGAGTTTTCACACATATGTAGGCAGGGTTAAGGAAAAGACTTGGCCTGCTGGATGATTTCAGAAGGAGTAGCCATGCAAAGCTGTGACCACCACAGCTCTGAACTCAGAGAGTGCAGCTATAGCTGAGTTCTGAATCCATCTGGTTAAAAGGTAAGGGAACTCATTTGAATCTATAGATAGAATAGACACTTCTAGGAGCAAAGAAAGTAGAGAAGAGCAATGGAGAGTGGATCTGGAATGGAAAATAAGAATACCTAAGCATAGTTCTTACTTTTGCCCCTAAAGATACACATTCCTTTATCTTATATTAGTTATATTATACCTGGTTGGTGTCAGTGTAATCATAATCTTACCCAAAACCTAAGCTGAAACACTGGCTGACATTGATATACTCTTTTACATGATAGGAACAGGGGGATAATATGCAGAGTGAGGGGATATACAAATAATCTGTGGAAAACATCGATTATCTTCTTAGAAAAAAAAAAGATTGGTGCTCTCAGTCTTGTTTTTATTTGTGTATTTTTCAACTTTGCAAAATCAGATAGTACCAGGATCATGATGGGATGTTTGGATGCCATCATCACGTAGTGGCCCATGGTCTGGTGTTCACGCTCTGTTCCAGGCCCCATAGCAAGCATAGAGCTGCTTTTCAAGCATAGAGTAGCATCTCCTGAGGAGGAGGTCTATTCCGAAGACCAAGACATCTGCACTGTGATTACCATATTGAGATTTGTCAGAGGCTCCTATAATATCCATATATTCCAGAAACTTCCAGTACATAAAACTCAAGTGATAGGCCGGTTTGCCGGCAGCGTGGATTTGCTGAAGAAAGACCTTATATAGATACTTCCTGTACCCTTTCAAAAACAATATAAATGTGTTCTCTTAGCAATTGCAACAGCTTTTATATTCAAGGAAATATATTATTTTTCATCAGATAAAGGTATCAGATTGTTTCAAGGTGTTTTTGAACAAACCCTAAAGAGGGCTTTTTTCCTTACTTCCACCTCTCTTCCTCTCTACCCCAACCCTCAGTTGTTTATTTCTTATTATATTCTCAACTCCTTCTTGCAAGAAAGCACCCAGCTTATTTCTGTGCAAAATGTGGGCAAACTGAGGTCGCCACGCCAACAGTTTGAGAAATAAGAGAAAACTGCTCATTCATGCGAGATAATTATTTCTTTTGCTTTCCTCTCTCAACTATAACTTCAATGAGGGGAAAAGCTGTGCTTCTTCAGGAAGTGACTCTATTTTAGAATTTCATTTTACATCGTGAAGTTCTACACCACAGAATCTTGATAAAGTACTTTGAGAAACTCTTTGTGGAGGAGCAATTTTAGCAGAGGTAAATTCACATTAAGTTTTCTGCAACAATTAGAGCAATATGATTGGCAGGCCTAGGATGATACAATGTCTATTTTATGCACTGCGACTTGGATAAAAATGGTCGGATATGAAATAAGGAGAAGTAGGGGTTATGCTGTGGAAATTTACTTCACCAATTTGAATATTTATCTTATTGTAGGCGTCCTAGGAGATTTCAAGTTTAACTCAACATATGGTCTGTAAATTTTAAATTAAATTTATTTTATAAATTTGACACAATAGGAGTTAAGCTCAAATGAAGGATATAAGCATATGGTGGATTTTCCACTAATTGAGAGTGTTACACCATGAGAAGTAAGTAGAAAAGGGGTTTGGTAGCTTTAGTTTCATTTTTGTGACTATATATAACTGAACAGATTACTTTTATTCTTTGTTGGTTGTTATTCTAAAGCATAGGTGAAAAAAATATTTTTACTAAGGCACATTTAAGGAAATAACTGTTCCACTAAAACAATTTCAATTTTATATATGTATTTATTTTCAAACACAGTTATATGCATATATGCACTCAAGTATTCATAAACACATATATTTCTGCTCGCCCAACAGTTATTCCTCTTTTTCTACTGCTTTGAGGCACAACTGATAAATAAAATTTTAAGATACTTAAAGTGTACAACATAATGATTTGACATATGTACACATTGTGAGCTATTCTCTTTTAACAAAACAGTAAATTTCCAAGTGGTAAGAATCTCTAAACTCAGGACATTATTGGAGGGAGGCATTTTTCAACCTTCCACACACCTTCTACTATCCCTACAATCCTCTCTAACCTAGCTCTTGCTCCCATCACACCACTAAAATCACCCTGAATAAATTCACCAAGGATATGAAACCCCTAAGTGCACAAATGTTTTTAGTCCTCATATCTTTCCCAGTATCTGAGTCAGTTGTCAACTCTTAGGAAGAAGAATTTTCTTCTTGAACACTTTTCCTTAGCTTCCTTGACACTATACACTCATGACTCATTGGTTCCACTTTCCCTTTACTCAGTCTTTTTGCTTACTCATATTTAAACAAAGAACACACTTCTCAGACCTGATTCTCACTCATCGATACAATGAGTGCATATTTCTCCTGTCCTGCCCCTTTCTACTTAATTGTTCTGAGAAATGTAGACATAAGCATTAAACTGAATGGTTTATTTGTTATAAATTAAACATTGAGTAGAATGGTTTAGGGCCATGAGCTTTCCAAACAACACAAAAAATCTTTATTTCTGCCTGGTGAAGTGACAGAGCCAGGAAATGTTAAATATTCTGCTGCCCTGTGTCCTAGCCTCTTCACTTTTGGCCACGTCCAGGCTCCTTCCTGATTTTGCTAATACAAGAAAGGCCACTGCGTCAAGAAGGAGTTCTGGACAAAATCTACTAGCTTCCTGAATGTCATTGCCACCACACAAAATGCAAGCTACCAAAAGAGCTGTTTCTGAACACTAAGATTCCAAAAGATTCATTCCTTTTATGTGGACCTTTTCCCTGAGTTTTCCTTCCAAATCAAGAGGTGTATAGAATTCTACTAAGAAAAGTGGTGAGTGACTATGGAGTTGCACATCTCCTCTTCTCTCCCCTCATTTCCCATGACTTCTCACTGGGACCTGTGAGAGAAGAGTGAGTTTTCTCTCAATGTTTTTTGTTTGTTTTTAATATGCTATCATTTTCATTTCTAGTCTAAAGGTTTTGGGGTGTGAGACAAACTTTTCTTCTGTTTCTATGGCTGAAATGGGATTTTTCTTGTCTACTGGGAAAAATACTTTTGATATTTTAACATAGATCTTGGAATGAGAGAGCTGGATACTCTGTTCAAGAAGGTGCTATTTTGGAAATAATACCACACACTAGGATTTTTTTTTCCCAATCTACAAGCAGAAGGAAATTAAGGGTATCTCTACAATCAATTATATGACTCTTTATCATCAGTTCTTAAGAGTGATTTACTGGTTCTCTCTCTATATGAGTATAATCCAGGATGAAACATCTCCCCTCAAATATTTCAGAAAATGTCTTGAGATCCACAGGGGAAGTAGGCTCTAAGATTTCTATGTGGAAAAAATTGTAATATTCATTTGGGAATCAATAAAGTATGAATTTTGTAATAAATAGAAATGGAAAATATACATTTTAAAATATATATTTTAAAAATAATAAGAGTTGCCAGAAAAGATAAAATGTACATGTAAAATATATATATGTACATATACATTTGAAAAGAGAGTCACAGTATTTTTATAGAGATTTTTTTTTAATTTTAGAATTAGTGAAATAAAATTATTTTATGGGGGGTACTGCTTTCCCTCATTACTGCCTGATCTGGAAGTTATAGAAAAATATGATTTTATAAGCCAAATCATCTATTCCTATTTCTGCAGATACATTGTAGTTCTCAAGTTTATTATACAGAAGTAAAAAAAAAAAAGGCTCTCAGAGAAAGTGAAATAGAACATTTTTGCAACAGAAAAAAAATCACTATGTGTTAGAAACTGGTATTTCCATTCTAGGAAACTTTAATCCAACTGGCTGTGTGTGTGAAATAATGAGCCCAAGAGTCAACAAACATCATTTTTTTCCCCAATAGCAAAGGTCACAAGCCTTTGGTTGTACACACTGGAACTGTTCAAACTTGTGGGTACATGAGGCTCATTTAAGGAGTCTGTCTGTGTTGACAGCTACTGTATCTCCATTAGTCAGAGTATAACTTATTTTAAGGGTGATTGTGGCATGTTCAAATGCTGAATTTAGACAAGAATCTTAAGAAATATAATTTTATGGGCAATTGCAAAATGACATTTGACCATTTCAAGTAATGTCCTAGTATAGTCGACCTCAAGGATGTAGTCACTTTAGACATGTTAAATACATTTCCCCCCCAAATTCTGGGGAAACTAATTAAATTATGAATTTATAAAGCCATGAAAATATTGTGATGGTTAATTTTGTGTGTAGGTGTGACTGGGTCACAGGATGCACAGATTAAAAGATTATATCTGAGTGTGTCTCTGAGGGTGTTTCTGGATGACATTAACATTTGAACAGGTGAACTCAGTAATGCTTCTGCAGTGTGGGTGGGCATGATTCCTTCAGCCTGCCTGGGACATTAATTTTCTGCTCTTGGACTTGGATTAATAGCCTTGGTTGTCATAGCCCTTAGGCCTTTCTTCTAGAATTATACCACTGGCTTTTTTGGACCTCCAGTTTGCAGACAGCAGATTATAGGAATTCTCAGCCTCCACAAAAATAATACTATAGTCTTGGGGCCATTGCTGAGAATAGTGCTACCATCAAGGAGTTGAAAGATGCATGTGTGATGATTCTTGCCATATCCTCATTCAACTCTCCTAATTGTGTAGAAGACAGATGGATTTTGGAGATTGGCATTGGATAAACTAAACCAGGTGGAGACTCAAATTGCAGCTTCCATATCAGATGTGTTTTAATTGCTTAAGTAAATTACCACATCCCTGGTACATAGTGTGCAGTTATTGATCTGAAAACTGCCTTTTCCTCCACCCTGTCCATAAGGTCTGCCAGAAGCAGTTTGTTTTTAGCTGGTAAGGCCAGCAATATACCTTCACTGTCTTACCTCAGGGTTAGATCAAATCACTAGCCCTTTGTCATAATTTAGTCCACAGGGATTTTGATCACCTTTCTCTTCCATAGGCTGTTACCCTGGTCCATTACATTGCTGATTGGGCTTAGTGAGAGAGAAGTAGCAACTACTCCAGACTTGGTAGTGATAGATTTGCATATCAAAGGATGAGAAGTAAATCCATTCCAACAAAAGTTCAGAGAACTTTCACCTCAGGAGCTCTGTGGTATAGATCATGTTGAGATATCTCTTCTAAAATGAAGGAGAAGTTATTGTACCTGGTCCCTCCTGCAACAAAAAAGAAAACACAATGGCTAGGGGATCTCTGCATTTTGGAGGCAACATATTCATTGCCAACAACTCATTTGGGTGTGTTACCCTAGCACATTTACCAAAGACCTGAACATATGCAAGTTTTGAAGGGGGCCCACAAAGAGAAGGCACTGCAACAGAACAAGATTTTCTGCAGCTTTGGCCAAAGGATCCAGCACACTCATGGTGCTTTAAAAGAGTCAGTGGCAGACAGTGATGCTTTTGAAGACTTTGACAAACCCTTTTAAGTGCATTGCAGCACAGGACCTCAGGATTTTGAAGCAAAGCCCTGTCATCCTCAGCAAATAACTATTCTCCTTTTGAGGAACAGCCTTTGCCTTCTAGTGGCCTTAGTAGAGACTGAATGTTTAACCATGGGCCACCAAGTCACCATGAGAAGTCCCTTCCCCATACAGTATATGCTGCCAGATAGCTCACGGAATTCACTGGTCTCACTATATCCCAACCCCCTCCCCCATCCTGAAGCAGTAACATTTTTGCTTTCCCCATGAATTTATGTTTTGATAGCTCCAAATTCTTAGTCCTAGAGGGAGGAATGCTTCTCCTAGGAGACACAATGATTCTGTTCAACTAAAAGTTAAGACTGCCACATAGCCAGTTTGGGTTTCTCATGCCTCTGAATCAACAGGCAAAGAAGAAAGTCGCAGTGCTCACTGGGGTGATTTATTCTGACTACCAAGGGAAATTGGACCACTACTTCCCAGGGGAGGTAGGGAAGACAATATTTGGAATATAAGAGATTCCTTAGGGCATCTCTTAGTATTACCATGCCCTGCAATTAAGCTCAGTGGAAAGGTATAACAATTCAATCCAAGGCTATACTACTAAATGGCTCAGATTCTCCAGGAATGAAAGTTTGGATCGCCATACCAGGTAAAGAACCAAGACTTGCTGAGGTGCTTGCTGAAGTCAAGGGGAATACAGAGTGCACAGTGGAAGAAGGTAGTTGTCATCACCAGGTCTGAGCATGTGACCACTGAAGATTAGAAATATGTTTTCCTTCTCTTAGTCCTTTATTATGTGATATGGAATACATGAGATGTGTTGACTTTCTATCATTTCATGAATTACTGTTAATTTTACATTGCATTATTTAACTTAAGGGATACTGAATTGAAGAGTAAACATCACTCAAGGACTTTACCTCCTCTTCTGGGGAAGGGGTTATTGCACTGTTGGAACATGTTAGACAGAATTATGATCTCATTATTTTATTTATTTGGAGAAAAGTATGGTTTAAGGAGATTCATAGGAGTTCTAGGTTGACAAGGGGTAGACTTATAAGAGTTAATTTTATTTGTCTATGTGACTAGGGCACAGTGTGTCCAAATTGAACATTATTTCTGGGTATGTCTCTGAGGTATTTCCATTATGATTGGTGATGATTATGATTGGGGGACTCAGTAAATTATCCTCCCCCATGTAGTGGGCATCATCCAATCCAATGAGGGCCTGAAAAGGACAAAAAGTGGAGGAAGGATTTACCCCCTCCCTGCCTGCCTGATGAGCTGGGACATAAGCCTTCTCCTATCCTTGGACTGGACTATTAGATTCGTTTCTCTGAAAAACCCTGATTCATACAAATATGCAAGAATATTATATTTTTTGTGCTAGCCAAATAATAAAAATAGGTACAAAAATGTAAATATTACTATGATGCATTTCAAGGGAAATAAATAAGATCTCTTGCTTAACGGTTATGTACCTGCCCAGCCCCTGCCTCCATCATCACTATTGACTTGCCTGAAATTTAACAATTTCAGATCTATTTCTTTGAATCTGTTGGTACATATCTAGCATGATTATTAAAATACAAATGTAGCAATCTGTGATACTTCTCTTATTAATTATCACCCTGGGAGTAATTACAAAGGGCAGCAACCTCAGAGCAACTTAGAGTTATGGGAGCAGAGGGGTTTGAAAGAAATGCTGAGTGTGTGGACTGCAAACTTTGTCTTTATCAACATTTTACTGGAGACCTAACTCTAATTGTTAAAACCCTGCAAAAGCCATGTCCCAAAATGGTGAAGAGTGTCCATTCTAGAAAAAATTACCAAGGTTTGAATCTAGGCTAAATACATTTCTAGTTGTGTGAATTTGGCTATGTTATTTAACTTCTTTCTCACTGTTTCCTCATTTATAAAATGTGGATGATACTTTACAGGGTTATTTTAAATACTGAATATATTAATAAGCAAAAAAAAAATAACAGTGCACAGCCATTTTAATTAAGAAGTGTTAGCAAGTTTCAAAAAGTAGTGGATAATTTCAAAAATACAGTGGATATTTAGTAATATGTACATGGCTTTAAGCTACATATTGCTTAGACTGAAATTTGCCAAGAACATAAAACCTTTATATGTATATTTAGTTATTTGTAGTAGTATTTTCTGCAAATGCATTCCTAGTAATAATTTTTCTGGCTAGTTTTACCTGTTTATAAATTTGAAACTTCTACATACATAAAAAAAACTAATCTATGAATACTTACCAAATTATGTTTAAGTGTACCATTTTAAGATCTCACTATGATTTGAACTCCACAGACTTGTATAAACGTGGGCATATGTTCCCATTCCTTTATGACATATTAAACATTTTTAATTTAAATTTAACAGTTTTCAATTAATTTAGCTCTTATATTTTCATGAAGCTTTCATCTACTTAGAGATAAAACATGTACTCTACATATGTTTAATTATTTCAAACTCCAAGAAATGCATAAATTTTATGGCACCATAAAATGTACTTTTAATAGTTTTTATTATTTAATTATACTGTTCTGTATAACTGAGAATAAAGCCAACAAGAATAAAAAATTTTCTATCACTTCTCAACCATGTAGGTTTTAATTTTTACTCTTCTTCATCCAAATGTCATACCATGATTTTACTTAAAAATTCAATAATATACTTAACAATTGTGATCTACAATTACTCCAAGGCATTTCTGAAATTCGTGGTGGTATGTAGAGTAAAATATTAATAATTTTTTATAAAGTTGCCATATTCTATGTTGGTTACTGAGGTTTATGGCTACTTTTTGTGTTTTTAACAAATCATTTTCTTCAATGAAATACCATAAGTAAATGTAATGGATATTTTATCATGTACATTTATTTCATATTGGTTTACTTAGGTTACTATATTTATACTGTGCTTTATGCTTTGGCTAATTTTACCATGTACTTATATATCCATCCCATAATTATCCCAATTTATCCCAATTATTTCATGTACTTCATAACTCAATTGTCATGTAAATTTACCTCATGATTAAAGATTTTTCTTTCTATAATCAGCATCTCCATATCTAATATGTAAGCCTATGTTTTCCAAGATCCTAAACTAAGGTTAGGTTAGGAAGTGGGGCCATGTGGGTACAGACAAATGACTGGGGGCTCTAACCATTTCACCTTCACAATTAAGAAGCTGTGAGAAAGACTAGCAAGGTGCTAATTTTCCTATTTAGGATATGAGTAAACACACACAAAACAATTTAATAATTTTTCAGTTTCATTCAGGACCTGTTTGGATAATCCAGAATAAGCTCCTCTTTTTAATAGCCTTAACTTAATCACATCTTTGCCATGTATAGTAATATTCACAAATCCTAGGTGTGAATCTAAAAATCTCTTTTTGAGGCCATCATTTCACCTACTACATGGAATGACTCCATCAATCAGAAGAGATATTACATAGGGGAAGAAAATCTAGCCATATGTTGTCTGTAAACAATTCATTGAACAAAAAAGGAGACAAAATTCTGAAACTAAATTGTTATAGTTAGATACAATAGGTAAATATGAGCCCCCTAATAACTCAATATAGAAATTTTAATATCAAGTGATATATAATTTAAGTTGAAAGTATCACAAGTAGTAATACTTTAAATACATGTAAATAGAAAATGGATTCAAAAGTTACAACAACTTTAAATTGTTAATATATAGCCCCCAATTTTATAAACACACAACTAAAAACTTGGAGAGGGAAAAAGAACAAACTATTATAGTTTTAAATTCACCTATCACAAAAAAATATGCCAGTCACATAATAAAAAGGAAATCTATATGCAAAATTATAATGAAGTGATTAATATGCTTGAAACAAACAAAAAAAAATACCAAGGAATAGAGAAACTTTCTTAACTTGACCTAGTGTGTAAATTAAAAATTAATAATGAACATGATTTTCTTTTTCTTTTTCCTTTTGTTGTAAAAGCATTTAACATAAGATCTACCTTTTGGCAAATTTTTAAGTATATACAATATAGTATTATTAACCATAGGCCCTATATTGTACAGTAGATCTCTAGAACTTATTTATCTTCTAAAACTGAAACATTGTGTCCTTTGATCAACATCTCATTTTCCCCTCCTTCCAGCCCTTAGTAACTACCATTATACTCTCTGCTTCTATGTTTTGTCTAATATGATTCTTAATGGAAACTTGTTAGTAATGTTTCCCATGAAATCTGAAACAAGGTAAGAATTCTCACTATCGCCACTACTAATAAACATAGGATTAAAACTTATAGTCAGCAAAATTATTTTTTAAAATAAAATATAATAGTTACAAGGATTGGTATAGAAAAGTCAAAGTGCTATTTGCAGAATGATATGATTATCTTCATAGAAAATTCAACTAGATCAAGAGACATTTATAGAACTATGAGAAAATTTAGCAAATACCCTATATGCAAGACTAACTTATGAAGCCACCTGTGTTCTTCTATATCATCAACAGTCAATTAAGGATATAATAGAAAATGAGATATTATTCATAACATGAGAAGAAAAGACAATACAGATGGATAACATTTCTTATCAAATACTAAGGCAAAATTACAATGCCATGCTTTAATAAGCAAAATGGTGAAATTGACTGGTGTAGGAGCTTATAAATAATATGAGTATTGTGGGCTGAATGGTGACCCTCCCTGAAAATACATGTCATGTCCTGGACCTGTAAATATCACCTTACGTGGCAAAATAGTGACTATTATTTTATATGGCAAAAAAAAAAAAATGTGGTTAAGGATCTTGAAAGGAGGAAGTTATCCTAGATTACCAAGGTGGCCCCTAAATGCCATCACAAGTGAAAAAGGCAGAGGGAGATATCTTACATAGATGCATAGAAGAGAAAGTGATATAAACATGGATTGAAGAGAAATGTGGTCATGAGTCAAGGAAAGACAGATGTGGCCATGAGCCAAGGAAAGCTATAAGAGGAAGGAATGGATGATCCCCTAGAGCCTCCAGAAGGAGTATGGCCCTATTGACACCTTGATGTCTTTCATGTTACTTTGAGAAATAATTTGTGAAGTGAGCCCCAGCATCTTTGAAGAGATCTTTGGTATTTCTTTTCTGTAGGCCAGAAATTACAGTGGGAGCTGACTACTAGTGAACAGTGATCCTTATATGAAATGGGGATAACTGATGCCAGCATGGCAGGGGACCAGGGGCAGAACTCAATCACCAGAGACAAAGTGGGTCTGGTTACCATAATGGACAGTGGAGTCCAAGCAGTAACCAGAATAATTCAGAGATAAGGAGTTTATGAAATTCTTTCTTAACAAAAGGTAATGGAAAAGTTCTACATTGAGTAACTTGAATCACTGAAACAGAGAACCATGTTCCCTCAAACAATTCCCAGATGTGAACCAGTTAATAATAGACCTAGAACTCCTCAAAAGAAGAGAAGGCCAGCTTCCCTTGAGAAAGAATCCAGCTACCCTGCCCAAAATGTATACTGTTGATCTTTCTCCCAGCCTTCTTGAAATGGGGCATATGGCCTTCTAGTAGGTTTACTACAAACTGGGGAAAAGAAAATATCCAGATTTTTTTGAGAATTACTGGCCATGGGCTCTGAAGTGATAATAATTCTAGGAGATTCATGTCACTGTGGTTGATTATTCAGAGTAAAAGTTGGTGGAGGTCAAGTGATGAATGGAGTTTCAGCTCAGTTTCATCTTACACTAGGTCCATTGGATTCTCAAGCCCATCCTATGGTTGTTTCTTAAGTTCCAGAATGTATAATTGGAATGAACTTACTTAGCAAACTGCCAGAATCTACACATTGGCTCCTTTATCTGCGGAGTGAGGACTTCTCTGGTAGGAAGGGCCCTGTGGGAACCACTAGAACTGCCTCTATTTGGGACAAATGGTAAACCAAATCTATATGACATTTATGGAAGTATTTCAGAAATTAATGCCACCATCAAGGATTTGAAAGGCAGAAGTGCTGATACCCACCACATCCCTATTCCAATTACTTTATTAGTCCTGTGCAGAAAACAGATGGATCCCATAGAATGACAGTGGAGTTTTATAAAATTAACCAAATGGTGACTCCAATTGCAGCTGCTATTCCAGATGTGACTTCACTGCTTCAGCAAATTAACACGTCCCCTGGTACCTGATATGCAGCCATTTATCTGGTGAATGTGTTTTCCTTGATGTATGGTAGCGAAGATCACAAGAAGCAGTTGATCTTGGCTAGCAAGGCCAGCAATATACCGCCATTGTCCTCCCTTAAGGGTGTCTCCAGGGCTGTATAATAATTTAGTCTGTAGGGAGTTTGATTGTTTTTCCCTTTCCCAAGATATACCAGTCTATTGTATTGATAATATTATGCTGATTAGGCATAATGAGCAAGAAGTAGAGACTACTCTAGACTTACTATTACAACATTTGCATGTTAAAAGCTGAGAAATAAATTCCACAAAAATTCAGGGGACTCTCACCTTCATAAAATTTCCAGGAGGCCTGTAGTGTGGGGCATTGTGAGATCTCTTCTAAAGTGAAGGATAAGTTGCTGCATCTGTTCCCCTTCTCTAAGAAAAAAAGAGGCAGTGGCTAGTGGGCCTCTTTGGATTTTGGAGGAAACATATTTATCATTTGGGTGTTATATTCTGAGCCAGTTAGCAAGTGGCCTGAAAGTCTGCTAGTTTTGACGGGGCCCAGCACAAGACAACCTGTGGAACAGGTCCAGGCTGCCATGCCAGATGCTCTGCCTCTCAGGCTGTAAGAGTCAGCAGACACTGAAAATAAGATTACTAACACATTTATACAGAAGTGCTCATTCCCACTAATAATTAAAGTAATCCAAATAAGAAGGCAATAGGATACCACTTTATGGACATAGACTTGGCAAAGTTGGGAAGGTCAGATAATAAGTTTTGATACGGATGGGGGAAAAAGAACTATGACTATCTTGCAGTGAAGAGTGAAGCATAGTGGGGAACCTAGGTGGCTCAGTCAGTTAAGCATCTCACTCCTGATTTTAGCTCAGGTCATGATCCCAGGGTCATAGGATAGAACCTGAGTCGGGTTCTGTGCTGAGCATAGAACCCGCTTTAGATTCTCTCTCTTGCTCTCTCTCTCAGTCCCCTTCCTCCACTTGTGCACTCTCTCTCTAAAATGAAAAACAAAATTAAAAAAATGAGTGAGGCATAGTTAGAAAGTCATCTATCTTAGAGAAAATTGTGTAATTATTCAAATTAAATATATCTAAAACCTATGACTCCCCTATTATGGGTATCTGTATTAAAATATATTTGTACTGGTCTATAAAAATTATATTTGTACATTTATTGCATCATTCTTCCAGTCAGAAGAGGTTGGAGACAACACAGCTTCCTATCACTAAAGGGACTAGAGAAGCAAATGTAAAGGATGCAGTGTTAAAAGCATGAACTTAAGGAACTCTCAGATGTATCAGATCTTCTAGAACATATTTTTGTACTAGATTAAAAAATAATGAGCTTCATAGCAAGACTTCATTTCTGTAAATCAAAAATACATACAAAGACAAAGGAATGTGATATATTTTAGACATGTGTATATCCAAAGACATATATCAAATACATTCAAAGGCATATCTGTGTAAGGAAGGGAGATATAACTAGAGAGTCTGGATGGAGGGGAAATAATAAAAATTAAAATAAAGCAAATTATATTTGATGATGGATCATAGTGTGCAATAATCTGAAGAATTGGTCAACTTAAATATACATATCTGAGCACAAGGAGATGAGAGAAAGACAGAAAGCAAGAGATAAAAACTACTGTTACAAATTTCAAAATTGAGAGCATATTTATATATTTAGTAATATGTATTAAGATATTTAAAAATGTCTATCATTTACCCACCAATACATTTAGAGCTATTTATCATACGAGAATAAGGCTGTGGCCAATGCTTGTGTTATGTGGCATTCATCAATGCACTATTCAGAAAAGTGGAAGATTTAAGGATTCTAAAAATACATGAATGTGGGATTAGTTAATTATTGGTTAAATAAAATATAGAAGAGTTGAAAGCAAAGCTTACAAATTACATTGTAGAGATACCGACACAGGGAAAAACATGGATTTTATTTTTATGTTAAAAATCAGATTACAAATTAGAATATGCAGAATATATATACATATGTAACATGCAAAGAGAATGACTGAATGAATATATAGATATAAAATTCTGATAGTTATTTTCTCTGAGGTATGAAACTCAGCAAACATGTATTAATGAGTTAATAAAAAGAAAAAAACAACTATTCTCTGAAAGAAAAAGGACACTCTTTGATATATATATTTCCCATCAAAAACTAGTAATGACTCAAAGATATAATAGGTCTGGTTACCTACTTACTTTTATAACAAAGAGTTAATTTTATTTCTTCCAAATTATTGTCATTACTGTGCAACTTCAGACATTCATTCTTTTAGTAGTTTATTAAATAGTCACGGCATTGTCTCTCACTTAATGTGGATATTAAGGGATAAAGATATCTCTACCATAGAGAAGCCCATGGTAAAGACATAAAATATTTGTAAATAGATAAATTATACAATACTACAAGACAAAGACTCAGTGTGGAAACATGGCCCAAGTGTTTTTGAATCCTAGAGACATATTATTATGTCCTATGTGTCCTTGCCTATGAGACAACATAGTATGGAAATGGAATAATCTGAGGAAGACTAAGGCTGAATCTGAGATAAATCAATTTAGTTGTGGGATGGACTGGCTTCTTTTGGGAATGGTCTTCCATATCACAGCATCCAAAGGTATCATTTTCTGAGAGATATATAAAAGTATATGTCTTAAATATAGCAAAGGTAGTCACCTGTTGGAAAGTTTTAGAAAATGTGTTTTGGTAGAAGTAATACCCGACAAGTTCTTGAAGCTCTTTGGAAAATTTTGTGCTCTCAAGTGAGAGAGCTTGAAAAGGCAAAGGCAGGTATATGGACCCCATACATATTGGCTATAGGGTATAAATTAGAGGTCAAGAAAATCCCTTTCCTTTAGGGACTGAGCAGATAGAGTGTGCTAAGTACAAAATTTGGAGGCAGCTGGGCCCACTCAGGGACATCAGACACCAGGTCTGTAGCAAAGGTTTGTGTTGATGTTTGTTTCATGATGAATAAAGTTCCAGTTCGGATGCTATTAACACAAATCAAATGGCATCAATAAACATGTCTGAGAAAGGTGATTACTCAAATGATACCCTACTATCTTCCACATCTCAAAAAACTCCCAAATGTACTAGAACCAATGAATGATGCAAAGAACAGGAAACTAATACACTATTTCATTTTTTCAACAGGTTGACAGTAAGAATCACTTAACGAAGAGACTCTTCTAAAGGGAACATGTGTAAGAGTGACTTTTTTTCTAACAAAAGGAAAGCTGTTTTTGCATTTTCTAAGTATAAGATCTTGGCAGTTGATTTGGGCTGTTCTTTGTGGTTTCTTCTTTGATTATTTAAGTGGAGGCAATATTTTCTTTTGTGAGGTATCTTTTTTAGCTATCATGTTGATGTCGTACTGCAGAAGTAAGGTCTATACATCTGTCTACCTCCAAATACAATACTAGCCATAATCTTTCAAGTCCTCATAAAATTCAACCTCCTTCATTGAAACTCAGTTCACTGAATTTACCCCTAAAGGGTGTTATCAAATTAAAATATATCAACATGCATACAAATGTTATATTAATTAATTTTAGTATGTGGTCTTCTGTGGGATTTCTAAAATTTTCATTTGATTAGCTTTTTTAAAAATAAAATCTTTCAGGGTTTCAAGATTATTTTATGACTTATAATATATATAACGCATCTTCAAAATATATTGACTCTTGAAATAACTTAAGATCCATGTATTGCATTTATGTCAGTTTACAGATCACACTCAAGTACGTTGATTTCAGAGTTTTCTTTGGCACTCAATTTAAAGTTACAACATTGGTCTTCCAAATCTGACATTTGTATGATTGGTGGATTGCATTGCAATTTTATTGACCTTTATCTTGTTTTTGTGCTCACTGGCTCGTCAGATGCCATTCTGTCAAAAAAACATTAATAATTTCTCTCCTTCTCTGTCAATTAGTGTATCTTTTGCAAGAACCTTGCTGATCATTCATGAATAGTTCTTACTTAGCTTGGCTGTAGCCTTCAACTCTCTATAACCTTATAGCCTTCAGAGAGCTATTTGTCTTTGCATTTCCTAATCTTGGATCTATATACCAGTAGACCCAAGGGCTATTTCTCAGTCCCAAGGTGGCAACACATACTTTCTTATTTCTTTGCCAAAGCTGCCTTTTACTCCCCCTTTAAAACAACCATTACCTTCTAAATTCTTTGAGGATCCTTTTCTCAAGAGTGGCTTAATTTTTCTTGCTGGCTCTAAAGAAAACCTATTACTAACCCACTACTAAGTCCTGCTAGTATAAATTCTGATAACCATAAAGCAGTGGTAAGGGAATGATACATTTATTTTTAAATGGAATGTTACAAATATTCTCTATTATTGAGAATCTCAGCCCTAGTGTCTACTTTGTGATTTCTACTGTACTTAGGAAGATTTTCACTTAAGAGAATTTAGCTTAAAAATATGACTTCTGCTTTCTGTATTTAAATATGAATATAGTATTTACATTTTTCTCAAAACCTTTATTTTGAGATTTGTTGAACTAAGATTTGTTTATCAACTGTTTCTATTTATGTCCTTTTCCTATGAAGACTCTTTTACTCAGCAATTGCAGGGTTCCCCCAAACAAACAAATCATTCCAGGACAGTGAAGGTTTTCTAGGTTCTAATAGGTAACTTAGACATCCAAGGATCTTAAGATGGGGCTATCTCATGTTTTTGGCTCCTTGACTTGCTTATGGCAGTCTTTCATGTCTCTTTCATGAAACTGTAAGCTATGGGACAGCAGAGATTATGTCTCAATTGATGCTATATAAGCCAGTCTATAACATGGCACAGACTATATATCTATATAGATATCCAGATATATATAACTATAAATAGATATATAGAGATATATATGTATTTATTGAACAATTGGAAGATTGAATGAATATACTATCCATTTTGTTGGTGAACAAAAATCCTACTAATCCTTTCACTAAATTTGTTCCGTCTTTCTAATTTTGCACGTTTTAAATCTAAAGGGAACTCACCTTATATACTGAATTTGAATAACATTTATTTTTAACACATTACTCAATCATGATAAAGAATAATGAAGTCACAGACAGGTTGAATTCTTATTTCATTAGCATCTACCCAAACTGAGTATTATTCAAATATAACATTCTTACTAATTTTATGAAACCAAAATGGATAATGAAAAGATATCTTCACCTGTTATTAATGTTCCAGTTACCGAAGTGTAAAATTTTAATGAAAGTCTTCTTAGGAAACTTTACATAAAAAAATAGATATACTCAATGGAAAATGTGTGAAACATATTTAATGTGTTAAGTAGTTAAAGCCAGTCTACTGTCAATAACATGTTTAAAAAAAACCTCAACGTACATTATGTACAACTGAAAAGTTTCAATTTCCTTTCTGTGTGAGGAATTCTAAATTGTTTATCATGCTTTTAACATAAAATTACTTTGTAAACTCCATTAAATTGAAACCTTTACGTATTTATGTTCTTTATATTCTAAATTTTTGCATAAATATCCATCCTCTAAATAATGCCATTATTGTCAGAAAACTTCTAATAAAACCTTCCACGCAATTCATTACCCATATCCATTGGTCATGCCAACAACAGTTTGTAGGCCTTGTAGACTCTTCCTTCCTTTTTCCTCTATTCTTTGATCCTTTCCTTCTATGCTTCCTTCCTTCTTTCCATATTTATTGAGGCCCAATCTACTTGGGTTAAGGAACTAGGTAGAATTAGGGATATGGTACTGTACAAAACTGACATGGTCACTATCCCTTATGAATGTTCCAGTTTAGAAAGGAATACATTATGTTAATCAAAAAGCCATACAAAATTTTGAAATTTTCTTAACTGTGCTACATATTATGAGTAGGGAGTTTCATGGATCAATCAGAGGACATAATAGAGAAATTTGACCTAAATAAAAGATTGGAGAATATTCTCTTGGGCAACTGAAAGTAGAGCTGAGATGGAAAGATTACAAGTAAGTTAGGTGAAGGGAGAGGGAAGAGCTCCATGAGCAGAAAGGAAAGGGTCAAAAGTGAAGTGACAGCAGAGCAGGTAATGTTTCATGGAGTTGGAAAAGGCCAAGGTGACTGAGCCAAAGAGAATGAGGAGAGTGTGGTATAAATTAAAGTAGGAGAGAAAGGCAGGGTCAGCTCAAGTGTGAAACTTTCTAGTGCATGCATGTTTAGTATGTTACACCTAATCTTCAATAAATGAAGAGAAATTGAATGGCTGTAAGCAAGAGAGTGAGACACACATGCAGCTACTGGCTCAAAGGGTGACTTTGTATAAATTAGGAAAAGAGGCCCTTTCTCAAAAACACTTTACTGACATCTGCGGGAAAATTGTCAAAGAGTTACATAAACAAGATTACTGAGTGAAGGATGCCCTGTGAAGCTGTTCAAAACACAACCTGCACAACTATCATCATCAGCTCTAAGTGACTGGAGAAGACATTGTGAAAACTGTATTATACCTAAGAGAGAAGAACACAGTAGCTGAGGCTAGAATAGAAGCAACCAAACAATTGGAGGCTATTGCAATAGTGCATGAGCAAGAGTAACAGGTTTGGATAGAATATTAGGGATGGGAAAAATGAATTCCACATAAAATCAGAAGAAAAAGTTAACAGGACAACATTGCTTGCAGACATGGGGAAAAGGAGGAAAAGTCGTCCTCATGGACAACCCTTTGCTTTCTGGCTCACTGAGAGCACCTGCCATCATTTATTGTGACAGGACACACTGGAAGAGAAATAGCTCTGGGGGAGAAATGAGGAGGATCATTATTTCAATTCTTGGCTTGTTAGTTTGGGGAGATTTTGAAGCATTAAAGTGGTGAGATCAAGAGAACAGTGGAAATACAAATGTTGAGCTCTGGGAAGAAATCTCAGGGAAGATAAAATTGCGAATCTTTGACCTTTACATGAAAACCAGAGTTGTATGTTTTGAAGAGACTGTCTTGAGAGAGAATGAAGGTTGATAAGAATCAAGGGTGTAGCGCTTAGAAGTTGTGGAGAAGACAATTATCCTTTGAATGTGACTGCAAATAACCATAATAAAAGGGACAGTATCACCAAGTCCAAAGAAAGAATGAGTTTAAAGAAGGAAGGAGTAATCAACTGTAATCAGTTCTACTGACACATTATAAAATGGGAAGTTTAGAAAAGCTGTCTTCCATTAACTTTTTCCAGGATTGTTAGAGTGAGGGAAGTAATTTGCTCTAGTTTGGAGTAATCCATTGAGTGTGTATGTAAGAAGTGTATGGAAGCAGGTAAAGACCATTCTCGAGAAATGTGATTGAAAGACAGAAATCAGGGATGTATAAAAGTATAACAATAATTAGTGCCTATTTATTTCATTAGCTTGTTTTTGCTATTATTTGCATTGATTGTGAAATTTTCCAGCATGTTTAAAGGAATATTTTCACAAGTGTTTTCAACCTTCCTGAGTCTTGTATTAAACACTTTATATATTGGATCATACTATACTTATTTTAGGATGGCAGATATATGAAGGTTATCAAAATCAGAAGGAAATAACAAACAAATAGGATTACACCTTGACTAAAAAACTGTTAGAATGTCGGGAGCAGGAGGAGAAAAGGCAAAGTTTTGATAGAACATTTGGGGCATCAAAAATTATTTCTCTCAGCAGTTTCTTTATCTGCAGTCATGAGATACAAAGTTGGAAAAATAAAAAACTTTACCAGTTCAAAGTTTTAAATGCCAAGCTTAAAGACCTATAGAAGAGTCAAGAGAAGAATGAGGCTAAAACATGAAAGGTGGGGTGATGAAGAGATTCCTGCAGTTCACACAGCTGTCAAAATCATCATAATGAACCCTCACAATCTTGGTGTAATTCTCAGGGATGCAAATGCTTAGAAGCTGCCAGATCTCCATCCACCTGATGGTGTCTCTGCTCTTGTAAAGGTCAATAAATACTTTTGTGAAGCTCTTGCTGCTACTCCTTGCCCTTCTCCTGTGCTTGAGGTGCAGCCAAAATTACTCAAACAACTCCTGAAAATTGAAACCTGTACAGGAGTTATCTTAGGCTGAAGCATGCAGTATTTGTAAATTTGGTGACTCCTACACATTCTTCTACAAATTCAAATTTAAACATAAAATTTCAAATGTACCAGTTTTCTTTAAATATGTCATAAAGTATTATATGCTCATTATGGAAAAATGTTTAAATAATAACATTTTAAAGGATCAAAAAAGGATCAAAAACCCGTATTTCTATTATCCAGGATAATCATAGTTGAGACTACATATGAGAAGATCTACTTTTTATTCTCTAGGCAATTATGTTTATAATGTTTAGATAATAATAAATAAAAAATTGTTTCCTAAAACTTTTATAGACATAATGAAATACATGCTCCTCTTTCAACAATTATTATCTCCTCTCATGATATAAGCATGTTTAATATTTTGGTGCATTATAATAGAGTTCTCAGGGAAAAATGATAAACATTATAAAATTATAAAACAGTGATTAAGAACTTGGTGGTGGTATTAAAAGAACTTTGTGTCTACTTATTAATGTTCCTCCTTACTAAGTAGCCTAAGAAATGTTTCTTTAACACTCAACAACTCATTTTCAATATAGTTGTAGCTCAGATATGGAAGATAGCTTGGTTATATGTCAGTAATTACAAAGAATGACTTGTTATCTTCTCATTAATGATATAATTTCATTATCTTTGATTTTATCCTTTTGTATGAAAGAAATATCACACTTTAATTTATTGCTTATTAGTTAAGTATTGTTTCAGTGTAGACATTTGACAATTAAATCTAATTTTCTGAATCATTTATACATGTTACTTGTTCATTTTTATTTTGAGGAGTTTGTCTACTTCAAATTAAAACAAAATTCATGTCCTTTAAAAATTAATCCTTTGTTGGGGCGCCTGGGTGGCTCAGTTGGTTGGGTGCCTGACTTCAGCTCAGGTCATGATCTTGCAGTTTCTGAGTGCGAGCCATAGTTGATTTTTGTGCTGACAGCTCAGAGCCTGGAGCCTACTTCTGATTCTGTGTCTCTGCCCCTCCCTGCTCACACTCTGTCTCTGTCTCTGTCTCTCTTTCAAAACTAAATAAACATTAAAAAAATTAATACTTTGTCATATGTATTTATATTGCTTACTGGGTGTCTTGTTTGCATAATATTATACATAACACTGACTTACAAATGTTTCAATAATGAAATTAAAATATATTTGACTAAAAATATATATTTATATATACAGCATATATGTATATAATTTCTTTTCTTGAGCATAGAAGGTTCATCCCACTGACATATTAATAATCTCATTTGATTTATTGATCAATTGAATCATATCATATTTCACTCTCAGATCCATTCAGAATTTCCTTTAGTATTTGGTATAAGTAGGTATCCAACTACATTCATTTTCACTTAGGTGAACTGTTAATCCAGGAACTTTTCACTAAAAATTTGCCAGAAATTTAAGTTTCCTTTATCTGTTACATACATGCATCTAATATGGTCTATTTATTCTTTTTTTTTCCAGTAGATCACACTTTAATTATTATGTCTTTGTACTACATTTTATTCTCTGGCAAGCCTCTTGATGATACTCTTTTTGTTTGATTATCTGATATGAATTCTTGTTCATTTATTTTTCACATTAACCTCAGAATCATCTGTCAAGTTTGGGGTGAAAATATCCCATGGTGAGCTTCAATTGATTTTGTCTTGACTTATTATTAAATAACTGGGAAAGAATCGAAGTCTTTATAAAAAATGTGTTTTCTCAATTAGTGGCATGCTGATTCTTTCCATTTATTCTTATTTTTAAAAACTTTCCCTAGCTGAAGGTTCTCTATCACTTACAGGAATGTATGACTCTGTTATAATTAGCTTTTTTTTTAATTAATTAAGAATAGATGTTCAGTTTGTCCAATTTTATTTGGGTTTAGTCATTTATTTACATGTTTTCTGAGGGCCAACTATAGGTCAAGCCCTTAGTGGGTACCCAATATGCACTAGAACTTAACTCACAATTAGTTCTTGCCTTCATGGAACTTAACTGAAATCCAGTGAGACAGCCAAAATAAGGTAAGAAATCAAATCTAGAAATAAAGGACTCCAAAATTTAAAGTATTTTGAAGAAATCAAAAAATATGCTGCAATAATAATTTTGGTAGAAGGTGAAGAGTAAGTGGGGAGTGTACTCTAATATGCTGCTCTGGAAGTCATTATTTGATAGCACGTCTAGGCTGAGACCTACAGTGGTTTAACAACAATCACAACAAAAACAGCCAGGACAAGTAATGAGGATAATCTTTTGAGAAATACTATGCCAAAAACCCTATTGGGGGAATGATTTAAGAGTGCATTCTTGGAAGTGAAAAGTGAGTGAAGTTGGGTTGTTATATGCCAGTCCAGGAGAAGAGGAGCTGAGTTGGGCCAGCAAGTAGGGTCTTAGATATTATTTTATAAAACATGGAAAGCCCTTTGCCCCTTATTTTTCTGAGTCTCCATAGCCAATAATTCAAATTAGCTTTGATTTCAAAATATATCGAATCCTCAACCACAATTTATGACTTCTAGTGATACCATCCCCATTCCCAGACACTGTGACTTCAACAGCTTCCTCAAAACTCCAAGTGCAATGACCTTTGCACTCCTATTATCACTTACATAGCAGACAGGGACATTTCCCTAATGGTAGGAGTATTCTAGCTGCACTAGCCTTGCCAGTGCTCTGGCCTCAAAATCTGCAGATAAATAAGATTGGTGTATAGTTTCCTTTTTTTTCCTTCTCTCCACTGAAATTAGAATTTTAAGCCTATCATAAAATTAACTTGCTTTTACAATATTTTCAACCTATATATGGATGGATATCATTTGTTCTTTAAAAGATATAACTAAAAAGAAAGTAAGGAAGTTTGAAAGTTTATCTGATGAAAATTTATTAAAATATTTTGAATTTTCCCTGGCTATTAATCTACTCAGCTACACATATTGCTCCATATCTTTTGGTGATTTATAATTAATTGTTCACTATAGGAGCACCTGGGTGGCGCAGTTGGTTAAGCTTCCGACTTCGGCTCAGGTCAAGATCTCACAGTTCATGAATTTGAGCCCACCATTGGGCTTTGTGCTGACAGCTTGGAGCCTGAAGCCTGCTTTGGATCCTGTCTCCCTCCCTCTCTGCCCCTACCCCATTCTCTCTCTCTCTCTCTCTCTCTAAAACATGAATAAACATTTAAAAAAATTTATAATTAAGTGTTCACTATTGAATTCCAGTTTTATTGCAACACAGCTCAAGGAATGTGGTCTTTAAATACTGTTTCCACATCAATTTGTAATATCATTGTGGTCTAATTTATTGATTTAATTGTGGAAAAACTGTATCCTATATTTATCTGCAAAACTTTTTATAAATCAATTTATCTAACTATGTAAGTCATTTTATATATCTAGATGTTATTTTACATATCAATGTCAAAAGTTTAATAAATTATAGAATTCTAAGATATATATGCATATATATTTTTAGATTATTTTTTCTTTCAAACACAGATTTATTAATGTCTCCTAATAGTTGTTATGTTGATTTTTTCTTGTACTTGTTACATACTTTGTCTTATTCAATACCATACTTTGGTACTTGAGAGAAAGATCTTCATGATTCTTACATAACCACTCGGGCTACAAACTAAACATTTTGTGTCATGTGATGTTTTTTTGGGGGGGGGCATGTTACCTTATGTATCTTGAAACCTCACAACAGGATTTTGTGTTCTGTGTTCTCTCTCTCTGAGGGAGTTTTACTTTTTATCACAGCATATAAATCCAACCGTATAAACATTAATTTTGTTGTGTGAATATCATCCTTCCCTGGTTTCCATCCTTACAGTAGGCTTCATCTAATTTTTATATTGAAGTTCACATTTAATGAGTTTTTGACTCTGATGTAGAAAAGGAGTCTGCTGATGTTCTATTGTCATGTTCCCTATTTTCCTTCCCACCCATGCAATCTGACTTTGACAGGCATAATTTTGATTCAATAACATAACACCAAATGTTTTTAAATGAACCTAAATTATGAATAAGAAAATCAGAGAAGATAAAGAGAGACCTATCAGTGGTAATCAGCCTTCCAGAGAGCACTATTCATCGTTTGCCATTGTTCTTTCTCTCTTTCTGTTGTCTCTTATTACAAAACATATTTTATCATGCAAAATTTTAAAAAGTGATTTAGTAGCCAGTCAAACCGATTTATTATTCATCTTTAATTTAATAAGACACTCTAAATTCAGAAAAGTCTAATATTCGGAAAATGTGGTTTCGGCTCCCCCTGCCCCCCCCCTCATCACAGCAATTACACCAACATAAACAACAATTAGATGTTTCAACATGCAATAGATGAATTACTGACTCCCATTAAAGTCAGTTTATGACCCTCTTGAGCTAGGCCTTTGTTGCAAACTACTGTGAGGCACTATTTGAGACTTTGCATTTTCTGTTTCAATTGTACTTCAGATCCCCTAAGGTAATGCTATCTGTGATACTCACACAAATCAAGATAATTCTGTGATATGGGTTTTACATTATAGTTTCTTATGTGCTTATTACTTGGAGGCTGATGCTTCTGAAACTTTTTTTTTTTTTTTTACCTCACTGCATTGTAAACTGACAGTTTGCCCTGAAGGGTTCTTTCTTTGAGAAGCAATGACTAGAGGCTGTATTTTATTTTTGTAGCCTCAGAACTGCATTTGTAAATTGATAAACCTGAAATGAATATATCTTATAATTAGAAAAGAAAAACAGATTCCTAATGGACTTGCTAGCATAGTTTTAGGCTTTTATTTGTAGAGTTTCAGTTAATATATAAATAATAATTGGCGTATCAATTAGGATGTCTTAAAAATAAAGTCAAATAAACTATGGTCTAATCTTAGGCAATAGTCTCTAGGGAGATACACCAAAGTATATATATATTTTAGGACTCTTCACCTGAAAACCTGAAAACAGGGATATTAACATTTTTGTTAACTAAAGACTTCCCCCTTATTCGAACTGTCATTCTAGAATGTGGTGGATAAATTGAACACAAATATTTATTTAAGTATTTTCTTGTGCTCTGCACTTGGTTTATACTCCCCACCTATATAATTAATTATTATGTAAGCATATTTCACAAAATACAAGTATGCAAATACAAATAAAGGAGAATATATAAGTTATACATTCTCCAGGAAAAGTAGGGAACATACAAATAATCAAAGAACCTGGAATACAATCAAAACTCATTATGCAACTGAGAGAATAGAAAAATAGAACAAACTGGCAGAAGTAAATAAAAATTATTTATGTTACTGAAAATTGTAGAGTAAAATCTTTATCTCTGGTACAAGAGCAGATTAGAATGAATATGGTCAGCCAATGACAGAGGTTCATATTATCTGTGCTGCAAATATTAATGAAGAGAGTTGGAGGTACCAGAGAAATAACAGGAAAAAGAATACGAATCATAAGCCCTGAGAGAAATATTATATGAAGAGCTGCTATAACCTAGCAAAACATACATTTAACAAGTTACATTACAGGAGTTAATTAGTAATAAGAGAAGTGTGGTATGAAAAGTCAGCCTATGCACAGGGACGTTGGGAAGCAATCACTCTCTAAAGTCAATGTTCAAACTGAATGAGGGTCCAAAAGTCTTTCAAGATATCAGTATCACCACATATTTTCATTCAAGGTTTTTGAACACACAGCTAGGTTTGACAACACATTTTTTTCAAAGTATTTGTTATTTTTGTCCTATCAGATTTATTTTAATTTAATGAGGATTGTACATATTTCCTCTCAGTTAGAACAATTTGGAATGTTATTAAGCAGTGACAATATAGATAATATTAACACGTAATCAGAATGGTCAGTTTTATACAATTACTATTTTAAAATATTCTGATTACTTTAATTTCTTTTTTTGAAACAATAAAATAAAAAGTTTAATGCACATATGTCATACTACATTAAAAGACCACAAATATTTATGGAATATTCAGTAAATGCACACAAATTAAAGGTTTTATAGTTTTACAAAATCTCAAGTTCTACATTGTCAAAGGCAGCAGTTGTTGGGAAAAAGCACTTCTGAAACCAACAAAACTACCTTTTTTATCAAGTGATATGGTGCTAATAAACATTAGAAAATTTTTTGTGCCAGGATGTCAAGTACTGAGAAATGATACTGTGCCCTCGAATATGTTCTTAATATTAGTTGACTGATAAAGTCACTGCAGGTGGCATTTATTGCCATGAACTATAGTGCTTCACTTTATCACTCAGACTAGATCACAATGTTCCAACAGCTACAATCTGTTAACTCTCATCCAAATAGCTAAAATGCCCTTAAAGGAAGCATTACTTGCCTCTGAAGGTTCCCTAGCAATTTTGAAGATTTCATAAACCTTGGTAGCTCAATATCAGCTATTGGATTGATATTCAATTAATTGTGAAAAGTAAGAGAAAAATTTTCTTTCTTTTCCACAAGAAACTAAGCCTTGTATACTATAATATTTGTAAGTTGTGTGCATATTTCAGTCAAAATCCAGAATTATGCTCTATTGGATTATGCTTTCAAGCTACAAAAGAATAAAATGCTCATTGGAATAGATGACATTAAAAATGTACATAATAAAATTCAGCACCCATTCTCTCCAATCCCTCATTCACCCCATAAGGAAAAATTATTACCTGTATAAAGTACATCTTTCCAGGTAATTTTCTTTTTCCATGTAAGCTGAGGGAAACCTATATACACAAACATCACTTTGCTTCTTTAGTAGAATATTATATTTATATAGAAATTTATTTTTCTTTAATGACTGTATAGTATCAAATATTTATAAATATGCCATGATGTTTTTAGTCATTTCCCTATTGGTGGGTATTTAAGGTGCTTTTATTGTTTTATCACTTAAAGGAATTCTGCAGGAAATCTTTATATGATGGAGTTTATTTTTCGTATTTTTAATTCAAAGTGAGAATGTTGAGTTTAATGGAACGCATATTTCAATATTAGATTCTGCCAGGTTAGTTTTCCAAAAGGTTGCTGTAATTCCAATCAGAAATATATGGAAGTGCCTGTTTTGATTACCCTCACCAGCACTGGATGTTACTAATCTTTAATTTATTTGCCAAATATGATCAATGAAATCATTATCACTGATTCGCTCTTCCCTGATTAATAAAGAGGCTGAACATCTATTTAAATAATTATTGAAAGTTTGAATTGAAAACCTTTTTTACTGTTTGCTCATCATAGCCTTTGCCATCTTTTCCATTGTAGATTGTGTGCTATATGTTTAGAGATTTTCAAAGAAAAATTATGAGTAGAGCCATTACATTTCTGTTAACATTCATGTAAATAAGCATAACAAAGGAACTATCTTACAATTTTATAAATTATATTCAAGCCTTATATTTCAGATAATGTGTGGGTAGTAATGCTGCTTTGTATTGGTTTTGCTGTCCTAGCATACATTGCTGCATTTACAAAATTTGGTCAATGCTTATTCTGAGAGCACATTTCATTGATTACAATAATCATCAAACCTGTTTCCATAATATAACTATATTACATATTTACGATTTATCTGACTCTTCTAATTACCATGATATTCACATAAAAAAAGAAAACAATTGCATCCTCCTTGGAAGCATTCAGGAAAAGAACCTAAGCTGCTAATATATAATATTCAAGTTTAAATCCAAATATTGAGTACTCGACCTATGTCATAACAAGTGCTTGAATAAAAGTAGATTCCATATTACATATTTTGTGCATTGTTATCTACAAATATGTTTACATTTTGTTCATGTTTATTTACCAATATATTTATGCATATGATCATCAGGAAAGCTCTATCGAAAGAATTCAAGGTTTTAAAATATTAAAACAGTGGTTAATGCAGTGAATTTAAAGATATAAGGGAATGGTTTATAATTATGCCACTACATTCAGAAAAAAAACCTTATTGAAACCCATTTGTAATCAAATAAAAAATTCTTAGCTCTATAATGGGCTAAAATGTTCTTTAACTAATTAAGGGAATGGCCCAAATATACACACAAACAAATCTAAATCCAGCATCACATATAGTTACTTTAGATATATTTTCAATAATGAATAGAATTATACTCACTTTCAGTTCTATTTAATTTCATAGACTGTGTGTGTGGTCAGAATGAATGACAGATCCTGGCCAATTTCAATAAATCTAGGAATTGAAATACAACAATATAAAATTAGAAAAATAAAACATAATTGTCATTAATTATATAAGACAGATAAACATTAGAGAATCTAGATATCATTAGAAATAAAATAGTGAACAACTAGGTTGTTAGGTATAAAATCAATATTCAAAATTCAGAACAATATATAATCATAATTAAATAATTTAAAATATTTTAAATATCTCCTAAAAACCAAAAACAAGGTACAAACAAACCAAGCTACAAAATGATGTATAAGCCTTTTATAAACAAAATTATGTTAAACCAAATAAATGATTTTAAAAGCTGAAAAAACATACCAAGTTCATGAATGATACTATTTAAAATTATGAAGATTACAGTTATCCAAAATTAATTTATAAATTTATAAATTCTCAGAATATCAACAAAATTTTCATAGAACTAGTCTAGATAATTTGAAACTATAAAGGCATCAGTACAAACTGTACAAATGCCAAGGATAGCCAAGGAAATATGGAAGAAGTAAAGGTGATAAGACTTATAAATGAGTGGATGTTAAAGAGACAGAGGAGAATATTTCTTGAGAGGGAGATGCTGATACAAGTTCTCATGGGGAAAGAAAAAGAGGAAGTAAAAGGGATGCATTTTCTTATCTCAAGCTAGGTGAGGAGGTTTCAGGCCAATCACTTAGAGAGCTAAAGAAGTATTCTCTCAGGTTTGGGAACCATATAGCCTTATGTCTGGTTACCATTTAGGGAAGGGTAAAGATGAAAGATGTAGTTGTAATAGTCTTCTTAGCTGACAGCATTCAAAACACTGTACTTTACAAATGGTCGTGTAAGGATGTGTTTTGGGTCACTTCCATTTTCAAAGGCAGTGGAATTCCAACAAAAGAGTTGTATGTGAAGAAAGGAGTGAAAAACAGCCTTCCAGACGACAGACATCATTTGACAAGTAGCTTCAGTCAGAGCTCGCCATAAGAGAATCTCTAAAAATACAAAAAAAAAAAAAAAAAAGCATACACCTGAAAAGAGCAACTAGCAACTACATATTTGCATCACCCAGAGGGAAGCAGAAGCCAGATTATATTACCACCCAACAAACAAAGCAGGGTCCTTTTGTCTGCTAAAGTTTGATTTTCAAAAAGTTTATAGACAACGTAATAAATGAATACTAAAATAAGATTGCTTGGTTACTTACAAAACTTGTTGATTTCTTATAGAACAACAAATCATAATTTCTAGAGTTATGTTTTTTAGTAGAAAGAATATCTGTATCTCTCTTGGACAAAAATATACAAGTAATATGTAATTTCACTAAGTCTGGGGCTTTGTTTGAAGTGAGTTAAAGTATATATATCTCTGGATAATTCTCAGATAGGTAAGGTAAACAATGTCTGCATCTGACCTTGAGTGACATATAGCTCACCTTTTAGCCTTAGTTGCAAATTTGGAACAATTTTTAACATATATTTATCCTGAACTCCCATCACCTTGCCAATCTCCAAGAATAAAAGTCCACTTTTAATGACACCTTCTAACCATGTCCACGCTTCACAGCACACTTCCAAGTCTGAGGCTCACCACAGATGGAGGAAAAGCTGTCTATATAATTTGAATAATATTCAAGGATTTTATGATCATATTGTATCACATGTTTTATTTATTAAAGGGATACTGGTAAGACTGTATGTATATTTGAAATTTTCTAAGAGAGTAGAACTTAAATGTTCTTACTGAAAAAAAAAAGGGTAAATAATATGTGAGGTGAGGTATGTGTTAATTAACTCAGTAGGGGACTCCTTTAATATAAATATAAGATATTTAAAGTATATAAGATGATTTGATATATATAAATCACTTATGTATATCAAATATATAAATGGTCTCAACACCAGTTTACTTTTCTTTTTTCATCTTTATTCAGGTATAATTGACAAATAAAAATATAAGATATTTTTTGATATATTTGATATCAAATATATCAAAAATATCAAATATTTGATATTTATCAAATCATCTCGTACACTTTAAATATCTTATATTTTTATTTGTCAATTATACCTGAATAAAGATGAAAAAAGAAAAGTAAACTGGTGTGGAGACTAAGAGTTAGACAAAATGCTATGGAATAAGTCAGTTTTTTTTTTCTATAGGACAGATTGAAGAGACAATGGGAGAAAGAGTAGGGTTGCTTCATGAATATACATAACTGATTTTATCTTATTTTATAAAAAATAGTAATATTTGTAAGAGTGAAACTTGGAAATAATTGCCATTTATAGGAGAACAAACAAATAACTTGTAGCATAATCATACAATTAAATACACTACAAAATTAAAATGAATTAACTCTAAATGCAATGCAGCATCCTAGATTAGATCCTAGAATAAGCATCAATGAAAAAAATGACAAAATTCAAATAAAATGTGGCATTTAGTTAATAGTAATATATCTGTGTTGGTTTGTTGGTTTTGACAACCAATGCATGGTAATGCATACACACACACACACACACACACACACACACCTCTTATTGCTTTTGTTTCTCTGGAGATCTCTGAGTAATATAGGAACTGTCTGTACTATCTTTGCAGCTTTTCTATAATACTAAAACTATTTAAAAATAGAAAGTTATTAAAAACATTAAGTAAAGCTACCCACATAAACAAAGAAAAATCACAAAATATGCCTTTGAAGAAAGTTATAAACATATTGCTTTCACTTTTCTACTCATCTGTAACCTACCCAACACATCCAGATTGTAGATTCAATAAGATGTATTTTTCCCTTACTCATTGGTATACCCTTGTTAATAAAGGAGGAGGAGATTAAAATGGTAACAAAAATGCTGATAACATTTTAGGAAAATTAATCATTACTATGTGACATTTTTATATTTTTCAAAGTTAATATACATAATTTTATTTAATTCTTACAGTAGTTAAAATAAGCAGAAAATTATACTAATCTGATGAGGATATTCAGAAATGTTAAATGGCATGGCTAGTTACAGAATTGTAATAGTTAAGCCTGAATCCAGTTGTTTCAAAATTTGATGAATATAGGATGACTATGGAATCTACGGAAAAGTTAATAAATTAACAACCTCAAAATACTTTAAGGGTCTTCAGATAATCCTCTGCTATTTGAAAGGATCCCATGTGCTAACCAACTTGCTCAAAATCTGTCCTATAATAGATACTCCATTACCATATGCTGGAATATGTCAATTTATTTCTTACTATATATACATTTTCCTTTTCCTTTCACACACACACACCCACAAAAGCTGCATTAATGGTTGCACCTTTACACCTTGTTACATTCCACAATCATGACAGATCTACCAAACATGCAAAGTAGAGATGAAGAGATGAAGTAGGCCCACATCTCTTTCTCCAAAATAGCCAAATGGCTATTCCAGATAAATTGTTCCTGAAGTATAACAAAAACCTATTTCCGGGTAAGAGTCTCATGAATTTTCATTTTCATTAACTCTATTTGACTAAGTCAGGGAGTATTAATGAATCTATCAATTATTTTACTCTTTTTACTTCCCTCTACAGGTAGAGAACCATGGATGGCTTCCTGATAACTGCCTTATTCAGTGGAACCCCGCATTCATTAAGAGATAGAGGACATTTCAAATCCAGTCACTATCCATAAGAATCCATTTCACTCATATGCCTTTGCTCCCTATCCAAAAGGTTATCTGTTGTTATGGTCTCACTTTTACTTATCCAAAACTCCCATACTTCCTGTTTGCAAACATAAAATTGCGATTTCTTTTTACTGTTTTATTCCAGTCTCTTTAAAAGCCCCACACATGTATAATAACATCTTATTTAATTTATGAGACTTTACCCTGTAAAAGTTGCAGCTACTATTGCCAGTCTTAACTTTGATGTGTTCGATGGTACAACTAATTACAAATGTTTTAGTTACTACATAGACAAATACAAATAAATAAATAAATAAAAAGTATGTATTTAGGTAATAAGGCAATCAAGCTTATGTAAAATCTCCTCTTCTGAACATGTATCTATGAAAGACCAATGCTACTATCTTCTCCCAAAAAGCCTTTTTTGGAGGTTCCTGAGTGGCTCAGTCTGGCAAGCAATCGACTCTGGGTTTCAGCTTAGGTCATGATGTCACAGTTTCATGAGTTCAAACCTTGAATCTGCTTGAGATTCTCTCTCTCCCCCTCTCTCTCTGCCTCTCCCCTGCTCTTGCTGTCCCTGTTTCTCTCAAAATAAGTAAATAAACTTTAAAAAAAATTAGGGAAAACTGGGTGGCTTAGTAGGTTAAGCATCGGATTTGGGCTTAGGTCATGTCTCATGGTTCTTGGGTTCGAGCCCAGGGTTAGGCTCCGTGCTGACAGTTCAGAGCCTGAAGCCTGCTTCAGATTCTGTGTGTGTGTGTCTCTCTCTCTGCCCCTCCCCCGCTCATTCTCTCTCTCCCCCGTCTCAAAAATAAACATCAAAAAATTTAAAAATTTAAACCTTTTTTGTATTTTTATTCCCACATTTATTTCAATATATGCCACACTGTAATAAATATTACAATGTGTAACTAGATGCTTAATAATCTGTGTAAATTCTGGTTTGTGTCTATTCACACATACTGTCTAATAAAAATAGGACGACGTTTTTCTAGTCTGTATTTCATGTCTTACTTCTAGCCATGACCTATTAGGAAGAAAATATAATATCATCTTCTGGTCTCCTTCATAGTATATGCAGGTAAGTCTCCCCAAAGAGACCATCCTTGAGGCAGAATTCAAATTCCCTTGTATTGCCTTGGAGAATTTTCCTCTACTGCTCCCTCAACATGATTAATAGATTCTTTTTAAAAAACATCACATCAATTGTTGCAGAACCTACTTTTTGCTTCAAGAAGTGATATTGTTCCCTATTTCAGACTACTTTTGGGTAGTAATTTTTTCTTTTATTTTCCAATTATATTGAAAGTTCTTTATCTAAACACAGCAATTATAATTCTTCCTTTCGTTTCTTTTTTATCTCATTAATGCAAGTAGAATGGAAAGAAAACAATTTACTCTTTTGATTGATTTTACTAAAGTGTAAGTTATAGTAAGAAAGGAAATAATTTACAATAATGCTGCCTACTTGAAGAACAATGCCAGAGGAAGCACAGGATAAAGATAAAACTTCAGGACAGAATGCTGCCCTACAAAATGAAAATTCAACTAATTGAAATCCTTGGGCATCTGGTGACTTTAACTGAAAATTCAATATAACTTTTGCCTTCAGTTCTTCCTATCCATTTAAGAGACTAAGCAAAATGTACAGTGCAATCTTGCATAAAGGAAAAAACATAAAAATCTTTGACTGAGTTACCCTGTGGATTTGATAAATTATACATCAGGATTCGATACTGGGAGCATTCTCTCCCTGTGCCCTTTCCTAGAAACAACTCACAGGGAAAGAAAAAGAGCATAAGGGAAGCTTGATTGTTCCTTCTACTTGATTGCTGTCTTTAACCTCTCCATCTCAGCCCAATCCTAGGGTCTGTTAAACTTTTTTACTTTCAGGACTTGATAGATAATGTGCCATTTCTTAAAAACATTTTAAAACTAGCTTATTTCTGATATGTTATTCCATCTAACACGTTCTGGTATTTTCTGGCTATAGGACTAGCAGCTCATGCAAAGTTCAAAACTAATATTTTTTTTTTTTTGTAGCTGTATATTTAACTCATTGCAACTACACTGTGTATAAACCTTCTTTCTTTCTTTTTTTAAATACAAATTCCAGTTAGTTAACTTACAGTGGTATATTAGTTTCAGGTGTACAATGTAGTGATTCAAATCTTCCATACAACACTTGATGCTCATCACAAGTGCACTCCTTAATCGCCATCACCCATCTCACCCATCCTCCCTCCAACCAGTTTCAGAACGAATCTTTAGGTATTCTTTACAATCAAAGAAATATCATATTCCTCCTTATTTTTTATGAATTTATCTTGGGGTGTTTTTCTTGATTAACACATCTACAAGTCAGGTAGCAACTGTGTCACAAGTACAAGATTAATAGAAAATGGAAGGACATTAAGGTAAGCTTAATATGGGAACTGGGGAGTTCCCAGCTTCACTGATGTTCCTAGCAGAATCAATTCCACTCCATCTCCATCCTAATCCAACAAGAATCTGGACAGGTGTCTTTTGTTTCAAGATTTCTCTGCAAAAATACGTACCATTTGAAGACAATTTTCACTACATTTTTAAAATACAAAATCATGTAAAAAATACTTAGCTTGATAAATGTACTCTGGGGCGCCTTGGTGGCTTAGTCTGGTTAAGCCTCAGACTTGATTTCTGCTCAGATCATGATGTCACAGGTCCTGAGCTTGAGCCCTGCCATTGGGCTCTGTGCTGACAGCATGGAGCCTGCTTGGGATTCTCTCTCTCCCTCTCCCTCTCTGCTCCTCCCCCACTCACACTTTCTCTCCCTCAAAATAAATAAAGCTTAAGAAGAAAAGAAAATAAATGTGCTCTGAATGGTGATTTTAGTCAAAATCGCCTTCAGTAAAACAAAAACAGGTTACTTGATGGATTTACACATTCTAATTTTTTTAATCATTGGTTTATGATTTCCAGTCAACATATTACCCATGTAAAGTCTTCCCTATTTAGACAGAGCAGAGGACTTCAGTATCAATGCAGTCGATTTTTACTGTGGCTTGTGGTTTGCCCTTCTGGGCTAAACAGGCATGCCTTCATTTTCACTGGAGTAAGCAAAATGCTCCCCAAGAAAAAGGTCTCTGCTCAGCATATCTCTAAAAAGTAAGAGAGAAAACAAAAACAAAAAGCAACAACTAGGAGCTCTCATCTCTGAAATATTCTTTTTATCCAATGGCATACTTAGCAAATAGATCCAATTCTGCTGTTATATCTTCCTGTAGTTTTTTTTTAAATATACTGGAAAATGAATCCATCTCTTTCTTGTATCTTGACTCATGCTTAGTAAATTCACTAAAATTAGCATCCTGTGGCATATTTATTTCTCCAAAGCCGAATCATTAACACTAAAGATAAATTGATGTCCTTCATCCATGACTTGATGAAAAATTTAGACATTTAAGGATTTCTGGAACTGCTCTCCTTTCCCCCCAATTTAAAATGCTTTACGTAATATTATACTGCACAGATCTGTGAATCTGGCACATCCCTTCATTCTTCCAAGGCTGAGTTAAATTCTAAAATCGCTACAACAATAAAATATTTCATAAAATCCACAAATGTAATAAAATGTTGTGAGAAGAACTGACATAAAATGCTTGAAATAATCCTAGCTGGTTTTGTCCCTATAATTACCCCAGTATTTCCCACCTTCATTTCATTTTCCTACTTCCACAAAAGAATCATAAGCTTGCAGGAGTTTCTTCCCATGTTCAGTTTCACAATTTAAGATTTCATACTTTCTCAATATCCTTGTCATCTCACTCTGTCAAAATTTCAGGGAATGATGTTGTCATTTAACCCACAGATGATGGAATATCATTTTTTTTCTGTGTCTTAAGAGAATGCCCTTCCCACTATTTATTCACTAATTAGTATTTCTCTCTACATATTTGTGTATCATTCATGGATTTTTCTTTTGTTCAGAATCCAGAATCTGGAACACACTATACTTAAATGCGGTGGTTTCTTATATTCTAGTTTAAATAATAGGATACATCACTCCTCATTTAACATCAAATTAACAAGTTTGGTAAATACCTCTTTTATTTGGTCCTAGAAGAAAGTTTGGCACAAAGAACATTCCATATTTGGCTCTTTGCCTCCAATAGATACCTCCTATTCTTTCAAAAACACTGCTACTGATATAACCATTTTCTCACTTTGCCATTTTCCTCTAAAAGCAGCTTCAATAAAAAAAATAAGTGCATGTATCCCTGTAACACACACATCCATGAGGCCTTACGTATCCCAGAGAAAGTATGAACGAATGACAATTACTTACATTCCCTAGATTGTTATTTAAGAAGGATGTTAAATTAAATACCTAGTTCTTGCATTATGAATCTTTTATGATTTTTCTTTGTTATTAATTATAATAAAACTTGACTCAGAATCTATGTAGCATTCAAGGCTGTTATTATTTCAAAATGGTTTGTGATCAGAAAAGTAATATTAATCAAAATGTTTATATCATATTAAAATAAAGAATTTTGATGGCTACTGTTAAAATCCCATATAGTTTTGAATCTCAAAACTACAGGCCTTCTACTCTTTATGCTTTGATATTGGTTCTCAAATGTCAAATTCTATATTTGTCTTTGGTTTTCTCTTTAGCAATAAATTCCACACGGCAAATATGATTTGAGTAAATGACCTTCGATTAAGCTCTTTCTTTGCTACTCTTACTGCAGTGCCAGCACACTGGCAGCAATATAAAGATTTTAGGAGCAATGCTTCCCTTGCATGTGATAAAACAGATAATAAAGATTAGCTTTCCCTAGGTACAGACTGGACAATAGTAGCTTTAAAAGACTCAAAATGTACTCTTCACATAAGCTATCTACTAAATAATATACTCAGAAGATAAAACAGGACTCTTTACAAATATATCACCCATGTTCTAATCCCTAAATGCATGAACATTTAGAAAATCCAAAAGTACAATAGATTTATAAAAAAAAAATCTAATGATGTTGATATTAATAGTAATTTTAGTAACAGTAGTATTATGGTCAAAATTTATTAAAGGATTTCTATGACCACTGTAGTGTGTTAAATATTGTATATATTTATGTAACTTAAATTCTTCCATAATACCTCTGAGATATATATTATTATTATTCTCATATTTTTTAGATGAAAAACATGTTATCTGAATTATCTAGTGAGAAATTGTCACAGTTGTGCTTCATAACCTGGTGTGTCTGTCACATTCAGGTTTCTAGTCACTCTTGTACATTACTATAAGAATGATAAATTCAGGGGCGCCTGCGTGGCTCAGTCAGTTAAGCATCCAACTATGGTTCAGGTAATGATCTTACAGCTTGCAAGTTTGAGCCCCTTATTGAGTGGGCTCTCTGCTGTCAGCATGGAGCCCACTTCAGACACTCTGTTCCACTCTATCTCTGCCCCTCCCCTGCTAGTGCTCTCTCTCAAAAATAAATAAACATTAAAAAAAAGAATTATAAATTCATATTTGACCCCTATTACTCGGCTTTATTTTACTTGTGCTCTTCTCTTGAACATCCTATTTCATACAAACCATTAAGAGTCATCCCAATATTTATACCTTTTATATTATATGTATTAATATTTTTATTATAATTCTGTGCTAGATTTGAATATGATACATATAATCCAATGGTATTTTCTATGGGATTTTTTTCTTTAATCAGTGTTGTCAAGGCCACTCAACACATACTGAGTTTTACCAACAAGCTTGAATGCAATGCTCTGACTTACTGATAACGAGGAACGTTGTTATGAAAACACTGTCAGGAAATTTTGTTAATATTTGCAACATTCATAAGAAGTCTGTGCTAGATTACCTTCCATTTATGCCTCCAGATCTATTTATTCTCACTCCTTCTCCTTCTGCCCTCTGAACTGACTGGCTGGACTGTATTAACAAGGTGCATCTACCCTAATTGCTTCTGGTTGTTTTACCCTATAGGTAACTAGGCAAAGTCAGAGTTATGGAGGAGAGTAAGATTAGTGTATTTTTTAAAAGCAGATTATATTTTTTAGAGCAATTTTAGGTTCACAACAAAACTGAGTAGAAAGTACAAGGGAGTTCCCATGAAGCTCCTGCCCCTACACAAGTAGCCTCCCCTACTACCAACATCCTGCACCACAGTGGTGCAATTCTTACAATCAATAAACTTACATTGACAGATTATTATCACCTAAAATTCACAGTTAACCTTAGGGAGCTGTACACTCTATGGCTTTGGACAGGTGTATAATGACACAGATCTACCATTACAGTATCATACACAATAATTTCACTGCCCCAAAAACCCTCCAAGTGCTGCTTATTCATCTCTTCCTTTTCCCAGACCCTTGACAACCATGGATCTTTTTACTATCACCACATAGTTTTGCTTTTTCCAGAACATATTATGGTTTAAATCACAGAGGATGTAGCTTGTGCAGATTGGCTTCTTTCACTTAATAATTTGCATGTAAGTTTTCTCCATGTATTTCATGGTTTAATAGCTCACTTCTTTTTAGCGCTGAATAATAATCCATTTTGTGGACAGGCTATGGGTTATTTATCCATCCACCTATTGAAGACATCTTGGTGGCTTCCAAGTTTCATGATTATGAATTAAAGCTGCTATAAAATTCTGTGGACATAAGTTTTCAACTCATTTGGGTAAATGCCAAGGAGAACCAGAGCTGGATTGTATTGTAGAGATTAGTGTACTTTTTAATTTTGTCTCTCTTTCTGCAAGCCAGGAATCTCTACAAGATGATATCTCCAGGTAGGGTTCCTTCCCTCATTTCCTCAGGACTCTAGGTGCTTACAGCTGCACTGTTTGTAGCCTCAGATTATGGCGCTATCCTATGTGGTTTCTTTGCATGTAACATTCCTCTTTCTGGTGTGCGTTATCTTTCTTATTTTGACACTAACTGATAGAAAATCAAAAGTAGACAAAGACCCCATGCCTATTTGTCTGCATTTTGCTATTATTTCCACATGTGGAATATTCAGAAGAAAAGTAAAGTAAAAAATGACATCTTACCAGCCTCTTTACTAAATAGTCTGCAATATGAGACTCTTTCTAGTACAATAGCATAGAGGAAAGAAAAAAAACATTAAAAAAAAGCAAGGTACATCCATACCACAGCAACAATATTTAATATCAAAGGTTATTCTCTCTACATCAAAATAGTAATGGACTCCCTTTCATAAGAGCTTTCTCTGTACTATATTTATGCTAAGCAGTTAATTATTATCAGTTCACTTATTACCAATAGCCATGTGGAAAACTGTTATTATACACATTTTACAAATTAGTAAACTGAGGGTTTTTTGCCAATGAGGAATTGAAATGGAATTGAAAACTCAATCTACATTCAAATGTTGTGCTTTCATTTACTTCAGTCTGCCTTCCTTCTGTAAAATCAAAACATTTAGGGTTCTGTACAATATATAAATGACCGTTTAAATTCCAGATCCCAGAATTCAGGGAAAACTATTAGTTCCTACACGTGTGAATCATCTCTCTGCATTCTGGCCCCCCAGCCCCCAGATCTAGGGTCAGCAGATTAGCAACGGGGGTGGGTACAAGATGCTGCTCCCCACTCCCCACTCCCTGCCCCCCTTGTGCAGTCATCTTGAGACAGTCACAAATCTTGGGCCCCTGCCTCACCCCCCAGCAGATGTTCTACCACTGCACATTCTTCTTGCAGGAAGCCATCTCTCTCTTGCACTGGATTAATAAACTAATTCTGAAAACTCTAGATGAAAGACAGATAGCTTTAGAAAAGCAGTATGTCTGATGTTTTAGCAGCCCTGACCAAAAAATGAAGTGAAGAGTGTTGGGATTATTGTAAAGGCACACAAAGCTGCTATGGTTATAAAAGAGCAGTATTGATAAATTCCTGAAAACATATTTACCAAAGAGTATTGAAGTCTTAAACAAATACAAGGATATCATAAAAATGATAATATCAGAACTATTAAATCAACAAAAAATACCAGAAAAGCTACTTGTCTTCTAGACTCTTTCAAATAATATTAGAGTTTCATCTTTTCTGCTGAATATTTGGATTTCTTTCACAATTGATTTCTCACTTAGCCTCCAACCATAGCATGTCCTAGACAGACAGATATATGATTCTGATACTTGAAACGCATTTGTAGAAGAAACAGAGGTAGAGAAATAATTACCTTGCCTAACTGTGACAACACAGAAGCAACATATTTGTTATATTTCCTTCAGCCTAGGCTCTCTAATGACTCTATATTATGCTTTTAAGTACAGCCATGAAAAACATGAGAAGTATAATTATTTGGGTTTTCTAGTGATGCTTATAAACAAAACTCACAAAAAAAGTCATAAGGGGTAAAAGAGAATTAATAAAGACAAAAAATAGATTATAAGAAAATAATACTAATAAAGAATTTAAATGACCATAAGTCAACAGGTTACATATAACTAGTAATCACTCCATGAATTCAAAAAAGAAAGTCCTAATGAATAAACAGAATAAGATAAAGTAACATGAAATTAAATCAAATGGTAGATTTGCAAATAAGAGAAAGTTAAGACTTTACCCAGATGTTTGGATCACATTGTTGAACCAAGGATTTATTTTACCTTATATAATGAAAGGTTGTAGTTATTAGACTTGGATGAAGGAGTAACATATTCTGCATTCTGAGATCATAGGATAGGTTATTTTAAGATGTCCTGCTTTATAAGCAGACATTGCCAAATATCAGCTCATAAAAAAGTGGTCACTCTTCTTTGACTTACGGGGTCTCTCAGAAATTTTAGTTTAATCATGATAGTTGCCTATAATATTTTTTTATGTACAAAGAGCTAAAAATACGTTCCCTCCAACTAATGACATATGTAGATCTGAGTAAAAGAATGATTTACATTGTAAAGATTTCTTAGCTCTATTTCCAAAACAGATATTTAAAAAAATTTTTTAACATTTATTTGTTATTTTTGAGAGACACAGAGAGAACATGAATGGTGGAGGGGCAGAGAGAGAGGGAGGCAAAGAATCTGAAGCAGGCTCCAAGCTCTGAGCTATCTATCAGCACAGAGTCTGATGCAGGGCTTGAACCCACAGACTGTGAGATCATGACCTGAGCCAAAGTCAGACACTTAACCAACTGAGCCAGCCAGGCACCCCAAAACAGATTTTCATGTATATAAGAAAGTGATTTAATAGATCTAGGTTATGAAGCATGACACTATTTCATAAATTAAATGCACCTAATCTGTGTATTTGAAGGTTTTAGGATTGCCTTGTTTTTTAAGACATGTTTATGTCACAGAAAAAATTTCAGGAAAAAGAGTAATTATAATATTGTTTATGTTTAAAAAATAAAAATGTTTATGTTATGTTAACCTCAAATTAGGATCCCTATCACTTTCAAGTTTTGTGTTATACTGGATTACAGTAAAGGAAGGAAGCAATTGAGGAGTTACTTACTGATGGCTATATATTCTGGATTTATTTCTAATTTCAGTCCCTTAAAAAGATACAATCCACACAAACATAACACTGGTCCATAGATAATCCATGGCACTTGCAATTAACATGGTTTTAACCCCAGGAATCCTGCAGGAGTAAGTTTTTTTTCGGTTTAGATTCTCTAATAACTACAAATTACGTTTTTATACATACTCATAAAAAACTTAAGAAGCCTAATTATTCATGTTTTCTTTTGATACTTATAAATAAAACCAATTAATATTAAAGCTTAAGGGTCTCAACTGTGCTCTATGCCTAATCCAGTCACCATAACATATTAACAGGTTAATAGTTAACTATTATAGGCTAGAGTTTTTTAATACAAATGTTTTCATATATAAATCAGAAACTCCTCTTCAGCAAGTGTTGAACAATATAGCATTCTGATATGGGATAAAAGGATATAACATTTGTCAGATGCCATTCCTCTATCACACTAATGTATTATGTGAATTTCTTAGGGAAAGACCCCTTATCCCAAGTGCTATGAGATTTCACAGATAAATTATATTCCATTTGTTGAAAAAATTGCTTTTATAAATAATTGGTTAATTGGTGCTTTGGGAAAAGGACAGTGGCATTTCAGGAAAGCTCCGTTAGTTTGGTCTTTTGAAAGTATAATGGGACTTCAAAGGAAACAGGAAGAGTAAAACCAATACACTGGAAGTAAAATATGTTTAGATATGCTGAAAAATATCAAGTAGACAAGGGAGATGATACATAGAGTTTCTCATCCATTTATTAGATGTTTCTGAATATCTACCATGTTGTGCTATGTACCATATTCACTTCTAGGCCTAGAGTTCCAGGTTGACCAACTATATGCTTTCAGGGAGCTTACATGTAGTAGGGCAATAGAGCAAGCAAATAAGTACATAATTACATTAAATAACTATAAATTGTGATGAAGGGTGCAAAGGGAACCAACTGGCATCTAAAATAGATACTAAGAAAAGACTATCTTATTTACATTTTCAGGAAAGATTTCTCTGATAATGAGATATTTATGGTAAGAGCTGAAGGAAGAGAAGGACTTATTTTAGAATGGGTAAAATGGAGCTCTATGCAGAGGCAAATGTATGAAAGGGTCCGGGATCTGGTGAAAGCATGATAGAGCAGAGAAGATTAGGGCAGTAGGTGAGAACGGCATGAGATGAGGCAGAAGAGGTAAATGGAACCAGCATCATGCAGGGCTTCTAAAACTACGTTGAGAAATTTCAATTTTACTCCATATACAATGGAAGATATTAATGAATTATAAATAGAGGTTGACACAATCCGAATAGGATTCCTCTGGATGCCCTGTGAAGAATGTGGAAGGTGACAAGAATGAAAATATAGAGTTAGAAAGATGTCATATTTCAAGCAAGAAGAGGTGATGATCTAAAGTGAATTGATGACTGAAGATATGAATATAAATCTGCTGATGAGTGGCATTTGGGGATGAGATCGAAGAATGAAACAAATAATAAACATGGATTTCTGATTTCAGCAAGTGGGAAAGCAGTTTTATGTGATGAGAATTATCTGGGGAGCGACATAGATTTCAGAGGTAAAAAAATCCTCTCTTTGGAGAAGTTAGTTCTGAAATGTTGGTAAGATATTGAAATAGAAATAACAAGTAGGCAGTTAAATGTGTGCTTTCTAGAAGAATCAGGTTGGAGATATACATTTGGAACTCTTAGCATATGGATAACTTAAATGTCATGAGAATAAAGGGGATGATCTGGAGAGAGTGTGTGAGAAAATAAAAAGAGAAGGTGTACACATGCAGTAGCAAAAACAAGAATATGTGGCATCACAGGACTCAAAAAAAAGTGTTTCAATATGCATCATGAAAAAGATGTTTAAACACAACACTTATAGGAATAAATTAAATTAAATTTTATAGTCTATGAGGAGTCTTTAAATGCTTCTCAATATGAGAGTCATGCAATCTGCATTGTGGTGTTGTAAGACCAGTCTAACATTGTGGTGTTGTAATACCATCTGGGAGGATCTGGAAGATAAGTGATCATGGACAAATTAATAGGCTAAGACTAGAGTGCACATGAGAGGAAAGGAACACATTAGAGGCAGGGCAATGATGGATAACATAATGCTGGTGTTAGGGAAAAAGGAACACAGAGGAATATGCAATACACAGCAGTGAGGGGAAACAAATTTGGTTGTTATCAAAAATTCATTAAAGAAACCCTTTACAAAACATACAGAATCAAGAAGAAGCTGGGTTTCTTTTTTAACAGATTGGTAGGGATGTGCCTTATGAACATCCTATTGGAGATATCCATAAAATGTTTAAAAGTAAGGGGCTGGGGGGTGCCTGGGTGATTCAGTCAGTTAAGCATCTGACTCTTGATTTCAGCTAGGGTCATGATTTCACAGCGGTGAGATGAAGCCCCATGAGCCCCACATTGGGCTCCATGCTGGGTGTGGAGCCTGCTTCATATTCTCTCTCTCCCTCCTCCTCTGTCCCTCACTTGCTTGTGTGTATGGTGTATGTATGCATGTGCATGCTCATGTGCAAGCACACTCTCTTTCCTCTCTCAAAAAAGAAAAAAGAATAAGTAAGGGGTTGGTATACCTAGGTAGGAAGCTACTGGTAGATTCTATAGTCATAAAGATATAGTATTTAAAAGGATGGGTATAGATACTATCATCAGACTGATGAAACTATATTTAATGACAGGCATGGAAAAGTAGTCTCAGCAAGAGCCAACAAAGAAAGTGAATGATAGAATGGGCATTTCAATAAGAGTTATCTGGGGAAAGGCAACATTTTTACAGTTTGGAGGAAAGGCTTCACAAAGTCAAAGACTGGAAAAGACGGCAGAATTTAAGGACACCTTTCTGTTTGGTGATAAGAGATGAGACATCTTGGGGTGCCTGGGTGATTCAGTTGGTTAAGCATCCAATGCTTGATTTCAGCTCAGGTCATGATCATGGTTTGTGTGTTCAAGCTTCATTTCAGGCTCTTTGCTGACAGCTCAGTCTGCTTGGGATTCTCTCTCCCTCTTTCTGCCCCTCCCTTACTTATGCCCTTTCTCTCTCTCTCAAAATAAGTAAGTTTAAAAAAAAACTTAAAAAAAAAAGAGAGATGAGGTGTCTCTTAAACTTTTGAGTATTTTTCTTCTTTCTTCTACATTTTAAGCTTAATTCTTCCCTTGCCTTTTAAAACTACTTTTCATTTCAGCATTAAGAATTTAGATGGATTTTATCAAAGATTTTTTTGGGTTCAACCTTGACAAATAAAGTAATTTAAAATACTGCCTTTGAGTCTTAGCTTTTCTTGGGCTGGAATTGGTACATAGCAGGTCATGGAATTCTTCATTGAGTCCTCTATACTTACTCCTTTAAAAAAATTTTTTTTTGAGAGAGAGAGAGAGAGAGAGACAGAGAGACAGAGAGACAGAGAGACAGAGAGAACTGGAGGGGCAAGATATGGAGAAAGAGAATCTTAAACAGGATCCTCACTCAGTGCAAAACTGCAACCCTGGGATCATGACCTGAGCCAAAATCAAGAGTCAGATACTCAACTCACTGAACCACCCCTGGCGCCATGTTCTCTACTTATTCCTGACATGGATCTTCTTTATGTGTATATATTTCTACTAAGGCTTCTGTTACATGTTATGATCCTCATATATTTACATATGTGTAGACTGTAAATTCATTGATATCAGAGTCATTGTCTATTCTTATTGTATTCCTAGAAACAGATAAAGTGTAGAGGACACTTTGGGGTGCCATAAATATCTGTCTGCTAAATTAACAAATGAGAAAAGAATTCAACTGAAAAAAAAAACTTAAAAAATGACTGAGTATTTACAAAAGCAGAGTGGACAGTGCTGATAACTTTGGGCAATATCATATTTTGCAAAGAACTTCCCCTGAACAAAGTCAATTGGCTACAGGCACTGGATATGGATGTTCAATTTCGTTTTTCTTAAAATAAAGGGCACATTTCTATCTTTCAAACAAATTGGTGCAATTACTGGAACCAGATAGAATTACACTGCTTGCTATTGTATGTGCTCAGTTTCCCAGAATATGGAATATACCTTCAGGGATTTATTAACAACTTTCTATAGTCAGACTATTTTAATGTTATGAATGCCCTGGACACAGAATCCTCAAGGTATAAAAAGAGTTTTATTTCCACAAGTTTTGCATAGCACTCTTATAATTGTGAGAGGAATAAATGCAAAATTTAACTCCTAAATGTTCACTGGCCTTTTTTTTCCCTTTCTGCAAATCCTCCAAAATATATGTTAACACTGTCAGATTTACTTTCCAATACTTATCCTGGCATTTGAGATAGTAAATTATGGGCGGGGGGAGGGGTAGTGCCAAGGGGGGAATGGTTGAATTGGAAAAGTGGAGACATAGAAAGATTTTATATTTTTATGGGCAGAACATAACTGGCAGGAGAGAGAGAAAAAAGAAAAGTAGAGAGAGGGAGATGTAGAGGGTAAATACAGATAAACTACAGATGAAGTTGTAGAGTTTGGGAAGGGGATTATACAAAGACCAAGAGGCCAGATCATCTGCAAACTGTAGGAGGAACTTAGAGGAAGCAGTAATGGGAAAGGTGATTTAAAAATATTACTGAACACAATAAATATGTTCCTCTCTGAGAAGCATTTTGGAATACACATTTCAGCAATGTCAATTGTGTAATTGCTTATAGACATCAAAGAATATAGTCATCCTCAACTTTTAGAAAATTGAAAAACACTTAGTGTTATAAAATACACTTTTACTGATCTCCCTTTCTCCATCCCTCCCTCCCTTCCTCCCACCATCCTTCCTTCCTATCATTCTTCCTTCCTTCCTTCTTCCCTTCCATGTTTCTCCATTAAATTAGTGAATACACAAGAAGTCATTTAAATAAGACCTGCAATATAATAAGCATTCAATAAATGGTATACATCATGTGCTTAAAATGCAATGTAATTAAGATTTCAAGATCCTGAGTAAATTAGAATAAAGGAAACATAACAGTTTCATCTTTAAAAATCTTTGATGATGACAAATATCATGCTAAATCTTAAACCTAAACCCATCACATCTACTAAATAATTTACTTTTTAACCTATACAGTTGATAAAATATGGAAATATGGATACTTAGAGATAGAATGTGTGTTTGTATTAATTAGAATAACAGCATTTTCTTTGACTTTACCAAACTATTCAAAACAAAAAGCTGATGGATTAAAAAATGGGCAGTATCTATGACAAATTAAATATAAATTTTCAAACTGGGACCTTTAGAATAGCTAATATAACCATTAATAACACAGCTGGCCTCTCTTTTCCATCTATTCTCTTTCTATGTTAATATGATTCATCATTTTAGGAATAGCTTAAGTTGAACATTCTTTATGAAGTCCCCTCCTATAATGAGTTTCTCTGCTGAAAGCTTATAACCTTTCTCGACTATCTTTGACTCTTGTAACTAAAAACATACTGCCTTAATTTTTTTCATGGGTATGTATGTGTGTTTGTTCTTATCTTGTAAACAAATTATGAATGCCTTCAATGAAGGCTTTTTTTTTTTTCACACAGCAAATAACCAAGTATCGGCATATGGGAGGCATTTACTGAAAATTTTTGAACTCATCTAAAACTTACTCTAATTTCTCAACTTCCATCTTTAATTAGTTAAAAATGTCTGGTCACTTTTACTTCTCCAATATCTGTCAAAGCACTCTCTTCATCTTCATTGCTGTTGTCATTGTGTTATATTTTTATACCATCATTTCTCACAAGGGCTATTTCTAGAAACCTAATTGGACTCTCTATCTCTCTCCAGTCTGTCATCCAGTCCACAGTCAGAGGTAGCATCTTAAACTGTAAATCTCATATTTATCGTCTCTGGGATTAGTAAAAGAGGCTACTGTTAATAAGATGATCTGAAGACACAGTGATTTGGGTAAGATAAAAACTCATTGTTCTCTCAAGAAACAGGGTAATAGTTACAGGGGAATCTAGCCAGTCAGGACCTTTCTATGTCATGTTCACCATTCTTTAGGATGTCACTTCATTCACACAAATGTGTATATTTCTGATTTCAGGAAAGAAGAAAAAGAGAATGGAGAGTAAGCAGCTTCCTTTTCAGACATGACCTATTATGTATACATATACCTTCCCTTTACCTGCCATTGACCAGAATGTATTCACATGGCCACACCTGAATGCAATCTCTGGTTTATGAGTATTTTATTTCAAAAGGAAAATTCTTCCACAGCCAACCTCTATAAACATACAAGTACCTTTCTTCTATAGAAGGCATATCCTCAACACACACACACACACACACACACACACACATACACACACACACACACACACATTCTAGAAAGACATCCCAACATCCCATCCATTTTTGCCATTCAGCTCAAGGTCCATCCACGATCTCTGGATGAGGAATATTCCACTGCATCAGGTCCAGATGTGGCTCCTTAAAGTTACGGCAACCTCTACTTCAACAAATGGGTTTATCTACTTCCTATTATGCCTAATTTACAACAGTGGAGAATGAACAGAGTAATTGCATTAAATCCTTTACTCAGAAAACTGAAAGAATGAGGAACACATAACAGTCACTGTCTATAGTAGTTATCAAATTCTGCTTGGCAGACATTATGAAGAATCATTCTTTGGCAGCTCCTAAGACCATGTGCAACCTCTGTGTCACTGCTTGTTCTCGGTCTCCATTTCTATAGTTGCCATTAGAGAGTAGTCCCTGCCAAGGCCTGCCTAACTTTGTCCTGGTACAGATTTGGTGTCCCCAACTTTTTTGGGTGGGAGGGATTGAAAAGAAATAGACTTCTTCTGGCCAGGATTGTAGTTTCTTTGGCAACCTACTTCATCTTTCTAGGTTTCCAAATGTATGCTTCCAGTTAGTTTCCATGTACAAGTGCCCTTAGTCAAATACTTCATCTACAGAAGTTTCCTAAGCCTTATACCTCTGTGTTCAGAATATCCCCCTCTCTTTCAGTCTATTTAGGATTCCCTTGATGCTCCTTAAAACAAGATGCTCTGTAAAACTGGAACAACCTAAATCTTATATTTACTACTAAGCTAATTCCCGCTGGGTAGCAAGGGACATTTAAATAGAAGATGTGAGACAAGCTTGAGGTCACATTGATAAACCCTGGTGTTTGGAGTTGAAAAGTAGGTGATCATCCCAACACTGCAAAACCTCTAATGATTAAACTCCCAGTCACTTTATACTCAAGGCCATTGCAGAATCTTCCATTGAAGAACTATATCCATTGCCATTTCTGCTTCAGTCTGATTATTTTATAATGATATCTTGCTAAGCATTTTAAGATTAAAACAAAAAAACCAAGAATATTAATATTAATATTTTCTAATCACTTCCAGAGCTGCAGATTATATAGAAATAAAATCTGCTTTCCAAACTGTTATAGAATGCTTTACTATTTCACTACTAACCAAAACCAAAGTTTTCCAGACTGTGGCATCTATATCCTTGCTGTTTAGCTGGATAAACAGCTAAACAGCACACCAGCTAAACACCACAGCTGTTTAGCTGTGATCACTAAACTGATGATGGGTACCATTTTTTCCCTATTGCACAGGATGGAAACTAAATTTCTACAACTATAGACTACCAAATAAAGTACTTTAAAGAAAATAGATATTAAGATCTTTCTCACCATAACAGTTCAGGGGTTGGTGAATGGTCCAGAAAGATTAAGCTGCTTCTCCAAAAATTTTCCATAGATGCAGAGTCCTTCTGTCTTCTTGCTCTGCTTTTCTCTCAGGTGTAGCTCTCATACATATGATTATATTTGGCTCTTCACGACCAGAAAAACATTCAGGTCCTCAGGAAGGAAGAAAGGGAGTGAGGTTAACAACTGCTTTTTAAGGCCATGATTTAGAACTTGCACACATCACTTTTTGCTCATATTCCATTGTCAAGAATCTAATTTTATAGTATATCTGTGTGAAGGAAGAAGGAAATATTGTCCTCTACAATCTTTTCAGCTGTTAGCCCAAATAAAAGGACAGGGAAATCTTATTAATAAAGGAAATAAGGGGAAAACAGATAATTGAGAGACAATTAGAACATAAACTCAAATCCTAACCCTTTCCATTGCATTTGCCCCTGACAAGACAAAAGGATAAAATACAAACTACTTAGCATGGTATACCAACATCTTCATGGACATTCTTTTCAAATAATTAAACTGGGAGGGTGAAATAGTTTGTCATATATTTAATACAATAAAATCATTATTACCATTACCATACATTATACATTACCATTAGTTGGTCTGTTTCTTCTGCTATGACAATAAAAACTCATTAAGAACAACTTGCAGTTTTCTAAAGTCCACATACAATCTCTAAAATATAAAGTGTATTAACTGGTAATAATTGCTAATTAAATGGAAATTACTCTAGCTGAGTTTACGGAAGTATTATGCTGGAGAAAAAAACAATACCAAAAACCATTGTCCTAGGGTAGGGTGGCTTCTATGAAATCTATTTACCTGAGTTATTTATTAAATAAAGCAATTTGCCACTCAGAACTATCTTTCATCTCTGTCACACACTTGAAGAAATCTGGCATTATTCTAAAGTAATGCTGAGATACAAGAAGCCACTTACCATAATAGTAAATATTTTACTCAGTGAGTAAAGAGTAATGGGTTGGAGGGCTCAATCAGATCAGAGTAGGTAGGTCCAACTTATTCTTTGATAATATGAATTGATCCAATGGAGGAAGTTCAAAATTCCTTTGGTTTGAGTGAATTTGCCTTAACATATTGGACTTTGTTACATTCCAATTTCAAACACGGAATCATCCTGAAATGTATGTGATACAATTCTATCATAGGATGGTTCTTTTCTGTGAAAAAGGGGATCCTTGCGCCTTACTACAAATGCCCTTCAAGGAGCTGAAGAGGACAAAGAGGTAAATTTTATATAATTTACCTTGGTTTAAAACACGTAACTGGTGTTCCTGATTTAAAGTGTTGTTTATATTTTAAATTCTCTCCATTGTACTCTGCTCTGGATTAACATAAATATCCCAGAGTTTTAACCAAGATAAGTTATGTAAAAATGAGACTTTTGAATATAAGCCAGTCTTAAGTCATTGGAATTAGTGTGAAAGCTTCAGATTTTTATGTACTATTAATAGATGAAAATTCAAGATTTATTTTGACTATGTTTAAAATCCATTCAATACATGTTTTCAAATTTGAATCAGATTTAAATCTTCCAGAATTCAAGGGAATCCTTATATCAAAAGTACATTATTTGATTCAAAGGAGATTTCATTAATAAGTTAAAGAAGGCTTATAAACTTTACCAGTCAATAACTATGTCACAGAAAAAAGCATTCTGGAAAATTTAATTTTTATTCTTTGTTAACATGTGTTTCCAAGGTATGGAGTACTTGGACTCCAATTACATGCATGGATTTGTGGTTTTCTTAGAAAACGTTCTATCATTCAATCACTTCTGCCTCCTTTGAATATATAATGGAAAATAAGGATAATTTTGTTTATATTAACTTTTATATTTTACATTAATACTTTCACATGTTTTAAGTACAAATTTATAATAGAACACAGTATTAGCCTGGCTATCCTTTCCTCTGTTCCATACACACACAAAAATGTAGTTTGTCCTGTGAGCCTACTGTTTTTAGCTTTTATAAAAACTATTTGGAGAGGGACTGGCTTTTATTTCCCTATTTATTAATATTTTCAATGTGCTGATAAACATTCATAATATGTTATATTATCTGATTTGTTATTATTACAGTTTTACACTCTTGTGTGTTATTTTGGAACTCCTCTGCATTTCTATTTACTGGTTTGTCTTCATGCTTTGGTCAACCACATCTCTAATAGTTTCCCAAGAAAGGGACAGTGGGGAATAAAATTTTTGATGCTTTGTTGTCTGAAATTATCTTTATTTTACACTTTCCTTGGTTTATGGTTTTTGTAATTTGAATATTTTAAGATAAAAATGATTTCATCTTAGACTTTTGAAGTCAGTGTTCCATTCAAACTTGATTCCCAATGTTTTTGAGTAATTTAATGCTATGCTTGAATATTTATCATGACCTTACTTTTACCCTGCAAAACTCTAGAATTTACTAGTGAACTCTGGTGATCTCAAATTTCAAAATTATGTTAATATGCATCTACTTTTCAGTTGATTGTATTTGGACCTGGTAGGCTATTTCCATCCAGAATTTTATATTCTTGAGTTCTTATAAAGGTCTTCATACTATTTCACTGAAAATTTCCTCCCCACTGTGCTCTTTAGAACTCCTGTTAATCAGATGTAGCAATTTTTTCTTCAATTTTATAATTTTTCTTCCTTATTTCTCAACTTTTTCTTTTCTTTTACCCATTGAAAGATCAACTTTATAAACTCTCTAATAAATTTTTATAAAATTTCTGCTCTTATAATTATAATTACAGATTGATATTTCTTATTTTCTTTTATTTCTTTTAATAGCAGTGTATCCTTGTTTCACAATGTAGTGTTATCTCCGATAGGTGATCAAATTTTCTTTGAAATTTTTCTCTGCTGAATGCCTCTCATGGTTTCTTTTGCTTTCTTCCCCCCTTTAATTTAGAAGATTGTTTAAAGAAAGTCACATGTAAGATTAAATACCTGAAAAACTAACTGCAAATATTCCCCATGGGTGAACCCAGTTTGTCAAGTGGTGAAATAATTTGTATTGTCTGTTTTTACCGCGGGCCTCACTCCCCACACTGTAGTTTCTGCAAGACAATCTTTTAAAGCCATTCTGTTTCCCCAGAGAGGGATCCTCTACTCTGTTGTGACAAAGTTGAGAGAGTGAGGGGAAAAGCAAGAAAATAAGGAGAGCAGGAAAGAATACTACATGCATTTTGGGTACTTGTGAGAGCTGGGGTCACATGATTCATTGTGCTTTCAGTTCTTCTCTCTTGTCCTGCCATTTATCTCTGCTCTGAAACTTTTCAGGCTCAGGTTCTTAAACACATTGCATAGGACTGGTGGTTGATGAAGGGGGAGTATCCAAGTCACATTAGAGGTCACTGGGGACCTGGCTCCCATTCCACTCTATTAATAAGCATTCAAACAATCCCTCTTTTCTTCATCTCCCTCCACCTCCCCCTTGTCTTTTACCAAAGTTGTCCCTTCCAATTTCTAAGATTTTAATTTCTACAATGTGAAACAATTTGTTTCTCATCTGTGTTATCCTCTGAAGGCCTCACTAATCTGCTTTTGCACTTCACATAGGTCTAAATTACCAATATCCTCTAGCTTCACCAGATTTGAGCATTATGCTATAATTATGTTTCTGCTTATTTTATTACTTGTGAATGATTTTTGAGCCTAGGAATGATGTTTAATATAAACAAGGACAGTTGAGTCATTTCTAAGAAGTGTAATCAATAAAGTGATATTTATCTGCTCTTACATTGTCTTGTAGAACTAAAAAATTAAAGCTCACATTCCCATTCAAGGGTTTTCCTCTCCCTGTAAAATAAGCAAACCTAAATTATGTGAGTTTACTCATCCATTCTATGACAATTTTTTTTAACTACTGTGCCAGGTATTGTGCTGCTGACTGGGGATTCAAGGGTGAACAAGGTGTTCTACCACCTGGTGTGAGGTACAGACAATTAAACAGGTAATTACACACCAGTGTGGACATAGAACAGTGTTTTATGGGGGATCGTAAGAACGACATCTGTCTCAGAATTATGGGGTCAAGCAAGGGTTAGCACCTAGTGTAGAAAATTATGTTTAAGCTGACATTTGAGTGATGAGTACAAGTTAGCCAGGTTAATTTTGGAGGGAAAGAATGTCATAGCAGAAGTATGGAAAAACCTGAAGGAGAGAGATAACAGAACACATATAAAGAAACGAAGGAATTTTATAAGGCTTTTGGGAACTGGCACTCAGAGATGAGGTCGGGAGAGAAGCTTGAAGAGGTGAGCTTAGGTCAGACTTTCAGTGCCTTAAAAGTAAAGTGAATTTGTTTGAACAGTTATTAAGGGAAACAGGGCCCTCCTCTGAGGTGAAGTAAATGATGCTGGGTAGGAGAAAGTGCTAGTAAAGGTAAAAGATGTTGGGGTGCCCAGGTGGCTCAGTCAGTTAAGCATCCAACTCGATTTTGGTTCAGGTCATGATCTCATGGTTTGTGAGTTCAAGTCTCGCATCAGGTTCTATCTGAAATTGCAGAGCCTGCTTGGGATTCTCTCTCTCCCCTTCTCTCTGCCTCCCCCCCCACACCTGGGCTGTCTCTCTCTCTCTCAAAATAAATTGATAAATAAACTTTAATAAAGGTAAAAGATGTTAACACATAATTGATGTAATACAACTTAGATACATTGGATACCTCAAATAAAATTATAACAAAGATGAAAGAATTATATAGAGCAATGCTATCATTTTAATAATGCACAATTAAAAATTAAGTAAAATAAGAATATTTTTATTATTTCATTTTTACTTATCTTCATGTTTAAAATTCAATTTTTTTTTTGCAAATTGTCAACAGCAATTGAAAAATAAATTTGCTTAGCTAATGGAATTTTCACAGATCCATGGCTTAATGTATTAATTCTCTTGATCTGACTATTAGAAGACCAATCCTGAATGGATGATACTGATGGGACCTCTGGAACTCACTTTCTGGTGGGTACAATTTTCTAAATATGTGTGTAGGAGGTTGTGCTTTACTGACTATAGATCTTCTATGGAACCAGCAATTAATGAACTACACTGTCAATGAGTTGTGAAACTCAAAATCAGTAGATTTTAATGATTTTAGCTGATTAAAATTACCTCATTCCATAAAATGTCACTTGAAGATTTATAATCTCATGAAATTAGCATTTCTCTTAGAACTAATATTTAATTGAAAATGTGGAAAATAGAAATTATCTGACAAGCAATAAACAATTTAAAAAACTGTACCACTTAAGACCCCAACATAATCTTAATAAATAAAATGTGAGTTAAATTGAATATAATAAATAGATTCAGTTAATATCCCATTATTATGGAAATGAACAAGTTACTCCAGAAATTCTTATTTTTACTAGGTTCCAAATCTCTGTTTAAGCATCATTTCTTCCCATTAAGTCATCCCCATGATGAGGACTTAAGAGCAGTAGGTAAACATGTAGAAAAAATACTTGCCTTTACTTACCATCTACTATATGCTCAGATACAGTCAATCGGTTTTGAGAGAGAAATTTAATTCATATTTTTGTTATCAAGTTCCCAGTGGAAAAAAAAATGAGATCTATGCTAGTCTACATATCATACCAATAAGAGAATTAATAATCACCCAAAACAGTAATTACCCTATTATTACACAATCAGCAAGCAGCAGAACCAGGGTTTAGAGTCAGATCTGCCTCCATTATTCATGCTCTTTCTACCATCCCCTCTGCTCAAATTCTTTTAAATAATACCTTAATAGAGCATAAGTTGGAAGTACGGTATTAATGGCTTTTTTGTTTTGCTTTTTGATTAACTTCTTTATTTTTGTGTGCTTTTACTTCAGTATCATTTGCATATTCCCTAGTTATTCCTTTATCAAGATTATTTATTGAATAAATTAGTATAATACATTGCCCCTGCCTTAAGAAAAACTTTAAATCTAACTTGAAAAGTTAATTAACATTGTGAGATGAGAATAAAGTGCCATCACAAGAGAGCATATGATCAACAGCTAATGACACTATACACATAGGAATGCTTTTGGAGTTTAGGAAAGGACAAGATAATTGTGCCTTATCAGGCATAAGAAAATAATTTTTAAAAGGTAGAAACTTTATAAAAATAAAAATTCCACAACCCCTTCCAGGAACACTCTTACAGAATTAGCCTGCTTAATGATTCCAAAATGCTTTTACCTTTCATCATTGATCTCTCGCTGGAATTTAACTCATATTGCATGTGCTACAACTTGGATTCTGACACTGTCTGTTGACATACGTAGTTAATCTCATGTAATCTACAATCTGCTTCCATAAATTCACCGCCATCTTCAGTACAAGTATGCAGAATCATACACTCCAATAAAACATAACCCTCTTCACTTTATCAGACACTGTAGAAGAGAGTAGAGGCAACAAAACAGAACACAGTAAGACGGTGCACACCTTAAAGAGAAACATGATAAGGAAATATTGTACATGGACGTCCAACTCTGTCAGCATCTGCATTTATTTCATACAGATTTTATAATGCCATAACAGACTTCTAATCTTTCCAATTTCCTTTGGTTATCTATAACTTGCATAGTTAATATGGTATAAAGAATTGTATCTGTCAAATCATATTTTTCTCACACACAAAAACAAATTTTATAGCAATTCAGATTTTCATGAAATGAACCACAATGAGGATAAAAGATAAAACTGATTTTAATAAGATAATAGACGGGTAATTGATACGGGTGCTGGGTGAGAATCCTTCTAACCTTCCCTTTTAATTTGACAATTTCCTCCTCCTATGAAACAACAGTATCTCAGAAAAGAGAAGCGCTAAATGGAAAGCAAAGATTAAGTGACATGGCCATGGCCAACAACACTGGGTAGGTTTTTGAAACCTTGAAGTTGCAAGAATTGGCCAAATAAATGAATATCACCAATACAAAGTGTGACTAAGTTTTTAGAGATGGACTTCATGGGTTCCTCAGGCAATGGCAGACATCAAGAGACTTTGGTGGAGCCTGGGTGCAAATGTGGGATCTGAGGATCACTAAGAAAATGTTTCCTTCTTGTTGGGACATTTAAAAGAGGCGCTAAGAAGGTTTTGAGATTACATTGGAATGCAGTTGGTGTTACTCTTTCATGAAATCATAACAATCATACTTTTCATTCTGAATGTTTACTCCATACCTGGTGGGATACTAGACTGTTACAATCACTACCTAATTTAATACAATCTTCAAAACACTCTTATGATTAGGCATAACATTTGACAACATTTTAGAAACAGGGGACCCTATCTCAGAGGAAGGAAGTAATTTTCTAAACTTAACCTAGAGAGTAACTAATAGAATTGGCATCTGAACCCAGCTCTGTCTTATCCCAAGCCAGGTACTTGCCTTTCTATGTTATGATGCTAAATCATCACTGAAATGTTGGCCTAGGCATTCTTTCCTAATTAATAGAAAGTCTTCATTTAATATTAAGATAGATAGAGTGCCTGGCTGGCTCAGTCGTTGAAGCCTGTGACTCTTGATCTTGGGATCATGAGTTCAAGTCCTATGTTGGGTGTAGAGATTACTTAAAAATAAAAATCTTTAAAAAAGTAACATTAAGACATATAAACATATTTGATACGTACATCACACTGATTTCCTATTTGATTCAATTAATGATTTTTATTAGATATAATTTTGGAATTTCCTTCTTGAAAATACATACTAGTGCTTATTTTTATTCCTGATGTAAACACCAAACAGAACATAGTAGAAATGCTACAACCCTGAGAAATTTTCATTATTCTATTAAGCTTATATTTCTAATAGTTTAATAATACATGTTTTTAAGAAGCCAGATTTCACTGATTAAAACTCTTCTTTTAATGACAAAATGATATCATGGGTTCAAAGTTCTATATTAGAGTGAACTCAAAAACTCTTTCATTTTTGGCCAAAAATTAAGTGAATTTCTAATGTCAAAATTTTGTTAACTATTTATTTACATTCCCACTTTGCTTTTGCAGACATATGTTGACACTTTAGCATAAGCTCTGCTACCTCAGGCACGAGTATTGTTTCCTTATTTTGAATTTGTGCCAGAGCCTTGGGTGAAGTCGTCCATTACATCTTCAGTTCTTGGTCTCATCAAAACACCTTCAGTCAGCAAAAGGATTACTTATAATTCAGTGTAAATTGTTAATTATCCTCATTTAGCATACCCTGCCATTTGGCCAAGACCTCTCTCTGATATCAGAGACTTTACTGGATTGCTAAACATTAACCTGCCAGAATTTAGAAATTATTGACAGGGATTACTGAGCAACTAGTAAAAATTATTCTCAAAACTACCATAATAAACAAGGTGGAAATTTATTTTTACGTGTTCAAGAGCTTAGCGCCTTTATTTGCCCACTTTCTAGCGCTCCATTAAAATAATGGGAGTTTATTTTTTCACTCTTCTGTTTCAGTGGATTCTCTTTTAAGCGCTGTCACTTTATTGTTTCCTCTATCTACATTTGCTTGTCTTACCTGACATCTTCTTTACTTTGTTATATTTTTACCCTTTACTTCCCTTTCACAAAATCTCTTCTCTCTTTCCTATTACCTATGACAAATCCAATTTTATCTTGCTACAGAATCTTCCCTACAATCTCACAAAATATTCAGGTTAATATTAATTCCCTTCTCTTTTCACAAAATATGTAGATTATTTAGAGGTCTAAACTGCTCTAGTCATTATTTTTCTGGCGAGGACAGATTCTGATACTTGAGACACTGCTGACAACTTTCACTGCCTAATCCTAATAAAACTTCTCCACCTCTTATTGTTTGGCTTTTTTCCATATTTATTTTGAGGACTCCGAAAAAGCAGAAAAAATAAATAGTCTGCTTCCCACCAGAGTCTTCAGGACTATTCCATTTCTCATAGATACATTATACTTAATTCTTTCAAATCCATCAGAAAGCTCATGATTTCAAATCATGATTTTAAAGTCCAAATCTAACTTAATCAGGGAAATCTGATGAAGTCTTTCCCAAATGTATCCGTAAAGAAATTTTTTCAAAGATCTCCCATTCAATAAGGGCTTATTAATTTTGAAAGGAACAAACTTGATTTCAGCCCTCACTATATTTCAAAACTTCATCACAGATCAATTTAGATAATTATATTCTATGAGCTTTTACAATTAATAATGAATACTGTATTGCATGCTTTCTTTAGGCTGTTCACAATCCTGATTACGAAGATAAGAATTTAAAATTTGACAGCATTGCCTACAGAGCCTATATCCAGAGAATTGCCGTCTATTTTCTCTTCTTTAAAGATTCTAGATTTTTTTTTTCCCAAGCTGGTTATTTTCCATCAAGCTTGCGTCCACTTTGTGTTCAGAGTCTGTGGAAGAAGAGTTTCAGATCGGTCAGGAGTTTTCACCCAACTCAGGCCCACGTAGTGGGATCGGCGGACCAGGCCTCGGTAGGGAACTGCCCGCTGGCAGAGGGCATCACGTGCACTTCACACCCCACGGCCACCTCCCGCTGAGTCGCAGTGTTCTCTGCAGCTGGGGGCTGTGCGTTCAGCCTGAAATTCCCCCTTGTTCACACCCTCTCCAGCAACGGCAAGCCCTTCCTTTTCAGTCTCTTCAGGATTTCTCTGGAAGTAGGGATCACGCGAGACTTCCCGCAAGCGTTCACGGGAGCCAGGACCGCACATGCGCAGAGCTTCCTGGCAGTCGCCGCCGCTTCAGACTTACCCAGTGAGCTCGCTGTGGTTCCTGCGGGTCCCTGCGTCCAGGCGGGTGCGGGAGGGGGTCTGTCGCACAGAGCGGAGGTAGGCACGAGCTGTCTCAAGAGAAGCTGTTTGGTCGGTGCTGCGAACAGTAAACGCCAGAATCCTTGGCCCTTTTGTAGATTGATGTACTGAACTGTTTGGAAGTCAAGGTTGGTGCCGTCTAAGAGGATTCCTGCTCCAAGAAATTTCAGGACTTTCTTTTCCTTCATCTCTAGGACATCAAGACTATGGACATTGTGAACGTTTCCCCTTAAAGTTATGACGGAAACTCAGAACAGGAGGAGTGTGGACCCCTCTCTGGGTAGTACGAAAAAAAGCCATTATCTCTTAATTAAATTTTAAAAAGAACATATTAGGTATCACAAAAAAATACATAATTCTTGCTTATTTTAAAATAACATGTAGAACTATAAATTTGGCAATGGAAAGAACATTACATAGGATTTTACCCAATTCTTTATACCAAAAGAAACTAAGGCACAAAGACTAAGTGACACAATAAAGTATAGCTCTTTTTGTTTGATGAGCTCCAAAAATGTAGGTTACTGTTTACATACAAAATTTAATACAATGATATTTCCTTATGTACTTTAGTCTATATAAAACTAAAGTGTTTTCATAATTGTAGTGATGAAGTGATTCATTAGATATTATATATGGAGAGCATTGCAAAGAATGATAAAGTATTAGCATGATGTTAGATTAATGCTTTTCGGATTTTGGTTTCTTAAATGATTGCCCCATGTACTTTAAGTTACAAAGAACATTATATTCCCTAGATCATTCCTTATTTCTAAAACATACCTTTGGATGATAGTTACCTTCTTTTCCATATTCTTTTTCCTATTTTCCTCTTTTAAATGATTTAATGGATGATTTTTTTTTCTTGTCATATAAATACAGCCAATAAATACTTGTCGTTTACCCTCTGATGGTATTCGAGTCTCTAGAGTATGCTAGCACATATAAATGCTAGCACAAATAAACTAATGGGTGTGCTCTAATAGATACGTCTTATGAGGGATACTGAAAAAAACAAGTGGAGGAAAAATAAACTAAAATACGGTGCAGATTGAGAAATATCTGTAATTACATTTGCATTCATATGCACATTTATATGTATTTATTTGCTTTCTTTAGTGGGATAAAAAATGAAGAGTTAGAAATGCCTCTTGTTTCATTATGGGATACACAGGGCTAGACCTTGAAGTTCTCTTTAAGTATTTATATGTGTAAGGAAGAATGGGAAATTCTGATACTTACTGATATTTTTTAATGTTTATTTATTTTTGATAGAGACAGAGCACTAACAGAGGAAGGGCAGACACAGAATGAGAAGCAGTCTTCAGGCTCTGAGTTATCACCGACTGAGCCACTCAGGTGCCCAAAACTTACTGATTTTTGCTTTAACTTAGTTATATATCTGTAGATATTTACTACCATATTTATATATTTATCAATAAGCCTAAATATTGTAGTGTATTTTTTTGTTTCCACATGGAAAAAATGAAAATGACATCAAATGACAAAATGTTATGCAATTAAAAAAATAATTTTATTTTAATAATGATATTAGTAACACTGGGTTTTATGGTATGTCAGGGAGTGGGGTACTCTCAAAAAACATTGTTATTTATGCACTGTTATCAACTCCTTATTTTTGGTGAGCATACTGAGGCTAGTGTGGTAATTTCTCTAAACTTCGATGTTTCTTAAATGCTGGGGTTGAGATTATAAGCCAGGCAGTCTGACTCCAGGTCCATGATCTGACCTCTGTGAAATGGGAATTAATGTAAACATTATTTTACTTTTTAGCATTACAAAAGTTGTGGTTTCTTTGGTGAACATGTATTATTTTGAAATTGAAGGGAAAAGATCAAGAGTGATACAAACAAAAATTTTTCCAAAGAATAAAAAGAAACTTTGTTCAATTGTTTACAGAAATCCAGATATTTAGATTCAAACAGAACATGTGTATTAAACAGATGGCACTGTAAAACTATTCTTATTTCTCTTTGCTGAACTGCCCTGAGTTTGAAGAAATAATAGATTTTTAAAAATTACACAGCTCTTGCCAGAAAATGAATTCTCAATTTCAAAAGTGGTTAGTGATTATAAAATGTGCTTTATTTTGTGTGGTTATGTTTTGAAGTGCAAATCTCAAGAAGTGTCTCAGTTATAAAGTATCTGCATCTTCAGAGTGTTAGTTTCTTTTTTTTTTTATAACGATTTTATAAAATGTTTTATTTATATTTGAGAGACAGAGGGAGACAGAGTGTGAGCCGGGGAGGGGCAGAGAGAGAGAGACACACACACAGAATCCAAAGCAGGCTCCAGGCTCCCAGCTGTCAGCACAGAGCCTGACGTAGAGCTCGAACCCACAAACAGTGAGATCATGACCTGAGCTGAAGTCTTATGCTTAACCTACTGAGCCACCCAATCGCCCCAGAGTGGTGGTTTCTTAAGCAGCTGAAAATAAACCGTGGCCACTAAAACTCCCTGTAAAACAGGAATTTCAGGAACAAGTGAATGTGTTCCTGTGACTGTAAGAAATATATAAAAACTATAATTCATATTTGAGTTATAGTCATGGTTCTGCCAAGTCTCCATGAAATTAGCTTTCTTTTATATAATTTCTGAAAACGAAGCTGAATACTCCTAGCAACAATGTAAAACTGGAGATAAAAGTGAGATTTAGATCTGAATTCACTTTTCAGTTCTTAAGACTATTCCAGAAGATGAGTATACCTGTTGACTTGATAAGAAATGATCAGTGACCTACTGTTCTGCCAACACTCTGCACTCAAAGAACAAAGCTCACAAAATATTCATAAAAATACAATTATATAAAAATAATACATGGCATACACAAATATTAGACATGTTTACAATACTAATTTCATAATTCGGTGAAAGTTGTAAATGAAATATCCAGTAATGGTAAATGATTGTTTTAAATGTTACCCCCCCACACACACACTTCATATAATAAGTATCTAAAAATAAAATGGTAAATATATTTTGATGAAATATATGCGCTTAAAGTATAATTCAAATTGATAGAGACACTGAATTTAACTTTTAAGGAACTCTCGTATATGAGGATCATTTTAAACATGTTGAATTAATAATAAAAAAAGATACTACCAGGGCTGGTAGGATATACAGAAATGTACAGTGTTGAACTATATACTAAAAGGCTTTGGAAGAAAGGAATACAAATGGAGGCTGGAAGGGAAATAGAGGACTAACAAGGAAAGAGAAAATGAAAGGGACTCAGGCGTGATGGTGTCCATGTGTGTTTGAAAAAGGAAGGGCAGTGGGTCAAACCACATTCCCGCATTTCTCCATACCAGTCTGTTGTTCACTCCCAAAGCTTTCTCCTGCCCAATTTATATTCTCTATGAAAAATAAATCTTATTAGCATGTTATGAATGTTAACAAGTGCTCCAGGCACCTTCCAGAAAATACCACCAAATTAAACTTACAGGAAGGAAACCCATTTCCTACCCTCACATAACTTTACCAACTCTTGTCTACATTCCAAACTGGCAGTTCACATTTTAGTTTTAATATGTATAAAACTTTGCTTTTTCCGACATCCCTGAAGATTATGAAAGAGGAGCAAAGTTTAAATTACATGCATTTTATAAGAACTCAGGCCCAATGTGTTTGGAGGCAGAAAAGCAAGATAAAAGAGGGCAGAATAGAAAAGGCAAGAAAGCAGAGAAGATATTTAGATAATGTTTAATGACCTAGTGATAGATCTTTATTAAATTAACATACTTACTTGACAACAAAGAAATCGCTAACGAGTGGGTGCTTATGTTTCACTCATGTTGCTATTGCTGTTTTTAAGTAGGCTTCACACTCAGCACAGAGCCCAGCATGGGGCTTGAACTCATGACCCTGAGATCAAGACCTGAGCTGAGATCAAGACTCAGACACTAAACTGACCGAACCACTGAGGTGCCCCAGTCATGTTTGTTTAACAGAAAATTTTATATAGAAGCTCACATTTCTCAACTACAGAATGTTTTGTTTTCTCAACTTTTCTCATGGGAAGTGATGAGGCATCCTAAGTGTGCCAGGTAAAAAATACAAACAATATATATATGTTATTAAAATATAATAATAAGAATATAAAATGGTAGCCATAAAGCAGAAAACTGGTATTTTGTGAGTCCTTGCTTTTGCAAAAGAATCATTCCTAATTGTAGGAAAACACATTCTATTCCAATATTTTAAATAGACCAAATAGTAAGCATGGAGCAAGAATTCTTTAAATTAATTAAAACTGCATGTTTTGGATTTGTTCTATGACCTGAATCAGAAAAAAAAATGTACTTCAGCTTTGTGAACTCCATAGGAGGAAATCCTTGTAAAAGCGGAAAGAATACAGTCTCCTCTTAACGGTTTCACATATACAGTGATTGTTGTGTTTGGTTTATAGCATTAAGGAGACCTGAACAAATCTACAAGCACTACTACTTGTCCTAGAACTTGAAGATTGAATCTAATGTAGGTGGAGGAATCACACTACATAAAGAAGGTTAAATGCATTTAACTCTGTATTTAAGGATCAGACACATCTCCCTGAGGGCTGTGGGACACTTACCCAAAGTGCAGGGATAATGGATAGCTGTGTTCACTTAGGAAATCTGCTTGTTGGCTCCAAGAGAAACTTTCCAGGCTACTTTAAAACGTTGTTTTTTTTTTTTTTTTTTTAAGATTTATTCATTTTTGAGAGTGAGAGAGACAGAGTGTGAGCAGGGGAGGGGAAGAGAGAGAGAGAGACACACAGAATCCGAAGCAGGCTCCAGGCTCTGAACTGTCAGCACAGAGCCCGATGCGGGACTTGAACTCACAGATCATTAGATCATGACCTGAGTTGAAGTCAGACACTTAACTAACTGAACCACCCAGGCACATTACTTTAAAGACTGCTTTAAAGAGGTCATGAAACCAGGAAACCCGTATAGGAGGTGACACAGAGTTAAACTTCAGCCCTTTCTTTTTATGGTCCTTGTACCCATATATGCCTTCAAGGGTTTATATTTCAGACTCACAATCTTCTTGCTTAAATGAGAGCATTGACTTTTCAGGGTAAAATCTTTAAATTCTAGACTCCTACAACCAAGAAACATTTTAGAAAAAAATAAGTATTAAAAATGTATGTAATTTTTCCACTCAGTCCCAGAGAAATTAGGATAAACCATTGTGTTAGTTTTCTGCATAACAAATGACTGTGAATGTGTTTTGTATATTACAGTCTTCATAGGTCAGGACTGCAGGCACAGCTTAGCTGGGTGTTCTGCTCAGGGTGTCACAGCCTGCCTTTTCCTTAAGCTATACTGGAGTAGATTCTCCTTCCAGGCTCTTACAACTTGTTGATAGAATTCATTTCCTCATAGCTGTATTCCTAGGATACTGGCTTTTTTCTGTTCTTAGAGGCTGTCCGCACTTCTCTGCCATATGTGATTCTCCAACATGGCCACTTAGTTTACTGAGCCATGACAGGAGTCTCTTGTTTCAGTCTGCTAAGACCAAGTCTTATATACTGTAACATCCATCCCATCACCTTTGGCAAATACTGTTAGTTAGAAGCAAGTCACAGATTCCCACCCACCCCCCACCCCCCCAAAGACAGAGGATTACCCAAAGGCATAAACACAAGAGCTGAAAATCCTTAGGTATTGCACTGGGTTGATCCTCAGTAACTATTTAGTCATAGAGCAAGTTAAAGGGAAAACTTGAATAGGAGCACAGTTCTCTTGCAAACCACATACCTTCTCCAATTTACTGCCTGTCTTCACAATCTCTCTTGTTCCCATGGCTCCCTTAGTCATTACAATGGGTTTTAATTAAAAACTCTCTCAGATGTTATTTGTAATCAAAAATCAACATCCGATTACAACATATTTTATTCTTTATGACTAAGGCAACTTTTAGCAATTTTTTTTTTTTCTATCTCTGCACTAAGGTAAGAGTATGAGATGAAGTAGGAATAGGAAGAAAATTCAAACAAAATATATTATTTTCTTTTATGATATATATAAATATATATCATTTATATGTATTATATTTCTTAATCAACTGCAATAAACATCCCCCTATACAGGCTCCTGAAAATGAATTAGGAGAGTTTAATAACCTTGAACCCACTACATTTTCTCATATTGCTGTGATATTGGGAATGAAATGCTCTATTAGAATGTTTGAATTTGAAATCCACTGACCTCTGGCTGAGATACCCATGGTGAATTTTTTAAACACTGAACCTTATATTTTTGTCAATAGAGTAATAATATAAATTCCATAAGGTTTCTTTAAAGATTAAATAAATTCCACTATTGAAATGTTTCTTTTTCTCCCTGGTATTTGTTTTCTTATATGTAAATTGAAATCCCTGAACTGCATTCATATTAAATTTTCTTTCATCTTCAATTTTCTATAGAAATAATTCTAGAATAGGAATAATTCAGTAATTCTATAGGAAGAAAGGTTGATACCTAGGATCAACACTGGGATTGATAGAGGTCTGCTAGAAAGTCCTTTGATCATGCAAGTGGTCTAAATCTGGAGTGTCTATAAAATAGAGATTAGCGCTTTCAAGAGAAATGTGTGATAGCCTTTCATTTTACAAGTAGAACTGATGTGACTTTAAGACATTCATTAATGTATTTTAATGTTTCTGGATTTTTTTTCTCTGCAGAAAATTATTTGGCTAGTTTCATCTCTGAAAGGATACAAATCACGTCTAGTTCATGCTCTGTTGTGTCCAGAAATACACTAAAATTGTTACATAATAGAAATCCCTAAATTTTTATTTGTAAAGCTCAAAACCTTTCTTTGTTTTATCCAAACTTAATGTCTTTGTCTTTAATATATGTCAAATATTTCTATATATTCATGACTTTTTTTCTCCTCACTTTCAAATTCTTTGAGTCTTTATAGACTATTCACATAACCCCAATCTCAAGAATATGACTGATTTATCTACCTTCTAACTTAACCTTTTATAGCCTAATCATACCTTAAGTAATTGAAAAGGTTCCTGAAAATAAAATCTCGAAAGGTTATGATTTAAAGTAATGAAAATTTTCTTTCCATATGATACTTCATTCCTATTGAATCCCCTAAAAATAGTTTGCTGTTTTCTGTCAACTGTATTTTGCCTGAAAGAGAGAAAGTAATTACTAAGAACAGGATTAGGTTAGTTTGGGAAATATTTTCATGGCACCCTGTAAGTATTTTAGTCGACTTTGAAACTGTGGCGAAAACAAAGTAATTTTATTTCCCTTCCTGATTTTGTAGCTTTCTTGCTCCCTGAGAGTTATAGCATAGTGACTTGGTATTGCTTGCCAGAATATTGGATTTCACTGGGTGCCAGATCATACCGCCTTTTTAAATCATGTTCCTTTCATAGATAATTTGCCCCACTGTAAAGTCATTAAGGATATTCATTAAGTATGCCACTCTTTTGTAGGGGATCAATATATCTAAAATAAAAAGCACAGTTGTTTGCATTTAGTTTCACTCATGTTTTCTTTTAGGCTTTCAGTATTTTGTTTTTAATACGCCAGAGTAGCTCCTCATGTGATGAGATGGCACCTTATGTAATGAGCTACTGTTTATTGTTATTCCTGGCAACAGACCATATGAGGGCAAGTCCTGTTAAATACAAGTGTGCACAGGAGATGCTCCTTCAACCCGCAGTGAGGGCCTATATGAGCAGAGGAAGGACAATATTTTTCCTTTTGTTTAGTCTCCAGGCAGATTATAGTGTCTCCAGCCTCTCTGTCCAGAGGCCAGGATCTGCTATGCTTCATGAGTCTTTCCCCTACAAGTTCACTGATATTTTCCAATCCTTACAAAATTAAAAGCACAAAGCAGAAAACATTTACTTCTTATTATGTTAAGTCAAATTTAAAAAGTAGGACCAGACTTAAGGCAGCTTAAATCAATCCACCATGAACTCAACTTACACTATGCTAAAGCAACTCGGGTTTCAGCTGAACAATTTATGCTTAGTTCACTAACCAATTTTTTGCTTTCACTTCAGTTACTTTTCCCAAGAATTAGAAATAGTCTTTCTTTAATTTGGGCTATCTAGAGTATGAGTACTTTTTAGAAAATGTTCATTTTTATTGAACACAGTTTCAATTAAGACCCCAAATATATTGAAAATACTCAAATTATTTTAAGTATTAGTAATTGACCATCCAACAATTACCTAAGCTGAATGATATGCAATTATTTGGCCAATTAAAATGAACAGGTCAGAGAAGATAAGAGGGCCTATGAAGACACAACTCAAAATGAATTTGGACAGAAAATAAAGTTGTATATACAAAATGAAATCATTTGAATTGAGAAGGGAGAAAATTCATTGAAAAACCACTGTTGATGGCATTTATAAGTTTTAAAAATGCTATTCTGTATTTAGAATATTTGACAAAAGTATAAAAAGTAAAATCTGATTACATTTGTTTTTGGCTCAGTGAAAAATAGGAACAGGGAGGGAAATGGATTACTTTTTTGTTCCAATAAATTTGACATTACACAGATTCCATGTATTTTAAATATACATACTATTTAGTGAAAAGCATCGTCTAGTGATATTCTATTGGGGAGCATGAAATGTAAGGATTCAGTAAGGTCTTAAATAACATTTAGCACCACTAACTCTATGTCTGTCTCAAGTGAAGACTTGGAATAGTTTGTATGATTCATTCCAGATATGTAATTCTATGGCCATAATTATACTATTATCTGTAAACAAATACCCAAACAAAAATAACAAAATTGGATTCTTAATCCGATGCCATCAGGACTGCTTTCTGCATTATAGAATGATTACAAAGCTTAAAAATCTCCATGGAAGCTTGAATGAATCCAACTTTATTTCATTTAGATATTTAACAAGCAAAACATATGCAGTGGATGCAACTTTGATAAGTTTTCTTCCTAGACTTTTCTAAACTAAGGCAAAAATAGCTTATTAGCTAATTTTAAACTATTAACTTTCATTCTGCACATAAGATCTCTTTACACATGCTTAAGTCAGAAGTTTCTATGAGCTTCATCCAGCATCTTCCTGGGTTTAAAACTGGGTCAGAAATACTGCATGGTATAATATCTATTCTCTAGAAATATATGTATATATTTAATTTATTACTATATATTTAAGTCACACGCTATGCTCAAAGATAAAACTCAGGATCTTAGAAGCTCCTACCCAACATGTGTTGAGATTGTTACTGAAAGGTATGATATAGACAATAGCAAATATAAAGTATGTGGGATTTGGCAGAGAAGATAGGAGCCTCAACGCCAGTAGTTGAAAGTGAACAATATAATTTTCCCCTTGTTCTTCTTTGAAATGTAACATTTTACAGTATGACACTAATCATTTTCATAATATAGATTGAATCATATGTAAAGTTTATCATTCCACTTTAAAGAGTTTGTTTATGTTTATTGTATTTTTGAGAGGGGGAGTGCAAATGGGGGAGGACAGAGAGAGAGGGAGACAAAGGATCCCAAGCTGACTCTGTGCTAACAGCAGAGAGCCCAGTGTGGGTCTTGAACTCATGAACAGTGAGATCATGCCCTGACCTGAGCCACCCAGGTACCCCTATCATCCCCCTTTAAAATCGTATTTCTTTATATTTTGAAAAATGTTATGAGGATTAGTTTTCATATTGTAACAGCATATGCAAGAATTTAAAATATCTGTAAGAATATTTTTTTTGAAGAAAACAAGGGATTTTAGGGATTGAATAAGTAAAGTGAAGGGGATATCTTTTTTTTTTTTAAGTTTACTTATTTTGGGGGGAGGTAGAGAAGGGGGAGAGAGAGAATCCCAAGCAGGCTCTGCTCTGTCAGTGCAGAGCCGGTTAGGGGACTTGATCTCACAAACTGTGAGATCATCACCTGAGCCGAAATCAGGAGTTAGATGCTTAACCAACTGAGCCATGGAAGAACTCCAAAGTAGATGATATCATAATGTTAATAACGAGGAAACTTCAGGGCACCTAGGTGGTTCAGTCAATTGAGCATCCGACTTGGGCTCACATCATGATCTCGCGGTTCATGAGTTTGAGCCCCATATTGGGCTCCTGGCAGTCGAGCCTGTCAGCAAAGATTCCACTTTGGACCCTTTGTCCCTATCACTCTGTCCCTGCCCCACTGGCACCCCCCCCAAATAAATAAATAAACATTTTTTAAAAAGTTAAAAAAGTGGGGAAACTGGAAGATAATTGTGTACTAGTTTTGCACCTTTTCTATAAATCTAAAATTAATTCTAAAATGAAAATTTATTTTATTTTTATTTGTTTATATATATATTTTTCATTTTAGAGAGAGTGTGAGAGTGCAAGTGGGGGAGTGGTAGAGGGAGAGGAACAAAGAATCTCAAGCAGGCTCTATGCCTAACCAGAGCTTGACAAGGGGCTGGATCCCACAACTCTGAGATCATGACCTGAGCCAAAATCAAGAGTTGGACACTCAATTGACTGAGCCACCAGGCACCCCAAAAATTTCTTTTTAAATAATCAAATAAATAAAATGAAGGTAGATTGAAGGGAAATTTACCTACTCTTACAGTGCATCAAGAATTGTGCTAGCCATCTTAAATGTATTATTTCACTTATAATGTATTAACAATACCCTTATTGAGAAATAAAAAAGGCACACCAAAGCTAGAGATTAAAAAGAAATTGACAGCACTGCAATATTCTTGCATAATAACAGCCAACGAAAGGAAGTCCTTTATGTTAACGAATTAAACTTTCATGACTTAACATTTTGCATGCAAAATATCTTCCCCCAAATTTGCTAATATATATTATTTTAATATTTTCTTTTAATTTTTTAATGTTTATTATTTTTGAGAGAGAGAGACAGAGTGTGAGCAGGGGAGGGGCAGAGAGAGAGGGAACTGAGCCACCCAGGCACCCCATATTATTTTAATATTTTTGATAAATTTGGAATAAGTGTAATGCATCCTTATGGCAAGTGTTTTGGAATATGCAGAAAAGAAAGAAGAAAATGGAAATCATCATAATCCTGCCATTCATAGATAATATATGTGTTCGTTTTTAGCTTTCATTCTTTTTGATATGCCTATGTATACATACAAAGGAAACCAAAATTTTATACTATGTATTGTTTTATGTGCAAATTTTGTGTGTTTTTTTCCTAATTACACAAATTGTACATAAATACATTTCATAATAGTTTTGTGCATTTTTTTATTTCATTTTGTGTAGATTTATAATATGCACACAGCACATTTTAACACAAATTTGACCACATAATTGTGTTTTTGGGGTTGTAATTTTTCATTCATTACTATAATGGTTTATACTAATGTCTCTCTCACCCATAAATTCTAAACTTTGTGACTGCACCTACAAGGTCCCATGTTATCTTCATATACCCAGGCCTGAGAATCAATCCCATCATGGCTGTAATATCAGTACCTTTCCATAGGTCTTGAAGTTAATTTCAGTTCTTCCCAGACATGTCAATAGATTTTATATTAGTCTGTTTTGTATTTGTTTTTGCGATTGCTCTTAGCTTTTCTAATCCTTTTTAAAAATGTATTTTAGTGTTATAATTTAGAAGTTGCACTGTGAGCTACTAGATGCCATGTAAACTCATATAGATAATTTCTCAACCTGAAATGAATATTCTTTTGAGAATATTCTGTGTTGTTCTGTATTCTCAGCATTCTGTTACAAGTAGAATTCCTAGAAGAATAAATTTTAGCAGTTGTGACGACTATAGCAAAATATTGCTTTTCTATTTAATGTCCTAAAAGAGTAATCAAGAGATATTGCTCCTAAAAATGAAACCGGTTATCTCTATAAAAATTTTCTTCTCCTTGTCCTCTTGTCAAGTTTCCTGTAGGAAAGCATTTGAGGCTGATCAGATTCTCCCACTGCACATTGTAATTCTTCTTTCATAATACTCATCACACTAGTAGTTACTTATTTATCATCCGTGTTCCCCACTAGACTTTAATCACAAAAGAATAGAGACAATGTTACATTTTTTCACCTCTATAAGCATTGCACCTAAAAAAAATCTGCTTGATACATAGTTATTTGTCAGTCTGAATTGAACAGAATAGTGCCATCCTTGGGTACAATAGTTAATCTTCTTGATCAGTACTTCCCAGCCAAGAAAAGGAAATCATGTAAAGTTGTAGAATCAGAAAGTGCAGATAGATCAGTTTACAGAATTACCAAAATATATTTCATAATCTAATATGACTGGCATACAATTGATGCTTAATAAGTATTTATTGAATTATATATAGTTTATTGAATGAGGATCAAATTAATAAACAAATACTTGTGTGTGTTAGTGAATGAGACAAGATGTCAATTATGAGACGTCGTCCCTGATTGAACCTTTTTGGTCACTTGCCGTCTATGCCCTAGCTCAAATATTTAAACAGGGCTTTCTCACACAGAAAATACAAGTAATACTTGTCACTAGGTTGTTACGGAGCTTTAATAAGGCTAAACTTGTGAAATCCCTTAGCACCATGTCTGGTATGTAATGAATATAAAGTACACATTCTGAAGATTCTGGACATCATTAGAAATCCCACTCATGGTGTGGATTAGAAAATCCAAGGTTTGTTTGTTTTCACTTGTCTTTGAGAGGAAGCACATTGGACTTTTTTTTGAAGAGTATGTAATACTTAACTTGACTAATCCTCATTAATTTGATAAAATAGTATTATTCTTATTAAAACATTTAGAAAGTACTTTGTTTTATCTTACAGAATTATTTTTCTTATAAAATCTTTTCTAAACTTTTCCTTGATAACTCCTCTAATTATATATGTTTATAATAGAACATATTATGTCAAAGTCAAGATATGTTCTTGATGGCCTTTTTACTAGTAACTACATTTCCCATTAACTTCTTTCTTCAATCAATAATTCCCAAAACCTACTCAGTGATTTACTTATAATTGTTTGACTAATTGAAATATTGAAGATCAAGTTAGGAGGCAGTATGCAGAGGAGGTATTTGACTTTAAATGCATTGTTTTATAATTAAAATATCTATTTTTTCCTTTTCTTTTTAGGATATTTCATGTTATCAATTAAAAATAAAAATAAAATTTATTGCTATTTTACAATTAAACATGATATTTAAAAAAATTGGAATTATCTGCCTTCCTTTATCATCAAATGTCTACAAAGAGGTATGTGTTTATTTTCTCTACTCCGAATTCACTTATTTTATTGCAGTATTCTGATTCTCTTCCTAAATTTCCAATTGCTTCCTTTTTCTTCTTCATTTGGAGTTCAAATTCTGTCATTGAATCCATCAAAATCCTTAGTCTCTCCTGACCTCAATGTCTTCATGCAGTAAGGGGACCTCAGATACTCACTAGATCCAGGAGTTTATGTATTTTTTTTTTAAGGACCTTATTTCCTCTGTCATCTAAATATACATATTGACCAGAGTTTATTCCTTGACTTTTCTCTCCTCTGCTCTACACAAATAGGCAGTCTTAACAATCTCTGCTTCAAACTTCGCCTCTGTGGAAACTCCTAAGTTGATATTCCTAGGCCTAATGTTTAAACCATTTTCTGTCTTTATCAAAGCTCTTCAACTTGGCTGTGTCTCTGAACCTCTTTAGGAAACAGAGTTGAATAAGCCACATGAGACTTCTCTGTGTTCTGAACATGTCTGGTGTATTTTCTCTCCTCATTGACATCATTCCATCCACTAAATGGAATAAACCGATGTGAATAAAAACTCAGTCTGGCTTTCAGTACCAGAATAAATCCACCTTTCCCATGAAGTTCTTGTTCTTTCACTATTCAACTAGAAATTTACCCAACCCTTTGTAAAGAATTTGGAATACAGAGTGAGTAAAATAGAGAACACATGTCTGTTCTTACAGAGCACACTGTTCAGTTCTCATTCTCAAACCCAGTTGGGAGAAATTTCTTCTATCTGTTCTCAAATTTAGTATGGGCATCTATCTTCTGTAGCTTATCCATCCCTGTATTCCTCACAACCAATGTATGTACTAGACATTCATGTGGCATATGGTCAATGAAAGACATGTCTAATGTTAATGTGTAAAAGAGACTATAAATTGGTTAACCTGTCTAATCGTGTACACTGTATAAAGCAAATTAGAAAAAAAAAGTCACAGCTATAGACCTAGATGAACATAATAGGATGGCAAAGAGTGAGATAAGAGAAAGATAGATAACCGAGTCCATGTGTGGATTTGTAGGAAGGTAGAGAAAAGAACCAGAAAGGTGAGTCTCCATTACTCTTAGCTTGTTTAAAAAAAATAAGAATGGGGTGCCTGTGTGGCTTAGTCAGTTGAGCATCTGACTTCAACTCAGGTCATGATCTCATGGTTCATGAGTTTGAGCCCTGAATCAGGCTTGTTGCTGTCAGCCCATACATAACCCACTTCAGATCTTCTGTCCCCTCTCTCTCTGTCTTTCCCCCACTCATGCTATCTCTCTCTCTCTCCCAAAAATAAATAAAACATTAAATTATAAAATAATATGAAGAAGAAAGTTTGGAATCATATTTGTTAGGGTCTCACATCAGTAACTATGTTCCCAGGAGTTGACAGAATAGTCCCAGGGTATGAAAAGACAAATCTATTTAGCTTCCAAGGAGCAAGTAACATTGAGGAAGATGTGTCAGGAGTAAGTCCTCAGGCTCATGGCTGATAATCAGTAACAGATTTTAGTTCTTAGGAGATTTTTGAGAACCAAGTAGGGCACCAAGTTTTAAGACCGGGACACTGAGTATGCAATCAAGCCAGAGAGCTAGACATTTTGAACTAAGACAAAAAATAACTTACCAAACTCTAGTTCAAAGGTAAACGTGTTTTCAGAATAAACAAAGTCTGGTTATGGGGACAGTGGGTGGTGTATGGACTCTAATATTAGCAGGAATGGTTTGATGTTGAGTTTATGAAAGCCCAGGGTATAGTTATTTAAATCCTTCCAGTGTCAGGTGTCAGGGTTAGCCTATCAATCTGAGACTGCTGGTTGAGGTCAACGTTTGATTTTAGAGAATGAAGTAAAAGGAATGCACAGGTTGCAAACAGTGGGAGGGGAGGAGGGAAGTCATTGATGTATATTTAATCAAAATAGGCAAATGTTCTAGCTAATAATTTTTAGAAACTGAAGCATTTTGTAAGTTCAAAGTAAAAGTTATTATCTAGAGTATTATAGAACTGTTTCTATTTACTGATTAAAATTAAATAAATTAACAAGGAAAGTAATTGTTTTGAACAAAATATGAAGTTTCAGTTTGGAGTATTCCCATGTAAGGTAGAATAAAATATTTTTATTTTAGAAAATGGAACAAAATGGTCTTCTATCTTAACATGTTGTAATATGGTTTCAGTGATATATATTATATTAGAAAATGAATAATTTGGCTTTTTATTAATATCTACCATTGTACTAAAAGAATTTTAAAATATTATTTGTCATTTTCACACTCATTATGTTTTATCTACACTCTTTCACTTAATCCCTCTTATATTCATATATGCCAAATATTATTTTCCTTTTAAAAAGAGAACTTTGAAGCTCAAAGAGATTAAATAATTTGTTCAGAGTCTCACCGTTGGTGAGCAGAGTTAGGTTTTTACTAAGTATCTGATGGATTTCCAAAGTCCTGGGATTTAAAGAACACAGTGCTAAAACCAGGTCAATGTGCATATTCACAGCATCTCAGAATGGTGATTCTTTAAAATTCATCAGACAGAATGAGAGATTTTAAAAATACACCTATAAGAATAGCTTTCAAGATAACACAGGTTTACTCATTAATGAAATGGTGAGGTAAAATTGTAATTTATCCTCAGAATTGAACTATTTCAGCTCATTTATCCAGAAGATTGAAGGGTTCTCCTATCTTTGCATGGATCAACAGATAGTGGTGCGAGAATGTATGGACAGAGGGTAACGCTATTTTATTAACCTCCATCATGGGCTCCAGTAACATTCCTTATAACTCTATAACTTTTCTTCATTAGTGTTGCTTAATGGAGATTTAACTTACCTACTGGCATAAAATAATTTGATTATGCTAACTACTATGAAATGTATACATTTTGAATAACAAGTTGAAATAAAGCACAAAATATTACCTACAAAGTAACAAACAGTGAAGACCTTGAAGAAATATAGGAATTATATAATTTGGTGAAGAAGTTTTAGAATTCATTTAATAACCCATCCTATGGTTTGTAAAGCAGTTTTGCACAATGAAGTTCAAAATTTTGGAGGCAACAGTATATCTTTAAGTAGTAGAAAGAAACAGAAAATGCAGAAATGAACTAGCTTGAGTTTTAATTAACTTGTGAACACAGAAGAAAGGAAATGGATAATTTTCTAATAAAATGTTAGGTTCTATTCATCAAAGGAGAAAATGTTTATCCTAGTTGCAATGCTGGGAATTATATGAAGAAAAGCATTTTATAAATACAAATAATGCTTGTTCTAAAACATTATGCAATTTTATGAAATGTAAGTTCTTCTTCCAGGTGCATCTCTGATTTCAGGAAAATAGGCAATATATTGGCTTACGTACATTTCTAATTCCTTTATTGTTTTTAAACTTCCAAGTCAAAAGATTACTTAGAACGGAAGACATACAAGAAGTATATACATTTAAAATTACAAATGCAGATAATTGTCCTTTTCCTCAGTACTCTGAACAACAACAAAAAACTGCTAAACAAATAAACAAAAATCCCCTCTTGCTGTTGAAAGTTTAATTAGATTGAGCAGCAGGTTTTCTTAGCACTGATAACACTCCTAATCATTCCCGACTCAGAATAAAAGAATTGTTGGAGGTTTATTAATTGAATAAACTATTATTTTTTCTTTTTGTCCTCATTTAACTTTACTCTCACATTGTCCAAAACACAGGAAGTTTAGTTACAAGTACCAGAATATAACAAAGTTTTCTAGTTAGCAGCCAAGTGGTCTGTTTCTGTTTGGTTATCACACAAGCCCAAGGAAAGTGAAAGTATTAAATTATGAATAGGCATTTATTGGAAAAAGCAATTATGATGAAGTATGCATAACACTAGCTTTCGAGTCAGAACAGTTTGCATAACACAGGTTTGGAGGCCAGTATCTGCATTTCCTAACAGTATGGCCTCTGATAAACGCCTTAATTTTTCTAAACCTCAGTTTCTCTAAGTGAAAAGTGACATAATCATACCTCAGGGTTGTTCTGAGTATTAAAAGATACAACACATGTAAATCACTCTGCACAATGTCTGGCATAGAGTAGGCACTCAAACTGTTAGCTCTCTTTTCCTATGATAATTAAAAGGGTTGGGAATTATACCCTAAAAGATAAAACTTGATCTCATTTTGGTTTTGAAAATTGATGGTTTGTATTATGAGTAACTGATGGGAAAGCCTTCTCACCAACTTTAAAGATGCTTCCAGAGAATAACATCTACCCAGCACTGTTCTTCTGTATACCCATATGCTTTGCTTTCACTCCTAGATAGATTAACCCTCAGAATAATTATCTAAAGCCACATCTCAAGCTTCTTACCTACTGAAAGTCACCCTCTAAATCTTCCTTATCTTTCTTAGACATCAGTTTTTCTCTTACATACTGGATCATTTCCATTGGCAAACATCCTAAAGTACATTTTAAAAGTCTTTTCTTGACCACAGCAGTATACAAAGGACTGTTAATGGAAGCAGTTTCTCAGCATGCAGGCAATATTAAGAGATGATCATATAATGTTGTATGTAATATGTTATATAATACGTGTGTGTGGTTAAATTAGCACACTTATTGCTTATCCTTTCTCAAACATTATTTTTATATTGACATTAATTTCTAAAACTCCAGGTGTACAGTTTTACCGGACTCATGCGAACTGAGATACACACATTAATTTTGGGGATTAATTAGTAACAGGTTGGAATTATTTGAGCTTGCTTCTGATGAAATTCATGTCTCTAACCCCAGTACATTAAAGTACAAAAAAGGGAAAAAGTAATAGATTAATGCCTTTAAATTACTACAATAAAATGTCTAAGAAAAGGAAAGAAGTAGATGAAGAAAAGCCTCTGTAAGGCTTAGAAAATGATTTGCACATAGATGACAGAATTAAAGTAACTCAGTTCTGCTTTTCATGTTTATAATCTTTGTTCTACCTTTGCTCACCTTGAATATTCTGTCTAAACACAGGAATATGTTGGGGCACTGGGATGCTCCAGTCATACTGAGAACCACCAAAATGAACAGGTACTTATTTAGGTAAGGAAGCAATTAAATAGAAACATGATCTCATATATGAGATTAAAAAATATGGTCAAGCAAGAGGAAACTGTTCACTAGTTCTTCACAACTCTGTGGATGATCTTTCTGTTCTCTTTTTAGCTAAGCAAAGTGTTTCAAACTTCACAAAGAAAGAGAACAGCTTATATTGTTAAACCATCTTTGAGAACTGTACTTGTCAGTGATGTGAGTGAATGAGTGTGAATCTTCTGAAATTGTTTTATGAGATCTGCATACAGAAAATCTCTCTTGGGAGCATACTGATGATATCAAACTACACACTTAAGCCCTTTCAGCTCTAGAAGACTTCATTTACTTTTAGGTTTGTTAATTGATGCATTTTTGCAAGATTGTCAGACTGCCCCAACTATTCCAAAAGAAAATCTCTCTTTTGCTCATGAGACTCTTAAGAATGAATTCAATATCTCATCCATAAGATGACTATTTTATTCTTATCCATATTTATTATCTGCCCTTTGTACATTTTATCACTCTAAAGCATTTTGCTAGCATGATCTCATTTATCATTTATTACCTCTCTTATCTTTTGCTACTGGCAGGACACTCAGTGAATTGTGTACCTTTTCAAAGTAACACATGCTCCGTGAGGCAAAGTGCCAAGTATCACTCCCCAGGTTACCTTCTCTTTCTCAAAATATTGATTTTCTTCTCTGAGGTTGATCCAAGAGTCCCACGATATTGGTGACTGTCTACTGATCTCCCCAATGAGGGGTAGCCCCCCTAGGGTTCCAGTCATGGCAAGCTGTCATGGCTTTAAAAACTGGCACACACTCTGTCAGGAAAGAGAGATTAAAGTGTAACCGTGCTGTTTCATACTTCACTGCTAATACCATGGCCATCTATTAAAAGTGCTTTCTTTAGAGGCATAGACTGCTGTTTTTTGCTATATAATATCACCTGTGTGTTGTTTAAAAATCTTGTGGTGTGGAAAATTGCACATGAAATAATAGAATTTATGGGAAAAATATGATGGGAAGATTTATGCAACTTTGTAGCAAGAATACTAAAAAATTTTAACAATATTTTAACAATATTAAATTTTAACAATATTAAATAAGACACTGCTACACTTAAAAACATATTAAATTACTAATGACCTTCCTGTTAAAGCAATAACCATTCAATGATAGTTTGATGGAGAGTGTGGAAGGAGAAGATTTCAATAACTGAGTTACTTAGACAAGAACAAAATGTATAAATATATTGGAGAACCCCCAATAAACACTTCTAGAATAGACTATGTGGTGGAAAGAAGAATGACAAGAGACTGGCATCTTATATAGCCAGTTTACCTCCGTTTGTTATAATAAGCAGTGTACTCATTATAGTTATAGTTACAGTTATAGTTAGTTATAGTTACTATCAGCTGTACAGTAGTCTAATATGGGTTCAGCTGCTTTTTGGTCTTTTGAACTATTTGCTATGTTCTTTTATACTAGAAAATAAATATTTGGAAGGTCAGATTTCAGTAATTGGTATTCCTAATTGATAAATTTTGTGGGCCAATAATAATATAATGTGCTGATTTTGGTTTAATGTTTTTAATGTTTATTTTTGAGAGAGAGAGAAAGAGCACGAGTGGGGAAGGGGCAGAGAGAGAGAGAGGGAGACAAAGAATCCGAAGCAGGCTCCAGGCTCTGAGCTGTCAGCACAGGGTCCAATGCAGGCCTTGAACCCATGAACTGTGAGATCAAGACCTGAGCTGAAGTCGGACACTTAACAGATGGGGTCACCCAGGCATCCCTAATATGCTGCTTTTATTTCACTTTAAAGATCTCAGCTACCGGGGTGCCTGGGTGACTCAGTCACTTGAGCATCCGACTTCAGCTCAAGAATTCAGGCCATGATCTGTGGGTATAGACTTTGAGCCCCGCATCAGGCTCGCTGCTATCAGCGCAGAGCCAGCTTCAGGTCCTCTCTGCCCCTCCTCTCTCTCTGCCCCTCCCCTGCGTGCACTTTCTCTCTCAAAAATAAACTTAAAAAAAAAATTGCAACTACTCCATGCAGTATATACTATTATGAGCTTTACTTTACAAATAAGAAAACTGAGGCCAAGAAATATTATGTAAAGCTCCTATATTACAGCTAATCCAGTAGTAGTAGATCTGTGATTGGATTGTAAGCAATTTTATTCACATCCAATGCTTTTAGGCAATATAATGTATTAAGACATATAAGTAAATATTGATTGAGTGTATATAGTGTATATAAGATACAGAAATACAAGAATAGGTAAATGAACTAGAAAGATCTATGAAGGATAAGATGACTACAGAATATGGCTCCAGAAAAGCAGAAGGTGCAATACCTTAAGAAAGAAAGAACTTGGGGAGAAATAAAAGGGTGTGGAGAACACAAGGAAAAATAAAATATGTTCTCCTTCCTGTGACACAAACAGCAAGAAATTTGGTAACATACTACCTTAGGATTCAGAATTAGACGGACTCTTTCATAGTTTGGAATGTGAATAGAATAGGACCCAAGAACATCAAGAAAGATAAGAATTTCAATAATCATATCATAAAAGCTGTGACCCACCATGAACTTCAGAAATTCAGATTGGAAGCTAATCCCATAGTGAACAATCACTAGTTAGGGTATTTACATTATTTGAAAAGAAAGTCAGATTAGGCACTTATACAGCCTATAAGATACATATGCCAATTAGTAAGTTAATGCTGTTTTATATTATTAAATGATATTATTTAGTAAATAATTCCTAGAAGAGTTATGAAGAAAGCTAGAGAAATTCATAGAAAGATAGGCTTGCTTGGCTCAGTGAGAATAGCATGTGACTCGATCTCAGGGTAGTGAGTTTGAGCCCCACATTGGGTGTAGAGGTTATATAAATAAATAAAACTTTAGACAAAATAAAAAATCCTTGCTAAATGTTCTTAATATAAATAGTATTTTTCTTTCTTCAAATGGACTATTGGTTTAATCTCATACACAAAAATGTCTTCATGGAAATACATTAACATAAACTGCAAGAAACAATTTATTTGCATTGATGATACGGTGAATTGCTTAGAAAATACTTATCTCTTGGGGTGCTGGGGTGGCTCAGTTGGTTAAGCATCTAACTCTCGACTTCAGCTCAGATCATTATCCCAGGGTTGTGGGATCAAGCCCCGTGATGGGCTCCTTGCTAAACGTGGACCCTGTTTAAGATTCTGTCTCTCTCTCTCTCTCTCTCTCTCTCTCTCTCTGCCCCCTTTCCCACTCACACACTCTTCCTCAAATAAAAAAAAAATAGAAAATACATCTCATTTTTAAGCAGTACTATTAACTTAACATTTTTTCCATAAAAAATTGGGCTTTTGAATTCATTGATCTTTTTTTAAATTTTAGAAAGATTGTGTGAGTAGGGAAGAGAGGAGGAGAGAGAGAAAGAATCTTAAGCAGGGTCCACACTCATTGTGGGGCTCAGTCCCAGGACTCTGGAATCATGACCTGAGCCGAAATCAAGAGTCAGATGCTCAACTGACTGAGCCACCCAGATGCCCCTGAATCATCAGCTTTTAATGGAACCTCAACTTCAGAAATATTTAAAGAAACAAAAAAAAAAAAAAAAAAAAAGAGAGAGACAGTCTTTGGAAGTGGAAATATATTAATTGCTAAACTGTTATTATTGCAAACAAGTCCATTTATTACTGCAAAACAACCAATTTTATTAATATGAACATTTATATAGATCAACTGAAATTAATCAGTATATATTTAAATCACTAAATTCTATTGTAAAGAGTTGATATTTTATTGAGTGGTCTTCTAAATATATGTTGGATAGATAGATGGTAGGTAATAGATAGATAGATAAATAGATGAAGGAAGGAAGGAAAGAAGGAAGGAAGGAAGGAGAGAGAGAGAGAGAAAGAAAGAAAAAGAAAGAAAGAAAGAAAATTAATATTGATCTCTTACATGTTGCCTCAAAGTCTCCCTTCTTTTGTCTTTTCTGTATCATAGAAGACTGCATTTTTCAGATTTTCTTGCTATTTGGGTTCTAGTTAGTTTTGGCCAAAAGAAAACTCTGGCATAAAAAGACAAGAAGAAAAAAGCCACTCTATTTCTTGCTCTAGTAGTGGTAGAAGCAGCTGCAGAGGCCCGTGGCTAAAAGTGATGGTGGCCTCCAGTAGAATTAGTGTTCCCCAGCAGGGACAGTGGTTGACAGACCTGTCCAGTGGTAGCAGTTGTGCCTCCATCAACTCGAACATGAGCATGGATCCCTGGGCAGCCCAGGGACAGTGACAACTATCTGATCTCTGAGCAACAACTTTTTAGTTTTGTTGCTCTTTTATTCTTTCTAAGAATTTGTCATTTGTTTTGTATAAATCTTTCTGTGCTTGAAATATCAATAGTGGATTTTGCTTTTCTGATTAGACGTATGATACAGATAATGGAGAGGTGAGGTGAGGCGGGGCAGGACAGGACTGGGCAGGGCAGTAAAAGATATTCTTAAAGTACCATTATTAGCAACCTTCCCCCCTTCAGATTCTTATGTTTTTCTGTTTAGATTCCTGGGACATTTTGATATAAACCAGAATTTGGTTGATGATGTAAACAGAAAATGCCAAGTTACTTTAAATTGAGCCATGTATTAAAATGCTGAATGCAGAATATACAAAAAAGAAAACTTAAAGGGCCACTGAGGCAGGAAAAAAATGATTAAGAGGGAAAGTAAGAGAGGTAAGAAAGTAATGAGAAAAAAGAGCAAGACAAACCAGGTAGAATTGGGGTGAGGAAATGTGGGAGAAATACAGGGTACACCTTTAATCAAGTTTAATGCTTTTAAGCTTGAGTTCTGCTTTGTGTGATGCCAGAATCAGAAAGCTACATTCTTATTGCATCCATTTGCTTCGTTTAAAAAAAATCCCTTTTTAAAAATGTTTACCTTATGTCACTTTAATTTTGTTTTCTGTTTTGTTTGTTCATAGCATTTAGTTGGCTCTTGATTTTCAGTCAAAGTAAAATTTTATTTTCCTTTAATAGGTAAATTTGTTTAACTTCATTAGTTGCTAACACTGATGTATTTGGTCTCTTCTGTTATAATAATTGTGTATAGTATTTTATGTTTCCTGAATTTGTCTAGGTTCCTTTGCTTTAAAAAGTGTTTTGATATTTAGTAAAGTTGATATTTTTGTTCAAGTGATTAGCTTTGTACCTTTTTACTTTTTTATTGACTTTTAGTTTTTTTTTGTTTGTTTTTTGTTTATTTTTACTAACTGGTTTGGCAGTTTTTAAGCAAATTCTTGAACCTTCACATGTTGTTTAATTAATATATTAATTCTTCTTTTCTCCTTCCTTATGCCTACATTTTTTTTGTCTCTTGATTTTTAAGCAATGTCTCTGGTTTTCTAGGGATGACAAGATGAATCTTTAATTTATCACAGCTGAAATATACATAATAATAAGCTACTTCAAATGACATAAAAACCATTTGTATGTATAAAATGTTTATCTCCCCAACCAATTTTCTGTACTCAACAATGTATTTTTATTATTTTATTTTAAATGGGCAATCATATTTTATTCAAAGATAATAAGGAACTTTTTTTTTATTTGACCAGATATTTCTCCTCTTTGATATTCTTCATTACTTTCCTAACTGGGAACTCTCTTTCAATTTACAGAATATCTGGCTCCTTTTTGTGTCATGGGGAATCTCTGCTTTCAAGTCCCACCCCTAGTTTCCTGCCCTCAGAAATTCTTGGTTCCCAGGCTTCTGCCTACCCAGGACAGCTGCAGTGCACTCACTGAAATCAGATGGCATGGGGAGCACTTTAGAGAGATTTTTCTCAGCTCCCTGCTTCAGGTTTCCACTTGGTGAGGAATAAGAATGCCCTGTAAAATTTTCTCTTCGGTTCTGTTTCCCAGTCTCCAGCTCAAATATGGTGGCAAGTTTACAGGATTTTTGTTTGTAAACATCTTCAGAAACAGACTAAAAGAACTGATAGAAGAAAAGGTTTGTTATATATCAACTGGTAAAATTAAGTCATCAGACTTACTGAGGTTAAAAAGAAATAAGCAATCTAAATTTAGTCCATTCACTAAAAGCAATGCATTTCTTGGAGAATGTACTTCAACCTCAAGTTCTTTATAGAGCAGTACCCAATTCAGGGTAAGGTACTGAAAATACATTTTCAGAAAATGATGCAAAAGTCAAGAATGAGGCTTTGTGGGAGGCATGGTTGATCTGTCCTATGAAACGCTGTTCAGTGAACAATGGAAGAAACACTTGTGCAAACTTTGTGCCCCTCCCCCAATATATTGAATCACAAACTCTGGGAGAGGGGGCTCAGCAATTTGTGTTTGAAAAAATCCTCCAGGTGATCCAGACGCACAAACAACTACATGGACCATTGAATTGGTACAACAATTTAAATTTTTTATGTTTTTAATGTCATTGAGAATATAACAGAAAATTTGTCACTACAAAGTGTTTAGAGTTTAACTTAGACCATTTATTTATACAAAGGAAGTACTGTTCTGTAATATTTTGCATCCAATCCCTATAAAGTAAAAAAATAAATTCTTATTGAACCTGCATATTTGCATCCATGTATCACATAAAACTGACATAGAATAATTTTTTTCATTTGGGGAAAAACTTTTCCTTGAAACTCTCAGAACAGAATTATGAAAAGCCTATGTGATTTTTTCAAAGAACAATGGCATGTAAAAATCAAGTAACAGACTTTGTATGTATATAAAGACCTGCTTGTTTCATGCAACAAAAAACTATAGGTCACATTCTCTCTCTCTCTCTGCCTCTCTCTCTCTCTCTCTCTCTCTCTCTCTCTCACACACACACACACACACACACACTATTCTTCCCTACACTATTACACTTTTTATCTGATATAATAGATGACTTTGGAAGTAGGGGTAATCACAGTCTTTTGTTGTTGCTTGTGGATAATTTTATGATTTGGCCAATACCTCGGAGTCAGTCCTATACCTAGTGATCAATATATTGGGGGTGGGGGATGCATTATAAGCATTCAGTGTTTACTAGATTTTAAAAATTAATAAAACAGCCTGAAACACAAAGTTGCAAAGTAGTATTTTTGGACATTTATTTCTAAATCTATTCTATAAGTGAATATTATTCACTTATACAAAAACAGTAAAAGAGGGAAAACCTTTGATATATAATATAAGCTGAATAAAATCAGAGTGTTGGAGATGAATAGTTTCATAAGGAGATTTTGAATTTTGAATTGATAGAAATTTCAGCATATTGCAGAAGGCATTAAAAATCACCTATAGAAAGGTTTCCTTAGTACAAAATGAGAAGTGGAAATAAATCTTAAAAACAGACATCAAATTCTCATTCTTCTCTACCCTAGTTCTAATTTACTGCTTACTTTAAAACTATTTTTTTTCTGTCCCATCTAAGTTCTTTTACCATTCTGCTTTTTTCACTACCTCCTCTGTTCTGCCCTCATCCAAGCTACCATCATAGATCACCTGAATTATTGCAGAATAACCCCTGCCCCCATCCCCCACAGGCCTCACTCCACCCATGCTGGCATCCCTGATGTTCCCAGGACAACATCCCAGATGTTCCTGCTTCTGCCGCAGTGCATTTTTGTTTTCTGTTTTCTTTGCTTGGCATGTTTTCTTCAGGTATTTGCAGGGCCCATCATTCTTTTCTTCAGAAGATCTTTAATCACATATTGATTTCCCCCAAAAGAAAGCCATCTTTGCCCACTATTCAAATGTGAAAGCCCCTCTTTATTTCCCTTCCTTAACACTTATCACTATCCAACTTGCTCTATATTTAATCAGTTATTTATCTTGCTTATTGCCAGTCTCCCCACCCCACTCTTGTGCATGTAAGCTCCAGAGGACATAACTCTCTTCTGTATGGTATCCTCAGTGCCAAGAGAATGATCTAGCATAGAGTACATACTCAAATAAGTGTGTATTGATTGAATGAAAATATAAACAATAGTGACACAAAAACTAAGTATAGAACATCAACGTAAGTTTATAGACTAAAAAAACCCAAAGGAGACAAGCATATAAAATAATCAAACTAATACATAATCAAATAAATGAATATTTAAAATCTTCCAGTTATAAAATAAATAACACCGGGGCTGTAATGCACAACACAGGGAATATAGCCTATCATATCATAAAAACTTTGTATGGTGACAGATAGTAACAAGAATTATTATTGTGGTGACCATTTTGTAGTGTATATACACATCATATATACACATCAAATCACTATGCTGTACATCTGAAACTAATATAATACTGTGTTTCAATTAGTCACAAATAAAAATTAGTGATGATACTCTGTACTTAGTACGTATAGACTGAAGAGATATTAAGATTTGCTAAACAATGACAAACCGTTATTTGCAAAAGCAAATAAAATCTCAAATTCTTTGTCATGTGCACTTTCTTGCAAGAATGTTTCAGGAGCTAAAAAGGAATTCTTTTAATCTGACATGGTTACCAAAAATAAGAAAAAAACCCATAAAAACAAAATTTAAAATAGGAGATTGTGGAATCACATTCTTCATTGATCTTGGAAAATCCTCAGCATTGCAGAAAACTGCAAAGCATTTACAAGGAAAATTAAAAAAAAGGAATTCACTGTGACTGAAAAGTTAGTAAGGCAGCCAACACTGTGAAACAGCAACAGAGCATTTTGCATGCTGGTGAAAACGGCTCATTAGCAAAGCGATGGCTCAGAGCTGACTCTGGGGGAGGATACAACTCAACTTCATACAGTCCTTCCTGCAGAGCTGATTGTGAGATATCCTTGGTCTCACTTTGTTGGAAGCTGCTCAGCATGCTTCCTGGCCTAAGGTAAGATAGGAGTCAGTACAAAGTTGAGTGGAGAGGGACCAGAGTTTTGAAATAAACAAAATGAAAGTCCACCATAAAAGTTGGCATTGTATAAAGTAAGATCCCCAATTCCTATGTGAATCCTTTGAACAGAATATGCCAATGCTATTGTTGAAACACACTAAAAGTCTGAACACATAATCCTAAATATATATATATATATATGTATGAATATACACACACAGACTCATACACATATACATGATGTGTGTGTGTCTACATACACACATACCTATATGACTAATGCTGCTGATTCTAGAAGAGATTTACTTAAAAAATGTTTGTTTATTGAGGAACCTCCACACTGTTTTCCAGAGCGGCTGTACCAGTTTACATTCCCACCAACAGTGAAGGAAGGTGCCCGTTTCTCCACATCCTCGCCAGCATCTATAGTCTCTTGAGTTGTTCATTTTAGCCACTCTGACTGGCGTGAGGTGGTATCTCAGTGTGGTTTTGATTTCTATTTCCCTCATGATGAGTGATGCTGAGCATCGTTTCATATGTCTGTTGGTCATCTGGATGTCCTCTTTGGAGAAGTGTCTATTCATGTCTTCTGCCCATTTCTTCACTGGATTATTCGTTTTTTGGGTGTGGAGTTTGGTGAGTTCCTTGTAGACTTTGGATACTAGCCCTTTATCCGATATGCCATTTGCAACTATCTTTTCCCATTCCATCGGTTGCCTATTAGTTTTCCTGATTGTTTCCTTTGCAGTGCAGAAGCTTTTTATCTTGATGAGATCCCAATAGTTTATTTTGGTTCTTGATTCCCTTGCTTTGGGGAT